>VWZP01005338.1:64691-82591 GCA_013396995.1 Dicaeum eximium | reverse complement strand
TAAAGAATCCATCATATTAGTATGTACTTATTTATGGAAAAACAAACTTCTGCTTTGCTTTTCAAATTACACCTGATTTGTTCTACTTTTATCTGCTAGATTAAACATTCCTTAGAATGTTTAGAATTTAGAATGTTTAGAATGTTAGAATGCTCAGAATTTTGCTCAGAGATTCCCATAAAAGCCCAATGTCCACTTTCCAATCCTCCCCTTGGAAAGATACCTGTGACTTTACAGCTTTCGTGTGGTAAAGAATCCATCATATTAGTATGTACTTATTTATGGAAAAACAAACTTCTGCTTTGCTTTTCAAATTACACCTGATTTGTTCTACTTTTATCTGCTAGATTAAACATTCCTTTTTATGGGCAGCCAGTGCTCCACTCAGAGTCAGTGCAACCCATGCTTTTGTAGGTGAATGATCCCACATTTTCCAGGAGGAGTCTTTGGGGACAGACCCCTTGTTCCTCTTGTTGAAACAACGGGGATTGCTGCCTATCAGCCCTTCTGTTCCTGGGATCTGTGACTTTATTAAGGTTCAAAGGAAAGATTATTTATTTATTTTCCCCACACATAAAAGACACATAAAACAAGTTGTAAAAATAAAGCAGGACCTCTATGATCTTGTTTACACTTTGATCTTTTCTTGATGGTTTCTTGAAGTTCATGTCAGCTCCTTTCCTATTCCGTGTGCAACAAGCACCACCTTCCCCTGCACGTTTCCTTGCTGCTGTGTTTGCTTTTATCAACATTCCCTTGATTTCTCCCCACGGTTTGCTCCAACTCTTCCTGCTTTTGGCAACATTTTTATGTTTGCTATCCTCAGTCCTACACTCACAGTGGAAAAAGTCAGCTTTGTCCAGCAGGGAGACAAGGAGGCATTTGGAAATCCTACACCTCCTCTCCTTTTATTCCTCCCTTCTCTCCATGTGTTTTCCACGCCCTTGTTCAGAGTACAGTGATGAACTGGACGTGCCTCTGGAGGTTCCAGCTTGGCATTCAGGTCCTCTTCAGCTCAGTCTCAGCTCCAAAGTAGGTGAGGCTTGGAGCCCTCTGCCCGTAAATGCTGCCTGATAAAGCTGCAGAGTCCTCCCACTCCCTGGTTCCAAACTTTCAGAGAGGTTGGCTTGTTGGAATCTGAAATGCAGGCAGCTCTCAGGACTTTGGGCTGTAAGTTAAAGCTTAGAATTAAACACAGGATTTGATCTGAGACCTTGGAAAAGCTTTCCAAATTTAGGTGCTGGAAGACAGAATGTGGATTTATAGTTTAGAGATGTGTTAAGCTAAGTAAAGGAAAGCTTAGAGTTTAAGATATAGAAAAAATAAAAGTAGTTACAAAACTAAACAAGTTTAGAGTGCAGTACTGTAGGTTTGTGTGTGATTAGCTAATGACTGATTACATAATGATTAGATATGATAATGATTAGATAATGATTTTGTGTGTGATTAGCCATGATTGGCTAAAAAAGCTGACACTGTAGCATGAGTCCATAAGACGAAATATTTAAGGATTGGGTCAAAAACATAAATATCCTTATTAACAGTGTTTTATTGGTCAATAAATCCTTAAAAGGTCTGTAACCAGGGGTATTGTGGCCTTCTGAGCCATGCAGTGAGGATGTGAGCTGAACTCACCCTTCCCGCCTATGTAGAAAAAAAAAAATCATCATCTAAAGCAACCCAGAGATCCCACCTCTAATTCCTCCAAAATTCCCCACAAGTGAATAATGGCATTGGCTGAGAGCTCTGGCTCTGTTCCTCATCCAATGATGTCCGGGATTTCCATCTTTTGGCTGCTGCTGGAGCTGGGGTTGCCATTCCGGGTGTTGCACTTTGTCTCTTTGTTTGCCTCAGGGATTTCCTGTGCTAGATGTAGGTTTCCTCCTGCTTTTTTCCTGAATTTATTTGATCACAAATAAATAAAGAATTGTTTTTTCTAAAAGCCTTGGACCTCTAAGAATTCATCTGTCAGCCTTGAAGGGGTGCTTTTATGCTTTTCCTATCTGTGTCATATTTTCATTATTCCAATGCTTTCATTACAATCAGAACAGTGTAAATATTTTTCCATGGAAATTATTTTTGCATTGAAATTTCTGCTACAATCCTCCTTATTTAAGAGACCATGATGGCTGGCTGGGTTTTAGCTCCTCATAATAGCAATGAGGTTCTTGATATAAAGTAGGAAGCTGTCTGAGCTATTTATTCTCAATAAAAAGAGAGAATGAGACAAAATGCCTTGTTTATCATAAAACCAGTGTGAATAGCCTCAGGCTGGTGTTTATCTCTCTCTCTCTCTATATATATATATATATTAGTGATTCAACTAGACTTAGATAAATGTTTATAGAAAACCTCAGGTTTCAAACAATAAAATGCATTTTTTCATATCGCTACAGGCTGAAAAAGCAAGTAAGATTAAGTGAACAATAAATGAAACTTCAGCTATTAGGGTGTTGTCTTTATCTTTCCATGATCAATCATGATGTACTTCAAATATAGATTTGAATTTACTATTAATTAATATTGATTAATTCATAGGTATTGGAATACCAAGGCAATTGGCATAACAACGTGTGGTGTCTAGTTCTCCACCTATTCTCCACTCTCTTCTAGTTCTCTTCTCTATTAAATCTCCAAAATTTAATATCCAGTATTTTCCATCAGCATGTGGGTGGATTATTTAAAAATACAGAAGCCTATATGCGTGTGTACATATACCCTCCATTCCTGAGCTCAAATGAGAATTTATATTTTATATATATATATATATATAAATTTTATATTTATTTTTACCCCGAAAGCCTTCCCACATTTGTTCCCAATGTGCCTCTGCTAAGTGTGATTAGGAGAAATTTTAATTAAGTGGTAAAATGGGGTGATGGACATGATTATACACATATATTTCTTTTGGTGACAAATAAGTTTAAGTAGTCCCTGTCTTTAACACCTCACCCACATATTATTGCCCCCTTCTCTCTTATTTTAAGTAAAAAACCCCAAATTGTCAGTTTTCCAGCCGGATTCTTCACATGTCTAAAAGAAGTTATAAAGGTGAAGATGTGAGGAACATATTGGAACTCAATATGTGGGTACATAGAGCAGAAAGGGAGACTGAAGAAACTCAAATTATAATGCTTCAAGAGCGGGTAGCAGTTGCAAAGAAATTGCCTTTTAGTCAGAAGAGAATGACAAAAGGAATAGGATTTAAGCTCCAAAGAATCACTCTGGAGGATTTAAGATATTTATGGGTTAGAAGGGATCTTAAAACTGATCTTGTTCCAGGGCCAGGGCCACTTTGCACTATCCCAGGTTGCTCATCCAGTGTTCAAGAACACTTTGATGGATGGGGCAGCCACAGCTTCTCTGCCAACCTGTGCCCTTCCTCATACAGAATCTAAACCTGCCCTCTCGAGGTTTAAGGCCATTCCCCCTTGGCAGAAGTCCCAATTCTCCTACAGCCCCTCTCAGGACTGGAAGGTTCTACAAGCCCTGCCTGGAGCCCTCTCCGCTCCAGCACAGCCCCAGCGCTCCCAGCCCATCTCCCGCCTCCGGCCCCGCTCCGCAGCTCCGTGCCCGGCCCTGGGCACCGGAGGGTGTGACAAGGGCAGGGCCGAGGGACGGGCCCCGTTAGCGCCGGGATGGCACGGCGGGATCTGCCGGGGAAACGCGGTGTGGGATGGCGGGAGCAGTGACACTGCCCCTGTCCCGGGCTGCGCTGCGTGAGGGGCGCGGCGGGGCTGTGCAGCCGGGCTCTGGAGCCAGGACCGGCGCTGTGCAGCGGGGCCTTGCAGCGGGGCCCGGCGCTGTGGAGCCGGGCATGGGGCTATGGAGCCGGCACCGGCGCTGTGGAGCAGGACCATGGAGCCGGGCCCGGGGCTGTGGAACAGGACCGTGCAGCCGGGCTATGGAGCCAGGCTATGGAGCCGGACCCGGCGCTGTGGAACAGGACCGTGGAGCCGGGCCAGGGGCTGCGGAGCGGGGCCGTGGAGCCGGGCTATGGATCGGGCCCGGGGCTGTGCAGCGGTGCCCGGCGCTGTAGAGCCGGCCTGTGGAGCGGGGACGTGGAGCCGGACCCGGCGCTGTGGAGCAGGACCGTGGAGCCGGGCTATGGAGCCGGGCCCGGGGCCGTGGAGCCGGGCTCGGGGCTGTGGAGCGGGGCCGTGGAGCCGGGCTATGGAGCTGTGGAGCGGGGCTGTGGAGCGGGGCTATGAAGCCGGGCCCGGGGCTATGGAGCGGGGCTGTGGAGCGGGGCTATGGAGCCGGGCCCGGGGCTATGGAGCGGGGCTGTGGAGCGGGGCTATGGAGCCGGGCCCGGGGCTGTGGAGCGGGGCTATGGAGCCGGGCCCGGGGCCGTGGAGCGGGGCTATGGAGCCGGGCCCGGGGCTGTGGAGCGAGGCCTGGCGCTGTGGTCCTGGCGCGCCCCCTGCCGGGCCCGCCCGCGCTTCCCGGCCCGCTCCCTGCCCGGAATTCCCGGGAATCCAGGGAATCCAGGCGCCGTTTGTCCCGCCGGGTTATCACGGAAGTTAAAATACCGCCTTGTTCGTTTACTTTTTATCATTATCATCGCTGTTGGATTCGCGCTTAACGAGGTTCAGAGCGCCAGGCCTCGCCCTTCCCGCTCAGCTCCCTGGAGGGAAAAGGGCAGGAATTAAAGCTCCGCTTTAATCGGAGAGTGAGAAAAGAGAAAACCATTTAAAAACTGGGTTTGTGGTGGTGGAGACTCCAGGTAGGAGCTAAGTGCGCCTGTGGCTGTCAGCAGCACCCTCGTTGTCAAACTAATGCGAGGGGAAGTTTGATAACCCCCAGGTAAAAGCCCTCCGATTTCGATTTTAAATTCCAATAAAAATTTGAGCGGTGTTGTTTGAGGCAGGATTGTTTGCGGGATGTGACATCCCTGTCTCTACTTTCCGTCTTAATGCCTTGTCATAGCTCTTGATGCGTGCCTGTCAGCACAGCGAGAGGGATTTTTTCATGTCTGAGTAGTCACCTTAATGATAGCAGATGGAAACGCCACGGGGGGCCCGAGCCCATCACACTGTCATTGTCACAGGCTGCCCTGACCTGCTTCCACTTTGGGTTTTTTTCTTTTTTTTTTCCTTTTTTTTCCTTTTTTTTTCCTTTTTTTTTTTTTTTTTTGGTCCCCTTTTTAAAGGAGAAATGGATGGTAATTGAAAAGGATCTTCAGCAAGACTTAGGAAGCTGCGGACAACACCGCTCCCTCTCTCTCTGTTTTCACAAATAAAGTCTTAACCTCTTAAGCACCAATACCACAAATCAGTAAAGCTTTATAAAGATTGGCCTGCCAAAGCTTTTTCCTTTCCCTCCTTGGGATATATCCAAGCTGTGTTGCATCCTTATCATGGGTTATTTCCTTCACTGTACCTTTTTATTCACACAGATTTATCGATTTCCTAAGGACAAATACAAAGGCGTTATCAATTCTTTGCTGTGCTATGTGTCTTGGTCAGGCATATTGAGAAAAAAACTTCCAGGCTCGTGTCTAAAACTAGCTGTGAAGACTCATCTATTCTGTGTTGTTGGCTTTAATATTTTAGGATTTTTTAAATTAGGATTCTGTAATCTGATTTGCAAAATCTGCATTAAGTTACAATCAGTGAGAAATTAGATTTTTGTTTTATTAATGTTTTTTAGCTGTAAAAAGCCATAAAATCATTACAACTTCAAGGAAGTGATATGTCAGTGGAACAGTGAAAGAAAATTTTAGTTATGTGCAAACTTCTGTCTTATATCACATGACAATAAAATATCCTTCATACCTCTTGAGAAAAAATTTCAAGCTCTCAATTTTACTGGATCACAAATTAACTTCAGAAAGCCAGGACTGTGGTGTTTTACAGTGAACAGACCAGTCCTGAGGTGTGAGGAAAACTTTGTACATGGATTTCTGTGTCCCTTCTGCCACACAGAAATAACATTCCTTCTTTTTTTTTTTTTTTTTTAGCCCAAATACCTTTTGAAATGTGTGTTTTACCAGCCTCAGAACTATTGAATCAAATTATTTAATATTTTGGCTGCTTTCTTAAGTTGAAATGGAATCATACACTAATTATCTTTGTTGTTACTCGGAAGCTGAATGAAAGTGAAGAGAAGCATCAAAGCTAAGTTAATTTCTTAAAATCTTGGATGAAAGCAAGTTCGAGAAGCAATTAAATAATTTTGTAGGGTGTTCCATTTAAATAAAAATGACACTCTATGAGGGGTGAGAGGCTGGTTTCTTTCAGTTTTGTGGGTTTTTTGGTTTGTTAATTTTTAGTGCTACAGGGAAATGCCTACATCAGCTGGAATTAAATGTGTTAAGTGATGAGACATTTTTGAAAAAGCTCCTTGGTACCTGTCTGAATCCTTGGACAATGAGCTACATTTAAAAGCCTGGCTGTGATCTGGATATTTAACCACACCAGTGGTCAAGCTAATTGATTTTTTTTTTTTTAATGCCTGTCCTAAATCTAGATTCAGTAATACTCTGGGTAAATTCAGAATCAATTTAGAGTTGCAAAGTAAGCTAAAAATTACTCAGTGGCCAATCTTCCAGTTGTTGTTCAGAAAAGATTCTGACTGAAAGATATAATTTTTAATTTTTTTTTTTTACTTTTGTACTTGATAGAAGCCAATTTGACTCTTTCTTACTCTTTCTTACATCAGGAAAGGATTGCTCTGGCTATTCTCTTATCTGTACTCAAATAATCTCTGTTAAACCAACAAAATATATTAGTTCATCATTCAATGGAAAATCAGAGGTGGACTATTCCATGATTTATAATGAGTAGTTACAATATTCTAATTTCAAAAGCAGTTTTTCTGTCTCTCCTCCCATCAATTTATGGTTGCTTTACTCAGAAGGAAATTCCTGTACTGAGCAAATAACTTGTTCTATTTTGTACAATTTATAAATTTATATTTTACACATTTTGCTGTGTTTCTTTCAGTGTGTTATGAAATTATATTTCAGTCCATTGACTCTTACTATAAAGTCAAACTGACAACTAATACTGGCTAATTTCACCACATTTAATTAAAAGTGGCTTTGTTTAGTTTTTAAGTTAGGCTGCTTTCTCAATAACCCTGCAGTAAAAATCAAACATACCACATAATCACAAGGGGAAAAAGAGGATTTAAAAACAAACAAAAAGCCAATGAAGCTCCCAAAAATTTTACTTTCTGGTTATCTGCCTGAAATACCCAAATCCACAACAGGAAGATAAATGCCAGTGTGGTGGAAATTATTGAGGCACAAAATACAATAAAATGTACACAGCGGATAATGTTGAAGGAAAAGACACAGAATATGATTTATTAAAATTTATCTGAATAATACTTTCCATAGCTCTGACTTGTATCTGAAACAAATCACAGAATTTTAAGGCAAGTCTCCTAAAATGTCCTTTAATTAAAAGAGAACACATTGTTCCTACTTTTGTGCCAGATTCAATATTTTCAGGTGTATAACTGTGTGACAGGTCACTGACTGTCTTCAGTGGAAATTTCTTCATTGTATTCATGTAAATAATGTCAGAATATTCATAATTTCTTGAAGACATTTCTAATGATTATAAATCATCAATACATGGTGTACAGCACCCTGTACACCATCAATTAATTCAAATGTTTCTCTTTACAGACAGTTTTCACTCCTGACAGGGTAAATCCAGCACAAAGATCAATCCCATGGAATTATTCCCCACAACCTGCAGCATAAAGAAGACACAGCTCTGGCTCTGGGGAGGTGTCTGAGTGGGAAGCACCTGAGCTAATCCCAAGGTGAATTTTCTGCCCAGCACAGAAAAATGCAATGCAGGGGTGGGTATTTCCTCCCTTAATTCCCTCTGCACAGCACTCGCTGCCATGTGGGCTGGCTCTGTGTGGATAATCTCATTACTGGCTTTGCAGCTGTTTGGTTTTGCTCAAAGGTCAGCTTTGATGTGATTTCTATATCCAGGTCTCCCTTAAATCGTGTTCTGAGGATGACCTTTGGCAGAGCAACTGCTGGAAACGGTGATGTTACAGTTTATTTATACAACTCTTCTGAGCCCTAATTTTTATTTGCTGATTGGATGTGACAAGTGCATTAATTCCTACTTTGTCAAAGTTCTCTGATATAATAGAGTAATTGGGCTTAGAGGAACAGGGGGGTGGTGGTGAGGGGGAAGAGACTTAAAAGAAAAAATTCAAACACTGAAAAGCTAGTTTTGGGAATAAATTTTCCTATTGGAGATAACTGCTGGTAAGAATGGAGCACAATGCAAAACTAATTTTTATACCTGTTGAAAACAAAAACTAATTTTTTCCAACTAATATAAAACTAATTTTTATATCTGTTGAAACAATGAAAGTCTGGAGCAAAATTAACTTGCAACAGGGTGTGTCCTACAATAAATAGGAATACCATCTCCATTCCTGGTTACAACAGTTTAATAGCTTATTTCAATTCAGTGCTTACTGGAAATTGAGAAACAAAATAACACTTGTTTTGACATTTGCTAAAAGGTATCTTAAGCAAAAATTATCAATAGGATAAACCCGAGGCCTCGATCCTGTGAGGGCTTGGGCATCCAGGTTCTGAGCAGTCAGCTCTGGGCACTGGGTCAGCTTCACTCATCTCCAGGATGGTGCTTCTGTGGTCACAACAAGCAGCCAAAAGTGCATGTGAGTTTGCAGAATTAGGATCTCTATTAAATACTAATATATGTACACTTTGAGTGGTAAGTACTAGCCAAGAAAGGCAATTATCTACAACAGTAATAACCCAAATTCTTTAAGTCTTTCTTTGCTCTTGATCACTGGCTGGCTTTTTAAAGAACAGTTGAGTTTGGCACAAGCAAATTTGTTTTTTATACAATTATTTAACCTCCTACTTGTGTGTGTAACAAGTAGTCACAATGTTTCTTGGGTACAAATTAAACTCGTGTCAAACAAAGAAGCCACTTATCCCTAAGAACAGATTTTGAACTAGAATTGATAAACCATAGTGGTATAAAGTAGGTTATCCAAGACTTGAGTTTAGATCAGCTTCATTTTGGAAACAGAATAGTCATTTGCTTAGCAATTTTTTCGAAATAGTCAAACACTGCTTATTGTGCTGTGATTTTACACTTTGTCATCTCACAGTGCTCTAATATATCTCAGAGCCATTTCAGGATCTGGGACCTTTGAATATTCCAAGTTCAGATATGCTATACAATGAAAGGAATAGCTAATACAAACTTAAAAACAGAAATTGGGCTTGTACGTTCTGGCTTTGGTATTAGGAAATAGGATGAAAGGATCCAACAGTTATGCGTCTGGAATGAACACTGTATCATACACTGTGGTGTGGTGTCTTCAAGAGGGACCCTTTGAAGCTAAATTTAGGATACAGGTGCCAGATACAGTATATTTTTATCCTCAGAAGCTCCAAGTTCAGTGAGGTACAGAAATCACTAAGAGGATTACACTAAGAGGGGAAAAGGCTCTGATGCATGTTCTGGATGTGTGTACATTAAAAACATCTTCAGATTTAGGTATTAGAGCTGAGCCCCTGGCTGCTACTTTTAATCTTTCATTGCCAAATAAAACCTATCCAGCAGAGGGGAATTCAGGATGTATAATCCTTGTGTATAAGCCTGGGATTGTAGCTAACCTTGGCAATTACAGCCTGTTGTCCTTTTATCACTGAGGAGATCATCTCTAAACCAGCACGTTGGGATGGACAATCATCAGCTGAGACAATCTCTCAGGATTTTATCAGGTGTTTGGGGGTTTTTTAGAGGCCTGGGGGAGAGTTGTTTTTGGGGTCTGGGTTTTGTAGAGTTCAGCAGTCAATTTTTGCTAAGATTTAGAAGCATTGCTGTGTACACTTCTGTGTTCTTGATCTTTTGCAGAATTTGGAGCAATTTCATTTTCTCCCTAAAGGTTACTAATTTCTTTCATTCATACTAGGAAGTTTTCAGCGTTTTCCATAATTCAAGGCTGATTTTCCATCATGCTGTTACATTTTCTGTATAACCATTCAACAGTCAAGGCATTCTGAATAGCAGAAAGCATAATAGAGGAAAATAATTGAGACCCATTTATGAGTTAAACACATTAAGCAGAGCTTTACTCCTTTACTATGAATACTTTGTCAAACTATTTTTATTAGAATGAATTTTTGTAATATTAAAAAAATCTAAAAAAACCCTTTACTGCCTACAGTTTTGATTTGACTGCACTGGCATTCTTTTTGAAATCTTTCTCCCTGATATTTTGTAATATTACAGGTTTTGCTTTGCTAAATAGTGAACAAACCCTTTTTCTTGTCTAATTGGGTTTTTTTCCCTGTAGGCTTTTATTATACCCTTTTCTAAGCTTTACAGATTAATTTAAGAGAATTTGATGTTCTATCTCATGTTCTATCTCATCTAATTCCCCTGTCATTGATGGGATGCTAGTCTTGAACAAGCTGTACAATTAATTGAAAAATTTTAAGCCCTCCAAAACACAGGTAACAGTCATTTTTGAAATGCCCATGGAAGGGCAACAAGGAGAGACGACTCTACTTCTACTGTATTTGCACTCTTGCTGGATTTTGGGTATTTCTCTCATAACAGCCAGGATGGATTCTTCAAAGTTGAAAAGGCTGGACTAATTTGAATTTCAAAGAGATTTGAATGTTTTAACGTGGGAGTTTATGCTAGGTGGGAAAAATAATTTCCCAGGCTAAGAAGAAACAAGATACCACAAAATGATTCTCCTTGGTTTAGTTGCTGTGAGGTAAACTCCAGTTTCTATAATTTTGCCAGTGTAATAAATGATCTTAAATGCTTTTAGTGTAAATAAACTTTCCTTCTCCTTCTCCTTCTCCTTCTCCTTCTCCTTCTCCTTCTCCTTCTCCTTCTCCTTCTCCTTCTCCTTCTCCTTCTCCTTCTCCTTCTTCCTCCTCCTACTTCTCCTCCTACTCCTCCTCCTTCTCCTTCTAATTCCGACTTATCTTTCATGAAAAAGACATGGCAGAAAAATAACACTGGAATTTCAGATAATTTCCTCTCCTTATGAATGCCCTGTAAACACCATTAGGAATAGAAACATAACTGAATATCAGACAATTCCTGAACTACAAACCTGTTTGAAATTGCTACCACTCCTATCTGATTTTAAACTTTATTCTCTTGCACCATGAATGATTCTGTGACTTAATTTTTTTTATTTTTCCCCTCACCACAGCCTTACAGAAGCATTTTCTTGAAGAAACATTTTCTGAAGCAATGGAGCTGAGGAGATCCTCCATTTCCCTGGAGCTTTCTACTCTGCTGGAATGTGAATGGGGAACAGCAGGGCCTTTGCCTTACCTTGAAATGCACTGCCCACATGGACCAAACAGGGGGAATCTCTGACCAAAAAGGGAGAATCTCTGACCAAATGGGGAATTTCTGACCAAAAAAGGAGAATTTCTGACCAAACAGGGGGACTCTCTGACCAGACAGGGGGAATTACTGACCAAAAAATGAGAATCTCTGACCAGACAGGGGGAATTTCTAACCAAATGGGGAATTTCTGACCAAAAAAGGAGAATTTCTGACCAAACAAGGAGAATTTCTGACCAAATGGGGAATCTCTGGCTGTTCTCTGGACTGACAGCAGAGGGAGTGAATTCGAATGAGAGTTGAGATCCAAATTCTGGGGAGAAGGGTCGTGACAGGGTCCTGGATACCAAGTTATCAGCTAGCACGGAGTAATAATTTTATTTCTTGGCAGGCACCCTGTTGGAGAGGTGGAAATGGGACAGAAATTACCACTGCTGTCCTCTTCTTGACTTCTCCTTGCTGAACTATAAAGCAGAATCAGGTTCCAGAAATTGCAAATGTGAAGAACTCCAAATGAACTCTTGAAGAAAAGGAGAAACCTGGCTTATGCCACTTTATCATGTGCTTTAATTGGAAACAAATGTATTTAACCTCTTTGAAAGTTTGTAAAAGCCTTGGAATAGATATTTGTGAGCATTAAACAAAAAACTGGAGTGCACTTTAAATTTCATTTTCCAGCTATGTTATCTGTATCAGACTTTAGTATGCTATGACCAATAGTCTTTGAGTAATAAAAATTCTAATATTTGTGTTTAAAAGCTTTCCTGTCCCTCCCCCCCACTTCAAGGTCTCCCTTTTCATCTGAATACTCTGCTTAACTGAGGTTCACCTGTCTTTTTTTCTTGCATGAAAACCTTTATTTATGGAGTTATGAAAAGCAATATATACAAAGCATGTTTTTTCACTGTTTTTTTCAGAAAAACAAAATAATGTTTTTCTGGCATTCTACAGTCCACAGAAAGCTTCAATTATAATTGGTTTTATCCCTTGCTGTTCTGTAGGTGATGTTATCTGAAACATTTCCAAGTGTATTCATACAGCAAATGTTTCTTAGAAATTAGAAACTATCTTCTCAGATTTTTCCTCATGTTACCTCTTATTCAGTGGTTCAGAATGGTTATTTATGGTCATACAGAAAAATGTACAATCAGAAAATGTTCTTAGAAATATGTATATAGAAATACCCACCATTATTCCCAATTTAGAATAATTTAGCTGTTAATGGCGTATTCTACTACAACTTTTTAAGAAGGACTGAAATGTCACTGACAGTGTCTTTTATAAAAATAATTCCCTCTGTTCCTAATTTTTCTCACCTTATAGTCAGTGTAGTAAATTGTTGAAGACTAAACAATTTAATTATATTATTGCTACAACCATTCCTATTTTAAGATGGAGTTTGATTAAAAATACATTTTTGAGCTGTTGACCTGTAGCCAAGGTTTAAGTGACCTAATTCTGTAGTAAATGTGCACATTCAAAGGAAAAACAGTTCAAACTTTGGTTTAACCAGCATTGTTTCAGACTTGGAGCAAAACTTTATATTGGCTCAAGGACTTTGGATTTGTTGCAATCTTTGCAGTTCACTGAACTTTTTTTTTTTTTCTGTGCATACATATTTCAAGTAAACTCCGTAGTTATAACAAGTGACACGTTATGGACCCTAAATCGTTGCAGTGTGAAATATGCACAGAAAAAGGACAAATGAAGATATCAGGGGTCTGTTCCATTTCCCAGTGAACTGTGAAATGCCACCCTTGTTGTACAGCAGATCACTGGTTCGAGCAGGGCTCATTGACTGCTAACTTGTGGGTAGTGTTTCACTTCCTGCAACTGTTAATATCCTGGCTTACCCAGGCATAATGACCTCGCTATTTGTGACACATTGTTGAATTTTCTGGTTCTTTTCACTTATTCAAACCTTTTTTTCTTTTTTCCTTTTTTTTTTTTTTTCCCCCTTCTTTTTCTCCATTCATTGGAAGGCTGGATTCTGAACTGAGCTGCAGTAGAGAAGGAAAGGTGCTCTACATCTACACCAACCCTTCTTTTATTTAGGTTAATGCATGTGTTTTGGATAATGTTGGTGTATCTGCAGTGTAGTTTGGTTTCATTATTCATTTCACAATGAATGGTTCCTCATTCATTGGTTTCTGATGTATTAAATAGTCCATACTACAATAATCTATATTATGTTATAGCTCACATTTGATGTTTTAACTGATAGGAATGAAATTCCAACCTGAGTTGGAATAACTTGTCACTAAATTACAATTACATCTCAATACCTATGGTATGAAATATTTTAGATGTTGATAAAGATTTGCATTTTTTTAAACTTTGATACTTTAAAATATGCAAAGAACACAGGGATTCTATGCAGTGTACAGCATTTGGTTTCCAGACCTAAACCCAGACCTGGCTTCCTCTGAGCTTATAAGGATTTGAAGTTAGTGGAAGTTCAAATTTTATCTCAGGTTTGGACCCATGCCTATCTATTCTTCTGTTGATTCCTCTCCAAAAGAACAGTGTTTATTTTGTTTTTATTTGCACAGTATATTCTGGATAGCTCCACCTTTTCTCTGGCCCTGTAGAGAGCAAGTTGCATTTTGGAGGGCTGCTTTATCTGTCTCCAACGAGGGGTAGAGTGTGTCTGTGTCTATCTGTAGTATATCAGGTGGATAAATATTTTGCTCACCTTCAGCATTGTTGGCTCTCTTTTATGTAGTGTTTTCTATGCCTCATTCCCTCATTAAAATCTGCAAATCTTTCCAAACTTCACTGTTGTAATAGAAGAAAATACCTGCTGCTTTCAGAGAACTTTCAGGGCCCCATATACTGGATAATAGGGAGGACTTAATATTCAATACTGAAGGCTTTTCTCCTTGTATCAATCAATATTTTTGTCTCAAATACTGAAATGTCCTGACATTAAAAAAAAAAAAAAAAGAATATATTCATTTAGGTATTGCTGATTGCTGTCATATTCTTCAATAGCCTGAAAAAATCCACTCACTGCCTTTCTATGTGTCTCCTGTAAAAACACCTGCAAGTATTTCCAGCATTCACTCCAGCTAGGCCTGGGCCATCCCAGGAGGGTCAGGGGGAAGATGTGTTAATAAATGAGACCTTGTTCAGCGTGCCATGGTTTGCCAGGATGGATGTGCTCCCAGTGGCACAGCTCCAAGGGTCACTGTGCCTTTCCTGCCTGGCCTTTCCAGAAAAGAAATGGGATAGGGTGAATGTTTTACTAGACCATTGGGCACGTTGATTTTTATTTTCATGGATATGTAGATCAAACTGAAATAACCTAAAGGGGCTGATGTGATACCCTGGGACTGTTAGGCATGTCAAGATTTGTAGGAAGTCTGTGTCTTTCTGCTTCTTGGTGCTCCCTGTGGAAAAATAGCATGGGGTGTCATTGAGATCTGTCACTTAGGGGGGGAAAATAACCCCCACCTCTGCCAGACATTCCCTAGATGTATCCCAGCTGAATAAGATTGGGATAAGCTGGACCTAGTTTTGATTTATTTACATTTAAAGCAAGTGCTGTGCGAGTCCTGGCTGGCTGATATATCCTTAAGCAACTGTCTGCAGATTGGCATGTGAAGGATCCTTTCCTGCCTGGTGTAGGACACTGCTTTGGAAATGTGGTTTTGTAAACACCCTCAAACTACAAGAACAGCTTCTGTTTGAAGGCTCAGTAAAATTGCATTTGTTTAAGAAACCTCTGTTCAACTGTCATGTTATAAAGAAATCATTTATACAACAGAGCATCAAAATTCACAGGGAACAAAGAAATCTGGAAAACTGAAATTAACAACAACAACAAAAACCAGCATAAAAGAAATCCTACTTGAAATTTGGACTTTTGAATTTGCCAGGGATTTTAAAAAATTTTTTTTACATGAATAAAGGCTCAAAAAAATGTGTTGCATAGGTTATGTAGATCTCAGAGAAAGTAGGCATATAAATTGTATTTTAAACATCAGGATCATAAATACTGCTGTATGTGTGCAGTGCCTTTTCATTTCTTGAGGCTGCTTTTCAGTTTAAAAAAACTTAGGTAAAGATAAAGTTATCTTTATATCATACCTTTATATCATATAATATCTTTATACAATCTTTAAATTTAGCAGATATGTCAGTGGAAAATAAGTTTTGTGACTATCTGATTTTTTGTTCAGCTGATATAGGCAAAATTTAAAATCTATTTGATGTTGCAGAGCTTGTTGGACTGACAGGGAAGATTTCACTTTTGCCTTACTGTCAGGAATATCTACTTTGTGTCTTCTTAGCACGTCTTGTTCCCAGCTTTCACATCTGGGATTAAAATCTTGTCTCTCTTTTGGTATATGAAGACTGGTTGTGGTGAAGAAGTGACCAGAAGAAACCAGTCAGGGACAAATTACTCATTTTATGTAGTTTAACTCATGAGCTGATTTTCACCTTTTCTTTAACCTCTAAATAAATAAAATTTGGACTGGTTTCAAGAACCTTACTAAAAAGTCTTTACATTCCAATATGTTAAGGTTTCAAAGCTCTGCAATACTTTTTGGTGAACCTTCAGAGGCAGAGGCAATTCTGGGGTTGAAAATCAGGTTGAGATTATTATTCTGGGGAAATGTATTACATTCTGCTGTATTTACTGGGCATTTCATGAGCACAGATAGTGAAATAAAGTGCTCCACATGTATGTGCACGTGTGAATGTTTGGAGTCACAAGTGTTAATCTATATATGTTGAAAAATGAGTGAGGCTCCATGAGGCTGGTGAGCAGTCAGCAGTGATGCTCCTGAGGGTCCAGTCCCAATTCCATATCCTTATCAATGGCCCAAATGCAGGATTTGAATGCTCCACTAGCAAGTCTGCAGCTGATGCCAAACTGGGGTGTGCTGCTGGCTCTCTTGAAAGATGATTTCCCTTGCAGAGGGATCCTGACAGACTGGAGAATTGGACAAATACCAGTGGCGTGGAGTTTAACAAGCCAAATGCTGGATTCTCATCTGGGATGGAGTAACACCAGGTACAGGTGTAAATTGGGAGAAGAGGGTCTGGAGAGCAGGGATTAGGGATCTGGGACAGCCCAAGAGGAGCCAGCAGTGTGCCCTGGCAGCCTGGAGGGCAAACCCCATCCTGGGGGGCTAAACACAGCTCAGCCAGCCCAGCCCAGCACCAGAGCTGATGATCCTGCTGAGCCCAGCCTTGGTGGGACTCACCCCCAGAGCTGTGTGCAGTTCTGGCCCCACAGTTTGGGCATCAGGGTCCTTGAGTGCACCCAGGGAACAGCAACAAAGCTCTGAAAGGGTTGGGAAGGACATGCTGTGAGGAGCCACTAACGATTTTGGGTTTGGCTGGTTTGGGGGATGCAGGCAGGCAGTTTGTGGTGCTGCTGGTCCCTGCAGTGCAGCTGTGTCACACACACAGGTGAGCAGGGTTGGAGGGAACAGCCATGGAGTGCTGAGGGCACTGACCAATGCCCAGAGGGAGCAGAGGGCACACAGGTGCAGCCCATCAGCATCAGGGGTACAAAAGCCTGGCCTGAGGGACAAAAAGGGCAGATCCTGCAGCCTCCTGAGAGCTGAGGTGTGGCTCTGTGTGTGGACAGACATTTGCAGCCCTCTGGAGAGGTGTGGTGTGACTCTGCGGGTTGGAGCTCTCTGGTATGGGGTGGTGATGCTCTGTATATCATGGCAGTGAGGAGCTATTAAGGGTTTTGGGCTTGTCTGGTTTGGGGGAAAGGAGGCTGAGGGGTGACCTCACTGCTCTCCACAGTCTCCTGGGGAGGGGAAATCACACAATAACTGGGTTGGAAGAGACCTTCACAATAATGGAGTACCNTGGGTTGGAAGAGACCTTCACAATCATGGAGTCCAGCCCAGCCCCAGGAGCTCAGCTAAACCCTGGCACCCAGTGCCACATCCAGGCTTTGTTAAACACACCCAGGGATGGGGACTCCAGCACATCCCTGGGCAGAACATTCCAGAACTTGATCACTCTTGCCACTAAAAACTTCTCCCCAGCATCCAGCCTGTGTTTCCCTGGGTGCAGCTGAGGCTGTGAGCTCTGGTTCTGTCAGAGCTGCTGCAGACAGAGCCCAAGCCCAGCTGGGCACAGGCACCTTTCAGGGATTGCAGAGAGTGCTGAGGGCACCCCTGGGTCTCCTTTTCTGCAGGTTAAACATCCCCAGCTCCCTCAGCTGTTCACAAAGCTCAGAGTTTGTGTTCCAGCCCCTAAAGAGAGGAGAGCATGGCCATCTCCTCTCCCTGGGACCCAGAGGTGAGCAGGAGCGGTTCCAAGCTGTGCTGGGGTGAGCTCAGGCTGGCAGTGAGGAGATTCCTTCATGGAGAGGGGGCAGAAGCTGGCACTGCTTCCCAGAGAGGCAGCTGGTGCTCCAGGCCTGGCAGGGTTTAGGGCACTGGGACAATGCCCTTCATCCTTTTGGGCAGCTCAGGGTGGCTGTGGGAGCTGCACTGTGGGTCATTTCCAACAAAACCCGTCTGGTTTAGACAGAAAAAAATTATCTTCAGAAATCTCTTCTCTTTTTTTCTTTTTTCTTTTTTT
>VWZP01005338.1:13486-64639 GCA_013396995.1 Dicaeum eximium | reverse complement strand
AATGGGAATTATTCTAATTTTGAACCTGATTTAAAAATTCTGGTGTAGTCAGTATCACATAGAGCTGGAAAACTCTTCTGGTTGAGGTAGTTTTTCTGATTTAATTTGCACTATTATTAACATCAATTCATTTTCACTCCAAAAAGTCTTAAGGCATGACTCACTTCCCAATCCTCCTATTCAACAGAATAAGCTGCAGAGGACCTAATTCTTCTCCACATCTTTATTTACTGCATTAAATGCTTATTTATCACATTAGCATCAGAAATCGTGTTCTTTCCTGGGGAAACCATGCTATTTGAAGTATAAATATGTTTTATTTGCTATTTTATTTTTGAGCTGTGTTAAAATGTGGATTTTGGAAACAGTATAAGTATTACATTGTATTGGCATTTCCTAAGTAATGGATTTTTGTGGGGCTTTTTCTAATTTGTTTTTGTGTTCCCTCTTTCAAGATGAAGCTGTCAATGAATTATTATTTTGGTGTTGTGATATCACTGTTGTTTGTTCATGTTATTTTCATCAATACTTTCTATTTCATGAGAAAACAAAAACATACTGTGTTTTATTAAAACCTTTTTAAGTTGAACAGACCCGGTTTGAAATTTTCATTGACAATTTTTGTTTTAATTTTGGTTTTAATGCTTTGTTTCTTGACTTGCAGTGCTTTTTTTATTTATTTATTTCAATTATGTAGCAAAAATGGGCCTTATTCTTTAATCTGTGTAGTAACCTGTGATGACAAAGGGTCAGTGTTTAGAACTGAGGCCACTTTAAAAAAAATCTCAAGAGTGATTGGCATCTAGAATGAGTTGTTTGCTTCTCTGCTTTTATATATCTTTGTTAAAAAAAGCTAAAAACACATTCTGGGATAGAAATTAAGACCACTGAGCTCAAGCTGGATATGTTATTAATACCTCCTATTAGCAGTTAACAAGCACAAAATAAAAATAATTCCTTTATTGAATGTTTTAGTCAAAATTATTCATATTTAATGTTATCCATATTTGTGGAAGGTCAAGTTGTGTTCTCTTATTCAGGTAAACCTTATGCACAACTTAAAATAGGAGTTGATAAAAAGTTTAAAACTACAAATAAATGTAAGTATAAGTCAAAATGTTTTGGAATTTATTGTCTATACAAGCTGATAAACAGCAGGATAGTCACTGGTATTGATTGGTGAAGAACTTTTTTCCTTAAGGAATAAAAGCACCCCACTGTTTATTGTATTCTTGCTGTTGAAGGGATTTATTTTAAAGTAAAATATAAGTGATCCTAAATTGAAAATAACTGCTTTCGTGGGAAGAGTCTGAGACAAGGCTCAAGAAAAAGTCATGGAACTGAAGCTGAACTGTTGGAATTTTCCAGTACAAATCAAGATAAAAACTAAATATTTTAATATTACTGAATGTTCTTGAGGTACAAGAAAAAAGTCTTCTCAGAACTCCAAGTTTTGATATTTTGCTTTCCACTTGAGCTTAGAAGGTTCACTGGATCTCTGGGATGCCCATTCAGAATTGGCTTTGGAAAATATGCCCAAGTGTTTAACTATTGTAGTATTACCTGCCTTATAAATGAAATTACATATATTTATTCACTAATGAGTGATGGGACAGAAAAATGTGCCTTTTTTTGTACTTGAACATTTCATTCTGTGACTACAAGGTTTTAACAGATTATTGATTTCAATTTGTTCAAGTGTTACCTGTCATTTTCATAACATCATTTAATAATAGTCTGCCTAATATCTATACATTTTCTGTCAAAAATAGTGTAGGGGCTTGCAGAACCTTAAACTAAACTTTCCATCATAAATAAGGAATATTTTCTGTAAGTAAAGTTCAGTCCATTTCATCATGAGCACGCTGGAGTGGCTGCTGCTTGCATTGAAGTAGCACCTGAGGAAATGCCCCAGTGCCTTTCCATGGACTGAGCTAAAGAAATAACATTGAAATGTTTCCATGGTGCAAAATCTGGATTTTACAAGGCTAAGTAGATGTGATGTTACTGCCTCAAATTCAGCAGATCATAACTTGTGATTGTCTCTCATTTTTTTTTATTTGGGGCACTTTGCCACATAAGCAAGGATCAAAAGAGCAGTAACAAAGCAAATTGAATTGAAAATTTACTCAGGTTTCAAAACCATCAGAAAGGCTTTTTCTGTGTGTGATGTGTCTTGATTTCAGAATATGCCATTTTAAAGTCTCAAAATGAACCAAAATGTCACCTATAACTAATTAAATATTCCCAAAAGACAGGGACACAAAATTTTCTTTCTTTGTATTTATACAAATTCTCATTTAGAGAGCTGTTGGTCTTTATTCTTAAACTGATATGTATGATATTCAAATATTTTTGGTTTTTCATTCTATTACATAAAAAGGGGTCTTACCAAAATGTCACCTATAACTAATCAAATATTCCCAAAAGACAGGGATACAAAACTTTTTCTTTGTATGTTTAAAATGTATTTATAAGAATTTTCATTTTGAGAGCTGTTGGTCTTTATTCTTAAACTGTTGCATGTACTATTAAAGTACTTTTGGTTTTTGATATTGCATATAAAGGGTTTTTATTTAACCCTGACTTGGAAAAGGTGGAAAACACCAGGTTCTGTCCATGCAGGAGCTCCTGTGACATTGGTGCACCAGCAGCCACTTTCCCCATGGTCCCCTGGTGTTCAGAGCGTTGTGATTCTGCTGATGTTTTTCTCCATTATTCCTTTGTCCTTTCCTCCAGGCTTACCCTGAGTTTGTCCTGACCTACCTAGAGGAGCTAAATGAAAGAGAGGAGGTGACCCAGACAGAAAACCACATCCACCATGGGGCCTGGGCTGTGGCTCATCAGGAGACAGGCAGCAGCTCAGCAGAAGAGGTCACAGGGTTGAGCCAGAGGCAGGGCAGAGACAGTCCTTTCAAAAACACATTTTGAAAAGAGAAATATCAGTGTGGGAGCCAGCCTGTTTCCTTAAAAATAATAAAAAAACCCTATTTCATTTCTTAATTTAATAAGGTATATATATAGTAGGTAAATAATAGTTATATATGGGATTATAGAGGAATAAAAATTTACATATATTTGTTTCAGAACAGTTTGCTTATAGCCCATGTAGGACAAATTTTTGCAATTTCTATGTGGAAAAACTCAAGGAAGGAAGAGAAACAAACAAACAAAAAAAAAAACCCAAACCACTAGATCTCTAGATTTGTGCTTCTTGATGCATCTTGACACAGCTATTTGTATTTCTGACATTTTCTGCTAATCAACAGCCTTGCTTGGGAAAAGTAGGCACTCATTATTTTAATTAGCAACGTATAAATTACATGGTTGTACTTCCATCTCTTAGGTTCTGCAAAAAAAGAAAAAAAAAAAAAAAAGTCAGCGACCCCAATCAGAAACAACTTTCAGGACCTTTGGACGCCCATTTAATGCCTGCAGATCCCCTGGGGGAGACTACACAGCTGACAGTGGCACTGGTGAGGAAACCAGAAGAGAAACATCCTAAGGCCTCAGCTCAAAGGTAAGCCACTGACAGAACTGATATTTATTGTTCAATGACATTCGATGTTTTCCTTCAGTTTCATGTAAGATTGATTTCCTGGGTATTATTGAAATATCTCAGAAACCCTCTGGCTGATGAGCAAACAGGGATTTTGACCAAAATTAATGAAAAGGGGTGACATTTAGGTGCTGCTTTTTTCTTTTTTTTTTTTTTTATTATTTTGAAGATTGATGTGGATGATGTTTGGTAGTAATCACAAGTTTACTTTTATATTTTTTATCTACAAACCTCACGTTGTGCAGATTATAAAAAGAAATAGGACTTGTATCAACATTGTGGCATATTTTGTGGTACAAGACTTAAATTTAAATGGTAAAGGTTTTGTTAGAAACTTCAAAGTCATGCTGAGCCAAAACATTAAGTGACAGTCATTTTCAATGTAAGACTGGATTTTAATTTCTATAAAAGATAGAGTAGTGCTCTTAATTGCTTCTACTTACAGCAGGCAGAAGACTTGGTCTTTCTTTAGATAACAGAAACTGTCTTTTACAAATGGCATTTAGCTAGTTATCCTTGAGGTTTTGGGTGTTTTTAGAGCAAAACATATTAAAAATGGAGTTCCCATTCAGAGGAAAGACCACAAGGCATCACTTGGTGTCAGGAATAAAGCTGAACTCCTGAAGTTGTTACTACTGGCAGTGAGTTAATGGCAGCAATTTGCAGATGTTTCAAGGAACAAGAGGGTTTGGTTCATCCAAGGTGTTGTAACTCTTCCCTTGAAAGAATTCCCCTTGGAGAACCCATGGATTGTCCCCTCTGCTCCTCCTTCAAGGGCTACAATTTCAGGTGTTTCCTTTATGATATTATTGTACCAATATTAAGTCTTTCTGCATCTGGAACGTTTTTCAAAATGTGACCGAGGTGTTGGGAAGTGTTGGCTGTCAGAAACTTTTGGGGGGCTGCATAGGTACAGGTACCTTACCTGTATTTTGGGTAGTTTTTATTTTTAATCAATGAATCTAATAACTGTAAAGCTTAATTCAAAATAAATAATTGAACTACTAGCTAATAATCTTGTATGTTTAAAATGTAAGCTCTGCTTGCTAATGTCTATTTGTTAACTCTTTCAAAAGATGTCATCTGCAAAGTCATGTGAAGATTAAACCACCATCATTTGCTCCTCTGTGCTTTGAGTATGGTTTTTTGTGCTTTAAATAGGTCATGTGGTGTCAGGGTCACTAAAAGCTATTTAACTTCATTTAAGTACAATGGAAAAAAGGCAGTTTCAACTAAAGGTATATCTTTTTAGCCTCAGATAACAGGATATAAATATTAAACAAAAAAATCTCTTCTTGCAGAATAAACATATTTGATTTAGAAAGCTCTCTGCAGTCAAGATCTTGCAACAGTGGACTTCTGCTGCCTGGAGCATTTTCTTGAGCTAGATATAGAAAAATACATTTTAATACCAAAATAACATTATTTTGCTGTCGGAAATATTTGGCATGGAATACCAATTATAACTACAAAATTTCTGCAGTTCCCACTGTTAGGGAGGTACTAAGTGATTTAAATTCTCTTTACTGCAATTCTCCACCAGACTGTGATAAGTATTAATGTCTTCTGTTAAACAGCTGCCACATCCCACTCTGTGGTTTGTAGAATCCTTTCAGTGACTGAAAGGTGATGTAAGATCAGGAAGTTTTAACAGGGTTTTATCTCCTGTGATTTTTGAAAAGCTGTTTGATTTACAAATAGCAAAAAAATTCTGCCTTCCTTGCCGTAAGCACAAATGAGGTATGAACTGTGTGCTAGAGGAAAATATATCTGTGTTCTAAAACTGCTTCTGTTGGCCCAGCTACATGAGCTGATGAGGTGAAGATTATGGTCACTGCTCCTCCAAAGTTCAAATGGTTCCTGTGGAACTTTTCTGGTGAATGGAAATTTGGAGGTTTTTGTGATGCTGCCTTCCTGAGAGGGAGGGAAGGAGCCTCAGCTGCCCAGACACAGGTGTGCAGAGGAATTTCCAGGTGTTACATGGGGTATCAGCAGGCATGCAGCTGCTCTGGAGTGCTGCAGGTCTCCTGCCAGCCCTGTGATGGATTTGTGGGAATGCTGCAGATCCTTGGGATATGGTGACAGTCTCAGATAGCAGCCAGTGCCTCCCTCCATGGAGTCCTGCCCTACGTGGTTTGTTTTCCAGCTTAGT
This sequence comes from Dicaeum eximium, assembly GCA_013396995.1. NCBI lineage: Eukaryota > Metazoa > Chordata > Aves > Passeriformes > Dicaeidae > Dicaeum > Dicaeum eximium. The sequence goes on along the minus strand of VWZP01005338.1, from coordinate 58,928 downwards.
TCATAGGAATAAACGCTTCAGAGATGTCATTCTTGGTGTTGGTTTGGTTTCTGAGGAACAGGTACTCTTTCAGTGAGCCACAACAGCCAGGGAAAACCTTGTTCTAGAAGATGGAATAAATAGGGAGATAGGATGGAATAGATGGGGAGAGCACTAGAATAAGGTTAAGGTTCAAGGAATATAATTAATTAGACTGCAAGGCTGTCTGTTTGCATAATTTTCCTACTTTCAGACTTTTTTCCTTATTTCACTTTGCTGTTTGAAGGCTGCAGTCAGTCCCTTTCTTACCTGCACGTTGTCCAGCAAGTTGCACTTTTTCCTCTGATATGTGTTAAGGCAGCAATGTGTAAAGATGACAATGAAATGAAGTTGCTTTGTTTTTGTGGCTTGTTTGGGTCTTATTTTTGGTTTTGTTTGTTTTTTTTTTGTTGTTGGTGGTGTTTTGTTTGTTTGTATTTTGGTTGGGGTTTTTTTGGTTTGTGTTTTCGTTTGGTATTTTGTTGGGTTTTTTTGGTATGTTTTACCTTAGTAGCCTTAGCCAGTCCTTAATCTCTTTGCAGACTTTGCTTAATGCTCTTTCCAGTGTTGTTTATTTAATGCATCTCACACTTGTAACATTTTGCATGATACCTGATACCTGTAAGACAGAAAAACATGACCCTCTTCTCTGATTTACCTGACTGAATCCTCATTCCCACTGTTTGTGTGTGGGAGATGGCTCATCCATTGCCTCCTTCCACTCAAAAATAGTTTGGAATGGACACTTGTATAAAAAATGACATATTACTATCTTTGCTGGGGCAAGAGAGTAACTTCATGTTTCAGGCTTTGTGGAAATGTAACCCCTGTAACTTCTGGCAGTGTTTTAAATTGTTTCTCTCAATGCTGTGATTTTGCACGTTGGGCCCAACTAGGAAAGTAAAAAAGTGCTCTGGTATCAGCTGCCACAGATTTGGTGGACAAATTCAGTTGTTACATTTTTGTAAGGCTTGCTATTGTAGGGAAAATGACTGAGAAATAGCCCCAAGGAAATGGAAACCTTCTCCCACTTCCATTGTTACAGCTAAGCAAATGCTTGACCTTGATTCTTGATACTCTGTTCACTCATTTTAAACTGCATTTGGGCAAAACATTAAGCAAAAGTCATGATCTATGTCTGTATTGTCAATTGGTTACTCCATGAGGACAGATAAGAATGTATTGGAAGCACTGATTTATTACTGGAGTATTTTAAAAATGTATTTGTGCACATTCCACACACAGAGAAAGAAAAAAAACCCCAACACTTGCTTTAGACTCTATTTTCTGCCTTTTACAAGTCTGCATTCATTTTAAGTAACCCTTCAGATTTCTATTTGAGCAAAGTCCTCTCTGAGAAAAAAAAAACCTTTCACTGAGTTGCAATGACTTTTCATGATGTGTGTGCCATGTGAGTGTTCTAAAGGTTAAAACTTGGAATTGGTGACAAATTAGCTTTCATTATCTTCTTCAGTGACATCTTGACGAAATTATTCCAATAGCTGTATCTGCTACAGACACAAGCCCAGCTCCCCACTGGCCACAGAGAGGAAATGCCCTCTGAAAAGGGAGGGGTGCTGAGTGAGAGGAATGACAGATTGTCTTTACAAACAAACTGTGGGTCTGCTGGTAGACAGAACTAGCACTGAGAGATAAAAGAAACAATGGGAGGGATTCCACTGATTGATGAATGGGAAAAGATATTTGCCTTTACAAACAAACTGTAGGTTTGCTGATAAATAAAATTGGATGTTGGAAGATGAAAGGAACAATGGGGAAAAACTCTAAAAATTCCATAAGAATTAAAAATTAAAAGGAGGGTTATACATCATAGGGGATCAGGTGTTCTGGGAAGTCTGTGCCTCTCAAGTACCTCAGCCAAGGGGGAAAGAGAGAAGGGAAATGGGGCTGGGAAATTGGGATAAAAAGGAGGAAATTGGGATAAAAAGGAGGCTGTGTTCTCCAAAAATTTGAGAGACCCCAGGGGAATGCCCCATGGCCTCTCCCCTCTTTATTTTTATTTGAATAAAGTAAAAGGGACTCCTCTGTCTCATTTTTGGACATAATCCTCTGAGGATTGTGGATTAATTTTCCTGACATGAGCACCACCTTCCCACTTGCAGGCAGCTTTTGCAGGTATTTGCTGACATGAGTGCAGCAGTTTGAGCAGCTCACCTTTATCGAGCTGCCCCCAGAGCTGGGGGGTGCGTGGGGAAGTCTGCAGCAGCCCCAAAGCACGGTGACCCAGCTTGTCACCCAGTGACCTGTGAGGAGGAAATAATGAACTGTGAGTGGCTGTCACCCTGAGTGCTTCTGACAGCTTGGCTGTGGGCACATCTGTGCTGGCTGCATGCAAAGGCCTCTGTTGTTTTCCCACTAGTGACTCTGCACAGTGCTGTGGGCTCTGCTGCTGCCCTGCTCCTGTGCAAACAGCAGCTGCTGCTGATGGAGATGACATTTCTCCTAATGATTTACTTGGCATTTGTGTCATTAAAGGCAAGGAATTAGATGGAAGTACGGCAGGCTGTTGTTGTAAATGGAAATATTCTCTATTTTCCTGTTCACGTGATCGTTCTGCCTCACCTGCAGCAGTGTTCAGTGGCTGGTGATACCCCTCCATCCCAGTGTTTTGCTCAACTGTTTTGAGTGAAATGCTGAGTTTTGTGTAATAGCATTTTAAATAATTCGCCATGCAATGGAACTAGGCAGCTTTTTATATCTAAATGATCTATTACAAAATAAAACAGCAACCGTGCCCATTTATTTGCTGTTAAAGGTAACCATTACTATTGCAAAAAGACAATTGTAATTTTGCAGTTACAATTGCAAAAACAATTACTATTGCATGACCAAAAGCTGCATGTCTTTCCTGGTACAGCAGTGCTAAATCTGGGGTAACTTTGCTCACATTATGAGCATTTTCAGCCAGGAGACTCTTAAACAAATGCTCTCATAATGGGGTTCCTAGCTGGTTTGTCAATGATGATTGCTAAGAACAATGTGAAATCCTGACTGCTTGAAAAATGAATGACTAAAAAATGGCTTAAAAAGAGTAAATCTGTTTCAAAAAAGTGTAAGCATTTTGCATGGCTGCTATACCTTACTGCTTTTAAGTTGCAATATGCTTGGAGTAGGTCGGTACAAATTACTTTGTAGGAGTTGAATATGCAAAAATATGAAACTGCACTTGCAAGACTGAAAAAACATCATGCTAGAACTGAAGTTTTTTAGTACTAATTGTTTTACTGCTGCAGGTTTGGGGGGAGTTTAGGTTGAATTTTTGTGTTTACCCATTTTTTCCTTACTCTCTTCAGCTGATTCATGCCCCAAGTTCAAGTTTTTGGCACTGAAAGTTTTTTTCCAACCTGGCTGAAATCTGTAATTTCTTCTAAGAGGGGCTAACCACAGATGCTGGCTGAAGCCAAGGATTTGCAGAGAAACCTCCATCACATCTCAGACCTTGTTTGCAGAGAAATGGCCCTGCTGTCATCCCTATTTACACGTATTTAAGGCAGTCAAAGGCGTTATTTTTCATACTAAAACACTATGCAAAAAATAATAATTGTGTTAATACATTTTGAAAAGTTGCAGAGATGGTGGCCCTCATCTTTGACACCTTTTGACAGTTTTGTTTGGAAACCCTATTCCTTCTTTATCAGAGGTTTTTAATCATTTCAGTTGCAGGCCCAATGGACTTATGGAAACAAAAAACCCCATTATAATATAATTTCTTTATATGATTTAAGATTGTTATATAGATAAGGCATTTGAAGGGAAAATGCAGCTTTTATTTGCTGGTTGGACACTCACTCTGATAAATTTAGGTTTTTGGTAGCATTGTCTTAATAGAACAATCCCAGTTAACAACCAGTTAAAACATATCAGCTGTTGGAAAAGTGTAAATCTGTCCCAAACTCCCAAGAAAGTGCAACAACTTCCTCTTTGATCTGTCAGTTTTGAAGGATAAAAAGATAATGAAAACTTTCAATGAAAAATTTACAGGAAGACATTTTTTCACAACAATTGGGCACATTTCTACATTATTTACAAATTAATTTTTTTCATATAAAATGCTAACTTAAAACATTTCCTGAATTTTAAAAGAAGAATATAATCTGAGGTACTATAAAAATTTCAAAGATTTCACAAGATTAAATGTCTCTCAATGACAGTTTTTATATTTTTACAGGATACAGTTCCTCCACAGATAAATGTATGAGTCTGAAATGAACTAAATTATGGCTTGCTTAAGTAGTAGTCCAATTTTTTAAGTTCCAAATATTTTTCAGCCTCCAAACAATTTTTCATCATGGCTCTGTACCAAGTCAAATCAGATTGACAATTACTAGTTCAGAGGTAATTTCCTTAAACAGTAAGAAATATTCTACTTTTCTTTCAAATTAGCTTCAAATAGGCAAATTTTTTTTTGGTAAATTATGCTTGAAAGCTTAGAGCTATCTTCATCCAGGTTCATCTGTTAATCAAGTGCTTATTATCAGCTGATAATAAAAACAAACTGAATGAGTTAATGAACTTGAACAAGCAGGAACTCAGTCACTGAAAACAGAATTATGGTCAGCAAAGGTTGATGCTTTTTTAATGCTTAACACTTTGAATAGGAGACAGATTGGAAAAAAATCAGGTATAAAGCGAGGCACTGCTGAATCCTTCCTGATCTCTCAGAATTGAAAGGGATTTTTTGTTTAAGGGAACTCTTTTCAAATAAAAAACCCTCAAAAACGACACAACCTCACCCAAAGATATAGATAGGGCATGGAAAATACCGAGGGGGTTTAATTATGTAGAAGGATGGGATGTACAGAATACAAAATAACTAAATAGTTAAATAATAACTAAATTTAAGAGTAGTGCACAAATGCTCTCCTGAGGATTTATTTTGCAAGTTTGTGAGTTGTTTTTTGGATTTGTGTAGTTTGGGGTGTTTTCTGTGTGTTTAGGTTTGTTTTGTTTTTTTTTTAAATAATATTTTGTTTCTGGGTCAAGTGCCACAAGAGAGAAAGAAAAATGTGTTTATTCTTAATTTATATATTGAAGTGATCCTATCTCATTATCCAGATATAATTTAATTGATGAAGGTAAAATATGGTAATTTAACCTAAATTACAGGGAAAAGTAGTTACAAGCTTGAACAATAGTTCTATCACCCTTTTTTCTTGCTAGAAGTAGGTGTATGTGGAAGTGACAGTGAAATTCTGAGGAACTGGGCTGAATTTCTTTTGAGATTAAGATTTTAAATGCAACAGATGGGATGGGATTGGCTTTGGCTTTTTGGTGGGTGTTGTCTTTCTTTAATAGTACATGAAAACTCTGAGACTTGAAGTGGAAAAAGGTTAGGAAATGTGTCAGTGAGTGACATGGAGAGAATCTGATAGCTCTATAACTCAGTATGTGACAGAAGAACTTTATAAGAAATTTGTGCCAGCAATCCTTGTGTCAGTGAGAAGTCTGGGGATATTAAAATTGAGCAATGCTGTTTGACTCACTTATCTGGTTCTGTGGAGCAGAACCCCCACAAACACCCTGACAAAGATAAAGCTGCCAAATGCACAGCCCAATCTCCCTGCTCCCAAAGACAGGAAAATGAGTTCTGTGCTGCTGGAGCACAACTCAAGGCTTCTGCAGCAGTAACACAGATTAATTTGTGCTGCTGTAATCTGTAATTGCCCCCTGCTCCCCCAGGTGATGGGAAAGGGTGGGAATGGCAAGAAGCAGGGAGGGAATCCAAAGGCAGCCTGAGATTTCCCCTCTTTGCCATGTGTGCTCCCCCAGTCATGTTCCCAAAATGACAGAAATTAGAGAGGAGGAAGGTGTAAAAGTCACATTAAAAACCTTTTCAAAAGCACAGGGCTGTTTTCTGCATCATCTTCTGCATTTCCTAATTCCTTTTTAAAGGACTGAAGGAATGAGACTTGTGTCACTTCCCTTGGGGTGTCTGCTCTGCACTATAATAGCCATCTTCTCTGCTAGGAATATTTTTCCTGACATTCAGCCAAAAAATATTGTCTGCTCAATTTACTCCCATCACTCCCTTTGTACTACGTGGGTTTGCACCTTTGCAATATTTTGGATGGGAATTTATCCCACTCAGTGCAATGGTGAGGCTTGGTTGAGTTGTGTGTGGTTAATTTGCAGACCTGTTTAATGAGGAATGCCTCATGTTTAAATTACTTGCATTACCTCAGCTCACCTCATTTCCAGGGCAATCTTGGCTTTCATTCCAAGGGTGTTTACCAGGAAAAAGTTGTATTCTGAAATACCAGAAAGTTTGCATTCTGAAATACTTTTTTTTCTTTTTTTTTTTTTCCCAATTCCAACTCACATGCCTTTTCTTTTACATTTGAAGTTTGTTTGAGAGGCAATTCTGGTATTTAGGGGTTTTATCAGAAAGTAAATTATTTATTAAGCCTATCTCAGGTTTCCAAACACACTTGGAACATGTAGGATCCAAAATTCAGTACTCTGAACACTCTTATGAACAGCTTTAATGGGTTTTCCACAGGACAATGTGGGATATTAAACATTTGTATGATATTCAGTGTGAATGGTAAATGATAAGGACTTAAACATAATTGTGCAACCTCTTAATAAAAACAGTGCAGGTCTTTTTAATAGGCCTGGGCTGATACTGTGTTGTTTGATAATAGTTATTTTTTAATATAAAAATAAATATAAATTTATATAACAATATAAAATTTATATAAAATAGTTTATACTTTGATAATCGTTAATTTTTTGGCTTACCAGCAGAAACACTTGGCAGTAATAACCGACTGCCAACATGAAAATGATGAGTTAAAATTTTTGGAATGAGACAACTAAGACTCCATCTGAATCCAAAAAAAAACTACAAATTGCTTTTTACTCAGTTACCTACCTTAATTTTTATCAATGAAAGCCACATCAATTTAAATAAGAGAGGTTTTATAATCTAATTACAGTAATATGAATTGGCAATGAAACTGAAAATACAAATATTTTTATTTTGCCAGACCTCCATAAACATTGAAGATGGATATAAAAAAAATTGTTAGCAGAATAAAAAAGCTGTCAGAACTTGAGATTCCTTTTTGAACTCTGTGGCAGTCATTTTTAAAACACTTTTTTTTTTTTTTTGCAGTCGAGCTTTCTTTCCTTTTTCATTTGACTTTGCCAGTAGGGACCTGTGTTCAGTGTTGCATCCAAAGAAGACACCTCTGACAGCGTGGCTGCTCTTCCCCTACGAGCACTGTGCCTCTGTGGCACCACTGAATTAGAGCCCAAGTTTTTATGTTGTCCTTCAACCCCTGCCCCCTGGCCTGGAGGCAGGAATATTCCCAGCAGGGGCAGAAAGCAGAGCCCACACAAAGATAAAACACTCTGGAACCAGCAAAACCTAACCAGTTCTGTGTTCTCCTCTGCTGGGGGGGGGAAAAAATAGATTAAGGAAAAAAGGCAAACCCCTCTTTGTTTTCTGTCAAAGCTTGAGTCTGACTTTAGGCAGCTTTGGCTTGTGCAGTGACCCAGGAAGAAGCACCATCATCCTATTAGTACCCTGAATGTGAGATAACTGTGCCATGGCAGTGGCTTGAACCACAGTGTGTGCATATGTTTGGAGGCAGATGAAGATAATGTGCTTGGATTTTGGAGGGGAAGGGGTGGTGGTGTCTCTTCATGGTGGTGATTATGATTATTCCAGTCCATTAAAAAGAATTTTTAAAAAACGTTTTCCTTAATGCATACTGGACCCACAACAGAAATAATTCGAAGGAATAGTGCAGTTGTGTGTGCTGGAACATATATATTTCAGTTTGCTTCATGTTGTTGAAATGAAATGTTACAAGGATTTATTTTTATTATTACCAGCACAGGAAATGCCCACTGTGACTTTGCTCAGAAATTGTAATCCTGAAGTAGCTGCAGCATTACATGTCAAGTTATTCTCTTCTTCTTCGAGTTCTCTTTCACATGGCAAGAACCAGAACTGCTTCTGTCCGTGGATTTAGCAGTGGCATGGGGGTGTTGTCATTTTTGTTCAATGTTCCTTTTCTAAAAATATCCAAACTGTGATTGCTGTGCTGGCACTGATCCTCTGTGCAGGTGAGACCTCCATGGGACCTCCTCTTAGTGCAATGTCTGGTTCTTCAGCAGGCAGCTGGAGTTGAATAATTACAGAAGCTGTCAACATCACTGTCATGTGTTCTGAAGAATCACAAGAACTTATTTTGGAGGGGTTTTTTTTCCCCTCTTTATATATGAAGATTGGTTCTAATAAGGATCAAGTTTGGTAAACATTGCAGAAGTGTTGTTTTAAAAGGTGATGTGGGTGCGTTTGGAAATGATGTTTATTTTTCTGAGTCTTGTGTTGGGTGTTGAATGAGGTTCTGTGATTCTAGTATTAGAAAATTTATATGATTTATTAGAATGACTCCATTATTCAGAAGGTTTTAAGGCTAAGGTGTTTATGTTTAGAGCTACATTTTTTTTTATTATGTTAGAGCAAGACTCCCTCTTGTTTACAAAGTTAGAAAAATAAAAACTTCTATATTATTAGTTAGGAAAAAAAAATTACATTTCTTGTATCAAGAGACAGAATAAAAAATGCATTTGTTGTCTTTGAGTTTACACACAGACATGAGTTTGTTTTTATAGAAATCTGTAAAAAAGTCAGCTTTCCCATGGAAAGAAAAATGTTTAACAAGTTTCTCTATAAGAAACTTATAAAATGACAGTAACACAGAAGAAGTATTTCTGTGCAGTGGAAGCCAGGAGAAGGGTAGTGTGAGACATTGCAGAAACCACTCCTTCCTCTTTTATTCCTCTCAAAGGGACTGCTGCAATGCTGGGTTTTGGAAATACTTCTGTCAAACTGAGCAGTAGCAGATTTACAGGACCATCAGGGCAATTTCCTGGGATCAGAATCCTCCAGCACATCTAAAGTGCCAGAAAAATAATCAAATGTGTCAGCTGAAGAAGCGACATTTAAGTTATCAAATATTCTGTTCTCTTTGTCTCCCATTCAGCAGGAAGTGACACTGAGCTCAAATAATGCCAGACAAACACTTCCAATAGCTTTAAATTAGGGTAAGTGTAGTAAGATGTATTTTCTTCTTCCAAATTCTTTGGAAAGATTAAATTCCTGAGGCTTCTTCTGCCTTATTCCCTGATTTTAGTATCAAGCATAATTACTTTGGACTTTGCAATGTATTTGTGATAGAACTAGTGTTTTCTTAGACTGTTTATTTCCTAATCTGCCAGAATTTTTACTCATTCTCCTCTACTTTAGGGAATGGGAGGTTGGGATGAAGGAGAATCAGGGAAGGAAATGCATCAATTTCACCAGGTCCTGGTTTCCAATATTTTGGAAATTTATAGAGATTTATAGAGATAAATTTTCACAAGAAAAGTAATGATTCCTAGCTAGATTATGTCATTCCAAGGCTGAGGTCCATTCTTTATTTAAGGCATTTATCAAATAGTTTATTAAGCATTGCTGATAATTAGATGCAAAAGAACACCTTAACCAGAAAACAACAAGTGCTTATCTTCACGTGTTTTTATATAGTAAAGATCAGAACAATGTAATTATCTGAGGGAAAAAGGCAATATATTTAGTGCTCTTGGTAGTTTTGTACTTCGATTTGCAATAAATAGTAAATTTGATTGTAATTCCAAATTCTTACTAATTTCTAACATTGACTTCTGAGAAGACATTCCTTTCACATTTTCCTTAAATGTTCTTTCTAAAGGGCTCTATAGATGTGTTTTCAGAAAAGATCAAATATGTTCAAAAAACTCAGGGTTTGGATAAATGTAACACTTGTATGTGTCCTTAAAAGGAAACAGGTCTTTGGAATTACCTCTACTCAAGATAATGGAAAAAGCATCTAATATTTAACTGGGTGTTTTATTTGCTTTTTATTTAAAGAACTTCTGTGTTTTCCTCTGTGGTGTTTTCTTCATTCAGAGAGGTAATTTCCTGCAATGCCACAATACTTGCACAGATTCTTCCCAGCTAGTTTGAATGAAAATTGTATGTATCCTATAATTTTATTTAAAATGTTGATGGAAATTATTTGCTCAGCTGTTATGACCTTTATCCTGATGAAATGTATAGTGTCTAAATGATTAATCTCAAGGCACATCCATTCTGCATCTTTTCCACTGTACATTGTAGCAATAGAAATGCCCAAAGAGATATGAGCATTCCTCTGCCAGTCAGAATTTTTAATGTAAATAGATAACATTGTAAGTAGGCAATGTAAGATTACTTTTTCATCCGTTTTGTTTTTTTTCCTAGGGGAAGAAAAAATAGAAAAGGTTAGTTCTTTAATGTATTTTCCTTAAGAACTCTGTAACACCTTATTCCTGTCTTGTGTATTTGGAAATAATGTATAGCAAACATATAGGGACCTTATTCTTGTTCCTAACAGAAAACTGAAATAAATTAGAAGGGAAATTACCTAGGAAATGCTCCATGTTCATTTAGTTCCAGTGTGGTCGGGATTTAATGGCAACTTTATGAAAATAACAGTATAAATAGGTTGGTTCTAGGAGAATCCTATTGTTGGGCTTTGCCTTGCAAGATTCTCAGCACAGCTTTTGTCGCACCTAGTGAAACCTTTATGCCTCTGGCTGAGCAGAAGGCACTGATGTTTGGTTTTTAGGGAGGCTTGGTTTGACAACACCCATTTGCTCAGCACCAAACACTCTGTAGCACTTTCTCTGACCTGTCAGGGTGCAGAAGGAGGCTCAAAATACAGGGACTTGGAACAGCAGGGAGCAGTGCCCAGGTGTGATTCCTCTCCACTTTGCCCAAGCACCTTTTTCTGGCTCATTTACAAGGCAGAGGAGCCTCAGGTTACTGCTTCCAACGTGGCTTTTCACCATGGAGGGCCAGAAGTCCTGGATCACCCTTCTGCATATTAAATACTTCTGTCTTGGGTAATTAGGCAAGTTTTCATACGTTTGTGTTGGGTGTTTGGTGGAAATAACTCTGTTCATAGCAGAATGCCTGCTGTAAGACTGACATTGTCCTGACTTTTGAGTGCTGAGAGCAACCTTAAAACCTGCCTTTCTCCTTAGTATGGTAGAACCAAATAGTTTTTGATATGTCCATTGTGATTGCTTCTTGAGTGGGGTGATGAATCAGGACTCTTTGACTCCATTATCAGAAGGTTTATATTGTGTATTAAAATTACTCCATTGTTCAGAAGGCTTTTGGGCTATAAGTGCCCATGTTAGGAGCTGAGATGCTTTATCCTTCCTGGTTAGTGCAAAACTCCTAAAATACTTAAAATTCCAAGATAAGAATTGTCTACCTCATAAGTTAAAAGAAAGACAGTTCTCATCTCCTCTGTGGGAGACAGAACAATCAGGGACTCATGTCCTTGAAACCACACACACAAGGATTTGTTTTTATGGAAATCCGCTTAGAAGTCAGCTTTCCCATGGAAGGAAAAACTCAGTAAGTTTACATATAAGAAACTTATAAAATGTCTATGACACATGCCCACAAGAGAAACAAGGTTTTCTGTTGAAAACCACATGACAAATACAACCAGCAGTCCTTCTGCAGGAGAAACAGCCACCCAATATTTCCCTTATTCCTAATGGGCTCATTGGTATGCCAAATGAGAATGGAAAGTAGGCAGGAGGGAGCTGCATTTTGCACTTTTAATACATCAAACATCATCACACCGTGTTCTAATTCAGTTTTGCTTGAGCCCAGGTAAAAACAACTGCGTTCAGAAGCAGCTTCCTCTGCTCGACAGCCCCCGAGGGCGGAATCTCTAAATCAGCCCCCCAAAAAGCCAGCACAAAACTCCTCCCTGACGGAAGTTAAGTCCCTAAATCCCGGGAGCTGATGGGCAGGAGGTGTTTTCCGCGGGAGCGCGGCCGCGGCTCGGAGCGCTCAAGCGCGCACGCCGATGCTCAGTGGCATTTCCGAAATGCGGCTCGGCTGGGGGCCGCTGCTTGCTGCATCAGCAGGGGGAAAAATAAAAAAAAATTTAAAGAAATTTTAAAATGGAAAAAAAAAAAAAAAAAAAAAGGAAATCCATAATTTTGTCGAAGTAGCGGATCGCGGTCGCCCCCTCCCTCCTCCATCACTCCCCTCCTTCAAGAGCAGCGCCGGCACGTGCTAATAGCTCTAATAGACACAGATTTTATGCATATTTCAGTCACAGCAGTATTTCTAATGCATATGTGAAAGGGTCCTTAATTTATGTCTACCAACTGTGTGGTGCCCTTCTTTTGGGTAATGTCATCGTCCTAATGGTGTTTCTATTATACTCAAAGGTAGCAAATGAGGCTTATTGCAGGAAGGTAATTGATTTTCGCTGAGTGAAAATGTAAATAGCCATAAGAAATCCTGTGCAAGACAAACAGCTCAGAATTGCCAGCAAATTCATATACATTACTTATTGGTGTTAGTACCTGTAAAATGTGTCTTATTATAAGAAAGCCACAATGACTGTATTTCACATTATTTTATTTCAAATTGAAGTAAAAATTGGGGAATTGAGATGATTTCGCCTTTACCAGTTTGGCTGTGCATTTTATGAAAATTGCCATTCTGTTCGCTAAGGTTGCTTCATTTTGTCAGGTTTCTCTCAAGTGGAAGTGAATAAAATTCCTGATGTAGACGTGTAAAGAGAAATGGTTCTTGGGGATTTCAGTCATTTCGTGCACCTCTTTGTGGATTGTCGGTGTGAGCTTGCCTTTGCATCTTGAAGGGTTATTTGGGATGGTGCAGTTTACTCAGACCTCAGGATTCCAGAAGAATGCATAACTTAAAATGAAAACATGCCCTTGGTGTCCTGGCTGCATCACAGCCACCGTTTTAGGGAATTGTTTTAGGTCAGCAGAAATAGCCACCTGTGGTTACAGTCTTCCTGTGTATTTTGCAAAGTGTATAGGCTTTTTTTTTTTTTTCTCCCACTCAGAATATTGTCTTCCCATTATTTTTGCTATCCACAGTGTGCTCCTGATTGCCAAAGTGATACCTGCTATGAAGGGTAAAGCTGATTAGATGCACATTTATTTCCTTTCAATATTGCACTGAGAGTTTAAAGTTCCATGTGTTTTATGATCAAGGACTGGTGGCAATAGGTTATTTTTCTCCCATGAATAAACTGATTTTCAAATCTTCCAGTGAGTAAATGACCAGGAAATGCTGCACATTTTAGTCCCTGCTGGCTCCATCCATTATCTCCCAAGCCATAGTTCTGTCCCAGCGTAACTGTTTGAATGTTTTTGCCATGTAATTATTGCTTTCACAGCAAAAACTTACTTTAAAAATAATAAACTTTATTTAGGGTTAGAACATTCTTGGCTTTCTAACTAACAAGTATTTATCCTTCTGCAGTTTGCTTGGAGGAAAATATAAAGCCCAAAAGAGATTTCACTTAAAGGGTGGACTTGAGAAAGCTGAATTTTAATATGGAATAACAATACTGGTGTTAAAGGTTAGCCTAGAATGTATTATATTCAAAATTACTCAGAAAGTTACAGATTAAATTGTTGTTAGTTCCTTTAATTGGAATGATTTACTTTAGCATTTTTTTGGGGTACATCTTATGTATTCTGGCTGTTATAAACAGAGATCAAGTTTAGGAATGTGTGTCAGTGCAAAACAGATCAGAAAGCTCTCTGTTTTTACGGGAACAGAAAGCAAAAATTGTTGGGGTTTTTTATGTCAAGTTCCTGTCTTCAGTTTTATGCAATCCACTGCTTGACTCTTACTAGAACCTACAGGTTTTTAAAAAGAAATCTGTTATTCTTTACAAGAACTCTTCACCACCTAATTGGAAAAAAAAATAATTCTCAACTTCTTGAAACCCTGTAGAAATGAACAGTATTGCAGTCTTAACTCTATACAGATGCAAACTGGGGTTTAACATCTCAGATGTACAGAGTTACCTCCCTTACTGCCTGTTTCAACTTGTTATTCATCTGTGAAGTTTGAAAGGACACTAAAAAAATAATCCAGGTCTGTTGCTTAAATCTTCGTGCGTGGTTACCAAAGCATAGCTCTGATGCTTTTGAGAAGTATTTTTGTAATGAGTTTATTTTTTTTGTCTCCAAGATGAATCTGCAGATTGTCTGATATACCTGTTCATCGTGCAATTGATTGCCTTCTAATTTTTAGGTCTTCAGATAAAAGAGGGAAAGGTTTTTACAAGAATGAGTAAACAGACATGGGGAAGCAAATCTGAATATTCTCTTCTGCCTCCATAATTTTGGCATCGTGGCCTATTCAGGCAGGTCTGTGCTAATAAATCTGTGGTGGGATCAAATGCAGAATAAAAAGGAAAACCTCTGTGCAGAAACATTCCACTCTGTTCAGCAGAGAAAAACAACTCAGATAAGCAAACAATTAGCAAAATGCTGTGTCTGTCCAGTCACTACATAAATATCTGGCTGTATTTTACAGCCATGTGTTTCACTACTCTAATTATTACAATCTAGCAATAATGTTCAACATCTTCTGTACTTTTTGTTAAATCTGAAAGAATAGCTGGTGCTGTGTAATTCTGTGGGGGAGATCTGAATCTGGAAACTTGAATGCTGGTTAATAGAGATTATTTGAAACTTGAATCCAAATGCTTTTAAAAAATCATGCCATTTTGTTGTTTGACACTAATTTTCTGCCCAGCATGTATTAGCAATGACTGAAATTAGCTCCCAGTGAATTGTAGTTAAGCTATTTTATGCCATCTGCAAGGAGTTTCTGATGGCAGCTCTATCTGTTGTGTTTGGTGGTTTTGTTGTTTTGTTTTGGGGGTTTTTTTTGTGGTTGTTTTGGTTTGTTGTTTTTAGGTTTTGTTTGTGTTTTGTTTGTGTGGGGTTTTTGTTGTTTGTTTTTTAATATTTATTTAATTTAACTTGTCATAGCCCAAGCCTGCCAGAGCTCAAGGAGCACTGGGACATCTCTCTCAGGCACATGGTGTGACCCTTGGTAGTTGTGTACTCTGTAATATATTTTTTTTTTAGGCTTGAGAAGTCCAATTTCTGTAAAATCTGCACGTGCTAAATTCCCATGTTATAGGTGGTACCTCGTGTGCACACATTTGGAACCATGCTGCACACTAATAATTCTCTAAGGGATATGGAAAATATCCACAGCTCCTGGAAAAGAGCAAAGATCCTCCCAGCTTTGGACACGCTGGGGTTTAACTCAGAAATCTGACTCTGCAAGATTACAGGATAAAATTACCAAAGTTCTGTGTTTTCAGATCGGGACCTTTACCAAGCAAACAAATTTGCAGTGGTAACATAAAGGCAGTATTTGACCTTCTCCACCCCTTATAAAGGAAATAAATTATGGTGGCTGGTTAGTATTCATAAGAAGCTGCCAAAGAGATGATTTGCCTTGGAATAAATATGATTGAATTAGAAATGCAGAGTACTGATACCCTGACCTCAAGTAAATGGGTTCCTTATTTATAAAAATGTACCTAGATATGCTTCTCTTTCAGTCTGTTAATTGTGTTGGTATATTAAGTAAATATGTAACTCAATTCCAAAAGTATTTGAAAGGTTTTATTTAGCAAGATGAAAGGGGTCTGGCAGTTCATTCAGACTTTGGAATAAACTAATCAGACTACTCTGAAAACTGATACATATTTGCATTTTAAAATATGAAATGGAAAATGTGTCTGCTTCATAAAGTAGATCTATTATAGGGTAGACCTATTATTTTTAGGGCTTTAATTAAAGATGATTGTAGATTGTTTTAGACTTCTGTAAGGAATTAATGTTAAGCTTTGGCAATGCTGTTTCTTTAATATTGTTCTGCAGTTAACGCTCCTAAGCTCTGAAACAACTGCCAAAGTAGTTGAAGTAAGTAAATAAGTAATAAAAAGCACATCAAAGTAGTTATGATGAGACAGCCAGATGGCAGAGAATTGCAGTTCTTGCTGTAATTTTATCAAAATTACTATTGTCATGGCATGTTAGTTTTCATAAGAATTTGTACAGTCACTGATCTCATAGAGACAAATTAATTTCAGGTTCTCTCATGTGTAGTCGCATAACAGCCATACTTGAGCACGCACAAAGGAAAATTAAATAATCATAGTCACATAAACTTGAAAAGCCACACAATTTAAGTTTACTATTCCATAACGTCTTGGGATCAGTGATCATTTTTCTTGTGGTAGACTCAATTTGATCTACAGCAGTTCTGCCATTATGTGGTTTCTGCTGCATTTAATCTTCATTATGAAAAGATATAGTATCATGTAATAGGGTGGAATTAGTAGTAATGCACAGGCATTGTAATAATTCCTCTGAGTTATATCATTTCGTGGAGTTTCATACTTCCACCTCTCTCATAAAAGCTACTGGGATGAAAATAATTGAACCACTTAAGTTTCATAAATATGTTATCATTACACGTCCTCTTCTTTGGTGAAGGATACCCTGTGCCTTATAAATGCTTGCAGAGGAGAAAAGATGGAGCATTGCATACAGTGAGAGTGTAATCTGATTTTGATTTGAATCCCAGGTAGGATAGATAGTGTAGAAATTACCTTATGGAGAAATTACCAGGCTGATATTGGTAAACCTTCATGGTGCTGGAAGCTCATCAGTTTTCTTAGCAATGCCTACAAAAGCAACAGATGTAGGGGACACTGAAATCTCAGCTACCTTTTTACCTTGCTACACTACAAATGTAAAATCAGTGTAAGGAGGCAAATGTAATGCTGCTCATTTTTTTTTTCTCCATCCCTGTGTAGCTCCCCAATCTGTCTCTACAAAGAGTCAAACCAAGTTCGGACATTTGTGCCTGTTGCTCTCAGTGATGTCAAAATACTCTAAGATGATATTTCAACCACTGAATATGTTGGGTTCTAGTGGTTGTTTAGTGAATACAAGAATGTGGCAAAACACAATGGGAGCAGAACAGAAAATCAGATTATTTCTACATAAACACTTGGTTATTGGAAGTGGTTATTCAGATAATTCTAACAGCAATTGCAGGTTGTTTCATTTCATCCATGTCTGATTTCAGAAGCCCTACTAGTCCACCAGGGCTGGGCACAGAACAGATTTTTCCCACTGCTACAGAAGGAAATGTGTTTTCTAGAAAGAAGCTTTGTCATGTGCCTTGTGCAGTTTTTATTCTGTACTTAACTTGAATATAGTTTCCAGTCTGCAGATCATCTGCAACCTACGTGTACAGAGAGAGAAAAGTTATTTGCCACCAGGCAATTCTTCTGGAATGTAAATTCCAACTATATATTGATTTTGGTGAGCTGCTGGTATGTTTACCTGAGCTGGTAATGAATAAATAGAAAGATGATATTATACTGTCAAATGGAGCTTTAATCTCATGTGTATTTATGAAAAAAAAAAAAAAAAAAAAAAAAAAAAACAAACAACGAAAAATTACTCTAACAGGAATAATCATGATTGGATAAGATTGCTATAATTTGAAATGGCAACAATAAGTAAATGAAACCTAACAATACAACTGAAACAAATCCCTCCTAGAAAAATCTATAGGACAGTTGAAATTTAGCATTGAAACACCTGGAGAGAGGGAAGATCGAAAGAGAAGCAGGAAAAATTAAGCAAGTAATAACATGAGCAGCTGGGGAGAAAAAAAGAAACAAAATAACAGTTGATGAGAGGCAGAAAAGAAAAAAAAAAAAGGCATGTTTTGTTCAAAACCTGTTATTACCAAGAAACAATTTTCAGTACAGCTAAAAATCATGTTTAACAACAATCCAAGGCTTAATTCATTAAACACCCAAAAGCCTTGAACTTCTCTTCTTGGAGGTTAGTGAAAATAGTTTTAAATGTGTACTTTTTTCATGTTAAGTCATGTAAAATTTAAATAATATTTATTTTTTAAAAATGCTTGTATTTATCTGCTGTTTGATGGGTAAATTATTAATAATAATGGAAAATAAACAACAGTGAACAAATTATCTTAGTATATGGGACAGATTGTCCCCAGCATGCTCTTGGATACTGATTTGGTCATTATTATATGTTCTAATAGAATAATTTGGGTATGTTTTTAAGAATTAATAACTGTGACTTGCAGGATTTTGGTTTGCACATGGCTCCTTTGTGCTGGCATAAATATCCCAGAGTGTGACTGACACCCCTGCTAAAGCCTGGTAAAATCATTCTTCATTCCACTCCTCTCTCCTGTCCTGCACACCTCTGGCTGCTCTTCTGGGACTCAGAATAGGTTTGGTGTTGGGTTTTTGGTGGTCCCGGCAAGAGTGGGAACCCAACCCCTGGGCCCTTTGGAGGGGGTTCCCTGCNGAGAAGCGAGGCACAAAATGGACCCAAACACCCAAACCAAGGCACAAAATGGAACCCAAACACCCAAACCAAGACCTTTTAAAGCTCTTTAACCCAATTACTTTCTAACACCTACTTTGTTTTTACTTTTCTACCAATAACTTCTACTGATCCATTCACGTAACTTCCACACTGCTGCTTTCTCTAACCAATAACTTTGTGCCACCAGTGCTACAGAAAATGGAGCTGAAGAGGGACAAGAAGGAAGAAGGGACAACACCCAAAATCCTCCATCTTGTCTCCTATTCACTCTCATTTTAAAATCCTAAAATTCTAAATTCTTCACCCTGTGATAAACTATCACTACTCCATACTACTCCCTGTGTGCTCCAACTCATCCCAAAGCCTTGGCAACTTTCTCCAGGGATGAAGGTTAAAAGCAGTGTTCTGCTGAGGGTCAGAGTTTCTTAAAACAGGCAGTGAGACATTCTCTGTGCCCTGGATCCCAACAGCATGGGTTTGCCTTTTTTTAAGGAGTAGCATTCCATTTGAAATGAGTTGAAGCAGATGTAGCAGGGCACGCCTGATCTGCCCCAGGACAGCTCAAGCACACACTTCCCTTTCTCCTCATGGAAAATCCACGTCCAGCTTTGGAAACTTCTCAGGGAAGCCTCCTGCTGGTTCTTCTCATTTGATCTATAACAAACAAAGGAAATTGCCCCACAACAAAACCAACCCAGATTTTTCTGTCCGTTTTCTCTCTTCAAGAATAATTGTGAGGTCTAAGTATGGCTCGGGGTGGGGGTGAGCTGTACCTTGTATAAATGAAACATCTTTATGCAGCTCCATTCATCTGAGTTATGCTGGGTTTTTCCTACCAGAGTGCTTCCCAAAGAAGCAAGGGGACCTGAGTCACTGCAAACACCTGACCAGGTGCTGTCTGACTGGCAGGAAATTTCTCCTAGAAAACACGTGGTTTCAATGGTGTGAGAACTCTTACAAAATGTCTATTAAAAAAAAAAAGAAAGAAAGAAAAAAATAACACAAACAAAACCAAAAAGGCCCAACCAAAAGCAGTGACAAGGTAGATCTAATTCCAATTGAGGTGCATAACTGCTGATAAACCAGCACTCGTAGGTTTCCTCTGTTATCTCTGTAAATGCTGCAGTGCCCGTGGGTTTCTGTTTGTGGTTCATGGCAGTGGGTTTGCATCTGGAAGTTCTCTGCCCCTCAGCTCTCCCTCCTGGCGCTCCTGGGAGCAGGGGGCAGCTGTCAATGCTGATCAAACGGCAAGAGATGGCTTAAAAAACTCCTTTTTGTGGCACAAAGGTGTAAAGGCATTTGTCTTTATGCACAGCATACCCTTCTGTAGGAATTTTTTGCCTTTTCTGTACCAAAAAAAAATAAGTATTTTTCTTTAATTTAAAGAATTTTCTTTAATTTTTGCATGTGTGTTTTGTTTTAGCAAAGGAGCTCAGTGAGGAAAAGAGTTCGATAGCTATTTTATGTCAGAATGAGTGCTGCCTTGTCAAGGTGTGTATAGTACCAGCACCTAATCCTGATTATTAATTACTGGAATAACCAGTTCCCAACGTGGCAGGGCTTTAAGCAGGAGCCAGAGGTGCAATGGACAGTGAGATGCAGAGACAATCCTCAGTGTCTCAGCATCACATTTTATTGGCCTTGTGGCCAGTTACAGCGTGCCTGCATTGCTGCTCCTGGGGGAAACATATTTTTAGACGTGTTAAATGAAGCATACTAGTGTTGTTTATTCTTTAAACGACCAGAAGTACCCGTAGCACTTTACAAATGTGTGCCAAAGCAAAGTTCCTGCCCTTGTAAGCACCTGATGCACAAGAAATCATTTAACTGTGTGGACTAACTAGCAACAGCTACCTGGAAACAGCAGAGGGAAAGAAAGAAAACCTCCTCGGTTTCTTTCATTAGCTGCACTAAAATAACACATCATTTCACTGGTAGTTAGTTGTCTGCAGCAGGACAAAAAAATACTCTTGGCCATCGTGCAGGTTTGGTTGTTTCTCCACAAATTGGAATAATTAGAATTACTCATATAAGCTACAGATGAAATTGGCCGTTCTGTACCTTGCAACGAGGCTTCATCACCAAATTAAGAGGTAATTCTTGTATGTTTTCATCTGCAGAGACAACACCCTGAGTGAATGGTTTATGCAATACCTTCCTCTGCAGGCTCACAAAATTTTTAAAAAATAATTTCCATTGTAATTTTCATGAAGCAGCCATAGTTTATTAACGGAAGGTATCTACCATCCTGCCCAATTCTTTGATTGATTTTGCAGGGAACACTTGTTTCATCAGATGTTTTAACTAATTTTATTGATTTAATTGAGTTTTAGATGTGACTACTCTTGGTAAACCTATGAAATGTAGTATAAACAGATTCCAAAGAGTTTCTTTCAGGCTTTTTAGCCCTTTTGGGTCATCAGAATAGACAAAAGATCAAGAAAGTGTCCTTGAAGTAGCTGAAATTTTATGCAGGCACAAAGCAGATATGGTGGTGATGAAGCTAGAATTTCTGAAGGCTTTTAAAAGCACTTCCCAAACTTGTGGAGACCATCTCTGAAATACTTCAGGACTTGTGTGTGCAGCTCCCCAGTGCTGCTTAAAACAACTGGTCCTGTGTCTGGGGAGGCTGAACTAAGAGCTTTTGTTCCATGGAGCAGGATGAAAATGTGGAAAAAGAGCTGATGCTTGAAGTGATTTCTTTTCATCCCACTGAAAATCTGGAGTAACCTCAGAGTAACTGAGTCACTGGGTTATATTAGTCATTTTCTTTAGTAATCAGTTTGTAATTTTCACTTCTGGTAATTTTTACCCTTCTGTGAACATTGCCTTCCTGACTGGTCACATTAATCAAGGGGAACTCATGATGTTCAGGCACTCGTGATATAATTTCACAGAGACCAGGCAGCTCATTTGATTAGAGAAATATTATTATTATTATTATTTTTATTATTATTATTAATTATTGCCATCCAACTATTCAGTTAAGTAGTAAGTCCAAAGCCCAAGTGCTCTCAAGTCCAGGGTCTGCCTGCATGAATTAAACTGTATATCAGGTTTGAGGTACCAGGGGGTCTGGGAGCATCAAGATTTTGGTTAATTGTTTTAGGTCTGATTTTTCTCTGTCGTTTTCTACTAATACAAAAGCTGTCAAGGTTTTATTCTTCCCAATCCCTTTCAAAGACACACAGGGATTTACCTCGTGAGCAGGATAAACTTCCACAGAGTAAGCCCAGTCTTGCTAACTACACTTGTAAGAACAGATTATTACTGCTAGGAAACGATTTGGTTTTCCATAAAATAATTCATTTTAAGACAGAAAACCACTCCAACATTAAAAATTCTCTGATGAGGTATAAAGGCTTAATAAAGCAAATTTAATGTAGTACTGTATAATTGGCAGCTGCTACTGGTAATGTATGTCTGTTAGCTCTAGAGCCTGGAAATATCTATCAGAGACTGCTCAAAACCTGAGTAATTTAGAATATTATGTAAGTTATACCTTGTCCCACTGTGGAAGGTGTCATCCCAAGCCATGTAGATTGGATTATGGCTAAAGCCAATATCTTGCACTGATTACAAAATTGACTGAATCCAACAGGGCATATTTTCTGTATTTCCTGCCACTAGTTTTGTGGTATAATCCCAAGTGAAATATGCTGCAATAGTCGTTTTAGTAATGTAGAGGAAGAGATCAGTGCTGCAAATTCTCAGTGTTAAACAGCCCTTAATGCCTCTCCTAAAAATGTTAGCGGGAGGAACGGAAATGCAAAAGAAATCTGGAGTGCAAAGGAACTTTAACACAGGGGGACCACGTTCTGTCTGTCATGTTTGGCAATTCTTTGCTTGCTTCTGTTCCCAGTGCTCTGTCCCTCACCTGTGGTAATCAGCAGTGTGTACATCCCATTCTGCTGGAAGGAATTTTTAGGAATGAATGCCTCATTCACCTCCTTTGTCCTGATGGTACCACAGGGTAAGCAAGCGTACCTCACGCCCTCTGTTTCATTTTTAAGGTTGGAAAATACTCGTCTTCAGCAAAAGAAAGTGGTATTTGTAATGCCAGTCAGTAGAGCCCAAAAACTTCCCTGGGGGTTTTCACGGGCCATTGGGAGCAAATGCCCAGCTTGCAGGTCAAAATCCACAGCACTGCTCCAACCTATGTACATAAAATCTGTTGTGCTCCATTGAACACTGCATTTCTCCCGTCTTGTTTTGACATTACTCACAGTGAAACAGCCAAATCAATCTAGATGAGCTCAATCCTTTCTGGGCAGAAAGCAAGAAAACTGTTCAAATCTGTTACTTGGCGAGGATTTGTAACACTCAAAAAATGTATGGAGATCTGCTTATTGTGAAGGAAGGGCAAAAATTCTCTTTCAAAACTAAGAAACAATTCTCTGCTAGGATTCAGCTAGAAGATTTTGTTTGTCTTTCAGGGAAAACAGTATTGGCAATTACAGCCAGGTTTTCTCCTTTCGCTAACTTTCCTTGTTAGGGTGGTGCAACTTGATTAAAACTTCCAGGTGGGCACGTGAAGTTTTTGCATGCCAGGATTTTATGTTGTGAAGCTGACATCTGACATCCCTGGAAGCGTTTGGGAAACAAAGAACAGGGCAGGAATAAAAGTGGGGCAGGAATAAAAGTGGGGCAGGGAAAAGTGAGGCAGGGAAAAGTGAGGCACTCCTCTGCTCCCCCACAGGTAAGCAGTGGAGGTTCCCTAATACTTCCAAAAGGGAAAACAGGCATGGAAGCACTGGCTAAGCACTGTGCACTGAGCTGTCACCTCCAATGTACCTCTGGAGCCCTGGCTGTTCCTGAGAGGGGAAGATGGGAAACAGAAAGTGTATAGTTTCACTGGCGGAGACTTTGTCGGGAAGTGCGGCCGGGATATGATTTCTGTCAGAAACAATCTGCTCGAAATTTTTCCGTCCTTACTTTCCAACACGGAGCTGCTTGTCTGTGTTCTAACCCTAGGTGATGGGATCTGCTGCCTTGTCAGATAACATTTGAGTTCACTCACTACCTGCTTGTTGACTAGTGCACAGACTCACTGTGGTGGCAGGGAAAGCCTTGAGGCTACTCAGCATCTGTCTCTTCTTGTAATTAGTTCCAGCCTTGTGTACAGAGCAAAACAGATTTTTTTTATATATATATCTATTTTTTTTTTTATTTTTTTCTGTGAAAGAGTAATGTGCACAGACAGGAGCTTTTAAACTGCAAAAGAGTTTGCTGGTGTTTGCCATCCTTCTTTTTCGAGAGGAAATAGCTTTTTAGCTACTGAGAATAAAGTGTTGACGTCCTTTTTTTTCAAATTACACCAAGGACATAGATTTTTGGGAGGATTAACCTCTCTATGAAATCTGAATAGCCAATATTTCTTCTCTCACATCTGGTGGAGCCACATGCATGGGAGAGAATTTGTGATGATGTGTTGTTGTTGTTCGATGGTGAATCAGGACTCTTTGGGTCTAGCATCAGAAAGTTTAATAGAATTTATTAAAATTACTCTGTTGTTCAAAAATACTTGGTTATATGTGCCCAGGTACTGAGCTTAGATGCTTTCTTCTTCATGTTTATTACAAGAAATGCTTAGAATTCAATTATAAGAATTGTCTACATCATTGGTTAGAAGATTTACATCTTCTATGTGAGAGACAGAGCAGCCAAACCCTACCTGTGCTCTTAAAAAACACAGCTCAGAAATATTTATTGAATTTTATAATTATTTATTGAATTCTGTACTGAGAATTAAGCTTTTCCATGAGAAAAAAAAAATCAGTAAGTTTGCACCTAAGAAACTCATAAAATATCAAAACTACAATTATGTTTCCTTAGATTCCTGCCCTGGTGATTTCTTTTTGTCCCATTTATGACAATTTGCATATTTTAAGCATCCACCACACACTCCCAACCCTGAATGCTACTCAGAGAGGTCTTCTTGGGCCAAACTTTAAAAAAAAATCTAGAAGAAAAGACAGCTTTCATTATTTGAATGCCTTCTTCACATATTAGGACAGCAGCTGTGTAAAGTTAGAAAGTAAGAGTGTGTATGCCTGGGATTTATTTTGATTTTCATAAAGTGTCACAATTAACAGAGTTGCTTGTGGTAGTTTGGTGGGAGGGCAGGAGATATACTTTGGATTGCTTGAAGGATTTGATCTGAATTGTTGATTTGGATTTCTTGCAGCACCGTATTTTTTTTTCAA
Source organism: Dicaeum eximium (assembly GCA_013396995.1). Lineage (NCBI taxonomy): Eukaryota > Metazoa > Chordata > Aves > Passeriformes > Dicaeidae > Dicaeum > Dicaeum eximium. The sequence goes on along the minus strand of VWZP01005338.1, from coordinate 34,398 downwards.
GGTAAAAATTCATCAAGAAAAAAAAGCTGTTAATTGTGATAAATTCTTAAAATTTACTAAAACAGGTGAGCAGGAGGTTGATGTAACAACTGATAAAGCATCAGTCAAGTTGTAGACCACCCCTAACTAATAAAGATGGCAGCAGATTTTATGGAGAGGAAAATCATGCCCTAATTGCTTGTGGCTGAATTTCTCCTGCAGCAGCCACCATCAGCAGTGGGACTTGATGGATGGAAGTGTTGCTATGGTAGTCTTTAAATATCAGAATTTCAAAGGCCTCATCCTCATCATTAACAGCAATGAGGTTTATGACATAAAAAAGAAAAATCACATTTCTTCTGTGCTGCACTGCTTCCCTTTATCAGAGTAATCCTATATGAGCTGTCATGTGGGTGCTTTTTGTCTTTTCATTCTTATTTGAATGAACAAAATGCCACTGGGTTTGTATAAGGAATGTCAGAGCAACTGCATTATTTTAAAAATCAGTTCCTCAGATCACAAAAATCTGTCATAAAAATATTCCTAACTTTATTGTCTAGTGTTAATTTTTGTATTTGAGAGCTGAGCTGAGTTAGCCTTTACACTTTAATATTTTGAGGTGATTGAGGGTTTGGATGTGCAGCAGTGAAGACAAACAGATCTCTAGATGGTGCTGTGTAGGGAGTAGATTAAATGAATTACTTAAGAATAATAAAATATTATATATTATGCTTTTATGTTATAGTTTTTATTATACTTTCTGTGGCACTAGCAGCAGAGTGCTGTGACAGCTGGGCTTTGTGACCAGAGAAATGAGGTCCCAAACACCCAGTAAATGTAATAAATAGATTTATTTGCCTCTGTGGCTCTTGCTTCCAGAAGAGCTCATTTCTCAGAAGCTCAACCACAACGGGCTCAGAAGTTTCAGGAGTTCATCCTGAACTGAAAATCAGCCAGCAAGAACTGAGTAAAAGAAGGGTAGAGACAACAGAACTAAAAAGTCAGAGTGAAAAAGCAGATCTAAGACCAGACAAAGCAGAAGGTGAATATAGGGAGATAATATTTAAAAACCCCAAAGAACAACAATGACCAAAAAAAAAACAAAACCAAAAAAAACCAGGAAAACCAAACAACCAACAATAAAAAACCAACCAAATTAATGTACAGTTCTGCCTGTAGTTCTAATCTGTCCTGTTCACAGCAGCTTTACTCTTCAAAGATGCTGTGTCAGTACCAGGGACATCCCTTAAGCTGCTAAGTGGAAAAAGAGGAAATATTAAAACCCAGTTTGGTGTGGTTTACTCTGCACTAATGAAATGATTTTCACACTTTTTATTTTGTTGCCCTTCATGTGACTTTCCTAAGATATCTATTGCACCAATATTTTATGATATGTAATTTCTGGGCAGAATTATTAAATATGAGCTATAGTTAGAAGTAAATATGCAGAAAAATATAAATGTGTACTTTCTCTGGCATTGCTTCTCAGTATCACTCCATTTTTCAATGCAGGCACAGATCTCTCTGCTATTCATTAGCATCTGTCTCCTTCATTTCAAAGAAAATATTTCTGTCATATTATGAATACTAATTTTATCTTCCTGATATTTTGACAGTAATATTTAGCTTTCAACAGAACTTTTCTCTCCACAACTGCAGTGGACTCTATAAATCGAGGCAGTACTTTGTTTTTTACAGAGGGCAAACCTGAAACAAAGATGTATTAAATGATTGATCAAAAACTAGCAGGAAACAAGGTCCACAAAGCTCAGGGAGTGCAGGATGTGCTGCTGCAACAACAGGACAACGTGGGAATTATTTGTTATATAAGCAGAGGCTCCCAGCATTGAGTTTTATTTTCAGTATTCCTGTTCTCTTTGCTCCCTAGCAGTGTTTATAGAGTATCCTTACACAGGAGGTGTAAGCTAAAGGAGGATCCATGCAGGAATGAGGAATAAACTCTGTCTCTCTCTCAGCTTGGCACTGCAGGAATAACAACAGTGCCCACAGGTGGGAATGCACTGCTGTTCCTGGTAGGTTTAAGGAGATGTAGAATGTTCCAAAGTAAACTCTCCTCCAGTTCATTGGAAAATGGTGAAATGAAAGCATGATGATGATTTTTTTTCATACTTTTGCAGTGTGGGTACCAAACAAAAAACCACTTGGAGAGTACAAATGAACTTTGCCAAGTTTGTTCCAGCAGCAGCCATCTCTCATTATTTCCATGTCATTGCTTGGTTGGGCCTAGGATAATATCTGGATATACAATATCTGCCAAGTATTAGTAATTCCATGAAAATAAACATTTAAGATTCCAGATAACAGACCCAGGGTATAGGAAAACATGTAAAAGCAGGGATATTGTCACCAAAATTCTCAGTGAGAATGACATGCGATGTAATTTCTTTTTTTTTTTTTTTCCTGATTCATGCCATTCCATTTCCAAATTATTTCTGGTTTTCTCCACCAAATATTGCACCTTGGCTTCAAAATCTTTCATTTCTGTGAGACCCCCTTTTTGTTTTTTTTTGTCCCTGTGCATAAAACCTCAGTAAAACACACTTTTCTGAGCATCCACCACAGCAAAAGATATTTTAAGGACATTGAAGTTCATTTCTCTGCTTCTGGGTCGCTGGGCTGATACCCAGAGAGCAGAGTCTGCTGTTGCCTTCCATGCAGGGCTTCCCTCTGAGCATTGTGGTTTCAGAGCACGGGCCTCAAGCCAAAGCTTGGTACCTCAGCAGCAAAAACTGGAGCAGCTTGCACCTGACTTGTGCAAGCTCCTTGTCTGCCTCCTGGATTGCTGAAAAAGGCACCTTGTGAGCCACCTGTGTTTGGATAGCAAGTACCTATAGATCAAATATAGCTCTATATATATATCAAATATATAGATATCTATATATATCAAATATATAGATATCGATATCATCTATATCAAATACATATATATATTATGTTATATATAAACATATAAAAATTAAATCATATCTAAATTTTTAAATTAAATTATATGGAAATATATAAAAATATATNTTATATGTAATATATATAAATATATCTTTATATAATATATTTATTATATATATTTTATATATTTTTATATATATATCAGATATCAAATATGTCTACATATCATGTATGTATATATATATATGTGTATATATATGTATATATATATATGTGTGTGTGTGTGTTTATATACCTATGCATGTTATAATATCTTTTTTTACATATGTGTCTTGCTTGGTTTACTTTTTAAAATTTACTTAAAATTAAAGTACTTTTAAGTACTTTAAATTAAGTACTTTTAAAAGTACTTATTTTTAAGGCTGAAATCATGAGGCTGACAATATTTCTGCTTCCTCCTGCTGCCCACGTTTTGTTGTAGCTGTGGATACAGGTGTTTATTTTATATAAATGCCGATTTTTGTTCTGATGGACACACATCATGTTTTCTAAATCATTCACTCCTTGCCCTGAAACCTGTGTGATCTTGTGCTACTAAACAACAGATACTTTCCATCCTCAAATGTGTGCCCACAGCTCGTGAAACAATCTCTTTACGCCCCTCATATCCCATAAGATTATTCTGGTAGGTATTTGGAATTAAATAACATCACTTCCAACATTTTCAATTGGTTCAGAATCCTCATTGGAAGCTGTTACATAGTGTTTTTTTTATATATTACCTATTATAATAGCAGAACTATTCCAGTAGGGCATGATGAGTGCAGCTTATAAAAAAATATATGGATATCTGTGACAGAAATATATGGGAACCTTTCATAGCGAGGGAGGGCTTGATGGTTCTCTTATTGTGTTTCTGTATTAATGCAGTCATGGAGGGTATTTTCTACAGAAGGTGCTAAAGCTTGTTGAAAGACACTGAATAGTAACTATCTTAAACTTGCTTCCATCTGGGAGGATTCACAATCAATCAACTCATCTAGTAATATTTTATACATGTTTTGCTCTCTTTATAAATTGATTTTCTTACGCACCCTCTTTTTGAGGAGAATGTCAGTTTGGCTTGGTTTTTCTGATTAAAAATTAACTGTCTTCACTCCTCATGCTTTAGGTTTAGAAAAAATGGTTCACTTTTTTTTTTTTTTTTTTTTTTTTTTTTTACCTGAATAGATGAAATGTGTAGTCAAACTGCAAGCTGTTGGGTATCCCCAAACTTGCCACAGTGCAGTTCTCAGAAATCTTAATTTTTTAGAAATTACTTTCCAGACACCAAAGCCTATGGGTTAGATTTGTCTGGGATATTTAGGAGCAGACAGAGCTCTGGGTTTGCTGGGACCAGCGTGGGGACCCTTGGTGGCTTTGCTGTCATGGTTCAAGCAGGGACACTAAACTTCCCAGGGGAAGGGCTGAGCAGGGAATTGGCCAGGTCTGCAACACAAAATATTCCGTTTTGGGTGTGCAGTGACACAGCTCAGCTCAGTGAGAAGTAACTCATTAAGCTGAGGGTTAATTAGAGCTGTAAAATCCAAATTTTAATCTGCACAATCCGTGCGGGGCCGTCTCTGCTCCAGTGCCACGGTGCCTCTGTTTTTCCAGCTCTGCCTGACAAAAACTGTCTTTTCTCTATTACACATCACATTTACTCCTCTGAGATGAGCTCTGGGGATACGGATTTGTGGAAGGACTTGTAAAACGGGTCTCTGAGCTGGCGTTACGCGTTGCAGTTTTCAGAGCGCATTTTCAGAGCCTTTTCAGCATTCGGCTTCTTTTGTGAGGACACGTTCTTACACCTGGATTCAAATTCCAAGTGAAAATTAGAGGCACAAGTGATCATATTCCTGAGTGCTAGCAATCTTACAGCTGTAAAAATCACAGCTGTGGCTGACAGTATTGCCCTACTCCTTAATGCCATAAAGAAACCTTGTGTCCCTTTCCTACAATAAGAGAAACATAATTTCTTTTTAAAAGTCAATAAGAACAGCTCTTCACACGTATATACTTCAATATTAGTATCAATAATTATAAAATGCAGTGTAACCTTCTCATCCTAAATTCCTTTTCAAAGCCTGCCTGTTAACAAAGTCTAAATATCCAGTTTTAACCAATTTTATTCTGTAGATCCATATAGATGGATATGTACAATGATGTACAGAATGTGTGAACAGAACTTACCTTTTTGTGTTCCTTAACAGCTTTAACATTAAAAGGTTGTTTATGTAAGGCCCTTACCACTGCAGTGTACCACCAGATGATTTCTTGAACTGTAGCTAAAAACGTAAATAAAATCTGTACTTCGAGTATGCTAACCAATACATGGGTTTTTTTCATCACTAAGCAGTGTGTTTTTGCAATCCCATTTGTTTTTATTCCAAAATTGGAAGAATCCCCTTATGTAGCATTCCCACAGTCAGATGTTTACAAGGGCAGAAGGAATATAAAACAAAGACAATTTTTAGGATTTTGTTAAGACTCGTGTTTATCGCAGTGTGGACAAAAATGCAAAGAGAAGCATTTTCTTATCTACCCCTGTTACATTAGAAAAGTTCATGCCCCACTCTTAGCATTTTCCAGCACAGCTGTAGAGTAGTTTAAAGCCTATTTTTTAAATAAGTGATGCTCAATTTGTCTTTGATGATCCGCATGATTCAGGTGAGATGGGAGCACGGTCGGGCCCTCATTTGCATAAAAATTAATCACAGAAAAATGTAAATTGATAAAATTTTGCCTGGCTTTTTCCCCCCTATTCGGGAAGCCATGGATGGCTCCCAGAAGCAATCATCTCAGTATGGTGCCGTGCTGGATGCTACACAAACGATCACATTTGTGTTGAATACTCACTCATTTAAATGTCAGCACTGATGGGGCGGTACATCACCAGGAAAAGGAAAAAAAAAAAAAAAAGAAAAATAAATACACAGCAGCTGAAGACCATCAAATCTGTGGGCACTCTTTAGGGATATATGATCTAATGTGAAAAAATTGTAGATTAATTATCCTTTTTTTTCAAGATGGTAATTGTTTTAGTACCGCGGCAGGGGGAAAAAAAAAAATTGGCAATTTATTTGGAATCAAACAAAAACCAGTAATGTTAAATACGTCATTACACCATTGTGTTTATTAGAAGGCTGCAATTAATTCCCGAGGCTCCTTTGGTCTCTAGGACTGCATAAAATGACACAAAAGAACATTGCTATTAATTTTCAAATACACTTTAAACCTGCAAATAATTTACCCAACAAAAATAAAGTAACAAGTCAGAATACAAATTTTGTTGGTTTTTGGTTTTGTTTTTTCTAAACTGCATATTTGCATGACATTGCTGTCACATAATAATATCTTGCAATCCATAATGAATTTCTCATCTTTCTAAAGGAAGGCAATAATTTTCCTCATTTCATATGTGTTTAACTAGAATATAGATATTGCAGAAAAATTGCCAAATCCCCCAAGAGTGGGCAGCACAGGATCCACCCCTTCATGTAATTTTACAATAAAAAACTAAACTTGCTTCTGCTTCCTTCTGAATTTCAAGGTAAATTTGAAATAAGAGTAAATAAATGGTTTGCAGTGGTTATGGCTCCAAATTTATATTTCTAACTGAGCTAAATCCAGCACAGAAAAAAGAAAATAAATGGTAGTTTACACTCCTTTCTTTTTTTTTTTTTTGTTGTTTTTTTTTTTTTTACCCTCTGCCTTTAAGAAGCAATCTCTAGAAAATTATAGCAACACAAGGACTTGTGTAATTTATAATCATCTGTAATAGGTCAGCCACAGTGCATCAGATCAGTGCATTAGATCTTCAGGGGCTGGAATGCAGAGTTTCAGCAAGGCAGCCTGAGCCTGAGCTGAGAGGATACATTTTAAAAGCCATTTATCAGGCCTGAGTTGGAGAGCTTTGAATATTAGTATAATAAATAGTATAGGTTAAATTTTTTCTTCTCGTTAATTTTTTTTTTTTTTAAATTTTTAATTTAGAGGGATCTGGCAGTAGTTGTTTATGTGGTTTATCAGGGACACAGCCCAACTGTTATTCACATGCCTCTACACCTTCTATTTACTGAGCCAGTATGTAAAAAAATGTATATAATTATAAATTTTTAATAAATAATTATAAAATGTATACAAATGAAATAATTATATAGTTAAATAATTATAAAATACAAATTAAAAGAACCACCTTGTCATCATTTCATGGAACTAAATCTGACTTTTTACAATGGTTTAAAACACAGAGCAGTGATTCTACTTATAGCTAGAACAATATATTGTATAATTTCTTTTTTCTTTTGTTCTTGAGGTCCACGTTTCAGAATCTGGCTGCGCTGAGATTAAGAACAGTTTTGCCAGCTGTTTCAGCTCAGCAAATATTTCAGTAAATATTCTATTCTCTATTATAATATAAATATTATATATAATATTTTCAGAAATATAAATATTAGGATTTCAACCCCTTGTTCACATTTACAGCTGCCAGATGTGTTTCATTTGAGCCCTCAGAGTGTTTTCCATCCCTCCCTCAGCTGTCATGGGCTGCTCCAGTGAAGGTGAACTCCTGTGCCAAGAAGTAAAAGGAGGATCTCAGGTGACCTTTCCTAAAGGTTTTCTTTACATGTAAAAGGTAAAGGATTTTTTTTATTTTCCTTCTCCCTTAACCCCTGCACATAGAGTCCATATTAATTTGGAGAAACCTTTATGAACAGCATAACACCAGATATGTGGAAAATACAGTGACTTGCAAGTGGAAGGGAAGTATTAATTTCCATCAGATTTCATGCAATTCCACTTTTTTAATAAATATTAAACATAACATAGATGATTTCAACAAATTGGTTTTATTTAGCTTAGTTTTCTTAAGATAAAGTCTGTAATTTCAAGCCTAATACACAAAAGGGGCAGCTCTGCTGACTTCTAGCTCCTCACTAAAGAGTCTTTGAAAAACCTGATTATTCTTCTCTTACAGAATTCAGAGTGCAATTTTGAACACCAAGGTTTGAGAACTTTAGTCTGTATTAAAACACAACAAATCTAAAGACAAAGGAAAAAAAATGTGTATTGCCTTGTGTAAAAAGTGAGCAGAAAAGATTTAGTCCTTGGCAATAACAAGTCCCAATCTGTTTAATCTGTATAACAAATCTTTTATTACAGTCATGCTGATTGGGCTGCTTTGGGTTCCCCAAAGTAATTATTATATACAGTGTCATACTCAAATTGTATCCTGCACTGCATCTTGCACTTCATTGCAGTACTAGAAAGAATAGAGATTTTTTTTTTAATAGAAGATGGAAGGGTCCCTTTTTATGCCCTAGGATTTAATCCTTTATTTTGTGTTTGACTCTCCACACAAGAAGAAATTAATGGTATTGTCCCTATGTAAGTGGAGCCTTCTTAGAAATCGTGGAAAAGAAGCAGGGCTTTTTAAAAAGTACTTATTTCATAGCTGGCTTTAAGTGTTCATCATACCAAAAAATCATATTTTTGTCTTATTCAGAGTGCTTAAGCTCAAATTACCAAGGGAAAAACAACGCTCTGAAATTCATTCCACTGCCAGCAAAATCAAGTCCAAAGCTTGTGGCTACCCTGACACTCTTCATATCCCCTTGTGGAATTTTTGGTGGCCTTTTATCCCCCCCTTCCCTCTGGTTGTTGTACCCAGCATGGCTTGTGGAAGTTTATTATTACCAGGAAGACAGATTGCATTAATTAATTAATTAATTGCATTTTAATTACCCCCTCTTCTTGGGAAAGGAGGTAATTCAAGGTGCTGTGAGTGCATCAGGAATAGCCAGAATTGGGAAAGGAGCTAAAAAAAAACCAAAACAAAACAAACTCAAACTACCTGCTCTAACAGGGACTCTGATAATGCAAAATCACTGAAAATTAAAAATACACTGTAGTTGTTTCACTACAAGGAACCACTCAGTATGAAGGGAGAGCTGAATATAGGTATCTGTTTCTCCCAAACCACCCAGTCTGTAACTACTTCTTTAGTTATAAGTAGTCTAATCACATGAAAAATTAATGAGCCATTGAAAAAAAAATAGAACTAAGAGAAAAAAGTAGCTGTTATTTTGTGGTTGTTCTTGTGCATTTGTCAGAAACTGAAAATCGAAATAAACTGGTAGTGAAAGGCTCTGGAAGGATATTTTGGATTTTTTTCCCTGTATGCATCACAAGCTATAAAGACAAATTGTCCCTGCCCTGAGTAGGAAGGTTTCAGAAGTTTTCTTTGGTCCCTTTCCCATAATCAGGTGTGCTTAGGTATTTGTTTTTCAGGTTAGATGTCAGTAGTGATAACATGTCTTAAAGACAACAAAAAAAGTATATTAAGACTGGCAGGAGCCTTCTCATTTCCAAAATAGCCAGAAAAAGTCACAATCCTGATTAAACCATGAACACTGGGATGGATTCAGCTGGAGACAATATAAATTACAGAAGTTCCTTATTTCCAGCTGTAAATGGTGATAATTTTGGGGAATGACTATCAGGGAGTTCAAAGGGTGTAGACTAAGCTCAGCCTCTGGCTTTGTGACCCTCAGGCAGCCTGCCCAGCTCTTTTTCCCCTTTCAGAAGACAAAAAAGCTGCAGGGCAGCTGCCCACCATGGCATCATGCTCTCTGAGAGCTGTCCTGATGCTTTGAGAAACAACCCCGTGGGTTTTTTAGTTTGGGTGAGCTCTCTGTCACGTCAGTCAGCAAATTTTAGTACATTGAGACCATATAGAGAACCTCAAAAGGTGGAGCCAATTAATCTTTCTCTTGCTGAGCAAAAGTCAGAAGAGCTTCCACCAGCACAGTATTCTACAGTATTAATACTTCTTTTTCCCTTTGAAAGGTGCAATAGTGCAGAGAAATGCAAATAGATGAGGCCAGGCTGTGTTAATTCCAGGCAGTTTGTGACCAACATCAGCAGCCTGCTACTGCAGTTTGCCAAGCACCTACCAGGGCTCAGCTAACTGGAGCAGATGTTTGCAAGAGGATCATTTTGGATGCATTGTTCCAGCCTGGCTGCAGAGACTGCAGTCAGCTACAGCTAGCTCCAGCCAAATCCAGAATCTGAAGTTTGATTGCCATTGGGAAATTAGCTCACACTCCAGTTCAGTGTGTTTAAATGATTTTTTTAGTCAAAACAATGTCACTGCCAGGAGGTCCCATCTTTCAGACAATTGGGAGATTGTGCACCAGCACAAGAACTCCAGCTGCTTTTGTCTTAAACAGCAGCCTAAATAAAAGGACTCACTACACACCTGACTTCTAACTTTTTAATAATTCACACACATCAGATTTGCAGGCTGTACTGTGTAGCTCCTTTCTGCTAATTACATGTTGTCTCACACTGATGCCATTCAGCTCCTTAAATCACGAGCCACTTCTGAAAATTTAACCCAAAATATCTGCACAGCACTCCCTTGGCAGGTGCTCAGTTACAGGCAATTCTCTTTCCCTGTTGCCTTTTCTCTTTTAGCATCCCTCATCTTTCCAAAACAAAAATAAGGGCTGGGATGTGTGATGTCCATCACTGCTCCTGGCTGTTCTGTGCTAAAGACAATTAAATACACCTGGTTAGATCAATATATTGACTTTGTGTGGGGGAAAGTAAACTAGCATGTATAGATTTTTGTTTGTTTGTTTTGTTTATTTCCAGGAATTTCAAAACAACACTCAAAGTTACAAAGTAGGGGTAGGGATTTTTCTCGTGGGTCAAATAAAAACATGATCTGTTGCTAAATAAATTTGACATGTACTAAACCTGGAAATAAAATTCTGACACTGTGTTTCTAGTTTGCCTGGAGTTTTGTGATTTGCACATACATATGTGTGTGAGAGAGATTCAGGGAGACCTGCCAGCCACTCAAAACGTGAGTAATTTTATTTCACTTTTTTTGTAATGACTACTTAAAAAAAAACAAAAACCTAAAGAACTGTAACCATGCAATCTGTATTAAACTGAACACACCAAAAGAAACCTTGTTCTCTGGTTCAGCAGAGAGAAAAGCATCTGCCAGGAAGCTTTGTGTGAGCCACTATCCCCATCTAGTGCTGCCAGCAGGGAATTGGGCTGCTAAACCCTCCGTGGGAGAGACGCTGCAAGCACAAGAGGTTCTGTAATTATATAAAATTATTCTTGGTATAAACAGTTTTTGTTTCAGTCATTAATTAATTTAAAACATGTCAGCATTTCATTTGTAACACACCAAGTTTATAAATCGGCTGTACAAGTTCACCAGGTGTTGACATTTGCAGCTCTGGGGCTTTTCTGCAGAGACCTTTTGGTGTACAACCATTAATACGTTCATTATTGTTAATTAATACGCTCATCAATAATAAATAACACAGAAATCTTGGCAGGAACTTGACTGAGCCACGGAGTGCCGAATGTCTGGGTCAAGGATTAATTTCTAATCTGTAAATAAATTCCAATTGCCCAATGAGTAAATCAGTGAGTGGCTGATGCTCTGACACAGGGGAAGGGGGGCAATGCAGGGCTGAATTCAAGGCTTTTTATTTTTGTTTATTTTGTTATTAAAAGTACCACAACAGCTTTCTAACAGGCCAGTGAGCACAATCTCTCTTTTTGCATCTTTTGCCCCAATACCAACCTCAAAAATCAAAAATCATTTAAAAAAAAGTGCTGTTTACCTCGCCTCCTCAAACCTGGAAAATAATTACTGTGAAATAGTCCTCAGGCCTATAAAAATAAAGCATGTGCAAAACACAAGTTCCCAGCTCAGGAAATAGTGTTTTGCAGTAATTCCAGAAACAGAAATACAAATACAAATCACAGTGACTGTGATCTGCAATGTTTTATGCTTTTAAACACTTGCTATGAATTTTCGCTGCAAATTTCAGTCTTGGTTCAATATACTCAACTAGCAGAAAGAAATTGCTTGTCTCTTTTTAGGGAATTAGAGATGGATAAAAATGTGTCATGGAATTTGTGTGGATTTCTGTGCACTGAGACACACCCACCAGACTCTGTTTTTTAGTGTAAGAAATAATTGTAACCTGTTTATGATGTTACAGTGTTTTAAAGGACTCAAAACCAGGCTAAGCTTTCCATGGTCTTTTTGGTAGGTATATTGCAATTTTACATATTTTTAAAATGAGAAAGTTATAACAACCATCATAATTGAAATTTTTGTCTAATCCACTTCTATCTCTTTGGATCATTTTAAACCCATGTTGTTTTCTAATTATGAGCTGTAACTAATTTATCTAATCTTATTCAAATAAGATAGTCACATCTCACCAGTTTTCTAGGATACCATATAAATTCAGATAATAACAACTTAAAGCATGATTAGGATTATAAATATTTGCTGTGAATTATGATAGGTTAAATAAGTCAGGATAAGAATAATACTTAACTATTTTTTTCTCATTATTTCAGACTTTGAGCATTGCTTGGATCTAATTTTATTGGTTATGATATAAAAGTGAAGTGTTGTATTAAGCACTTTCCTCCATCTTTTACACAAAGAAAAACACATTAAAAAATTAGATATCAAGTTGGGCATAAACTAAAAATTGTTGTAGTAGCTTCAGATGGTTCAAATAACTTTTGAAGTTATTTGAAACCTTCAAAAGGGGTCAGCTTTTATGTTTATTTCAATTTTTGCCTTTCATTTCTTGCCAAAGCAGCAAAACTCTTGATTTGAATTTTGCAAAGGTATTTGATCGCATTCAATTAAAAATGAATAGGATAACTAAATTCATATTTTTCCAATTATTTCTTTCTGCTTCCACAGAGGATTTCTTTCACTTCTCTAGAAATGAAATTTTCCTAGTTGTGTTACTCTGAGCTACAGCCAAGTGTGAAGTTAAAACACAGAAAACAAAGCAAAATGAAATCTCCTGTTTGCTAAAGCAGAAGTAAAGAAATAAAATATTTCCACTGAAGCAAAGTGCAGCTGCTCTGTTGGTCTGCACTGCTGCAATGTTCTTTTTTGGGGGTTCTGGGATCACTTTTTGACCCCTCCTAAATGCCACAGCAATTGTATGGGATGGGCTTGAGTTTTTCTTTGATATTCACCTGCAGAAAGTATTTTAATTGATGTTTCCTTAAGATCCACTGGTACAGTTTGGGGTTTTTTTAACATGAGATGTTGAATTAACCTGGTAATTTGCCTATCACTCTGTTTATTTCTCTACATCTTTCTAACATTTTCTTTTAAAAAATTGTCTGGTGTTACAGATAAAATATATTCTGATTTGAAGACATTATAATTTCTGAGGATTTAACTGGAGCTCTTATGTATCTTAATTATATTTTCAAGAAGAAAAGCGAGACTCTTCAAACCTGTAGAATTTCAGAAAAGCTTCTGGAAGACAAGATGAATGTATTAATAAGAAGCTCATAGCTCAAAGAAAAACACTCCTGATGCCAGGATTTCCAGGAGATCCAGGGTGAGTCACTGAGGTACATCTGGAATTCAATGAACTTTTCTGATCCTGAGATCTGTGTGGCAGAGAGCCTGCAGGGAAAGTTTAATCTGCTGAGTCTGTGTGGGAGTGGGCAGCACAGCTGACATTACAAGACAACACTGGTGGAACAATCTGTTCAGTCGTTTAAATAATATTTTAAATTTAATTAATATTTTAATTATTTAATTATTTAAATAATTATTAAGTAAATAATATTTTTAATATCATTGAATATATAATTTAATATAATTAAATATATAATGTAATTAAATTTAATTGAATAATATTTTAAATTTAAATTTTTATAATAGTTTAAATTAAAATTTAAAATGATATTTTAAATTTTTAGGCACATGCATGGAATTTGGTGGGCTTTCATGGAGGGATCAGCTCTACATTGACACATTCCAAAGGAGAAAATTCCTTGTGGAACAAGGTACCATGCATGGTGTCCATACTCCCAAACTGAGAATTTAATGTAGGAAGTGCACCACGAGAAGCAGCACTGATGGTAGTTTGTTTCATTTATGCTGAATCTAACAATGCAGAGCAGGTTTCATTTTTCTGTGCAGACATATTTTGTGAAGGTTGCTGTTTGAAAAGGAATAAGTGAGAGTGTTCATTGGTTGTGAAAAATCACAGGAAATGAAATGAAACTTTAAAATTTGCTCTGTTGGCCTTTAATGCTGAAACACCAAGCTTCAGAGGCTGCTATTTCCATGCCAGCATGGTACTGAGAGTTTGGATTTTTATGAAAATCTAAAAGCTTTTTTCCATTGCTTACTTCGTTGATCTTCACCTGTACATCACATAAAATCAAAAAAGATGTCTTTTCTTGGCACAGGATCAACTTAGCCCACAGGTATCCTTTCATATCTGTTGTGCTTATTTGCATGGAACAGCTTTATGTTTCTTTAATATATCCAATAATCTTAAATTACAGCAACAGTTGTTTTACTGCCCCTGAAGAGCATAACTCCATTTTTAACCACGTGAACACATTTGTTGCAACTGAGCACAGGTAAATTACAACTTGGAGTGTTTTAGTGTGACATAACTGGACTTGAAATTATAAAACTTATAAAAATACAGCTTTATTCAACCTAAGTTTGGTAGATTAACCTTGCTCAATAAAATAATTAATCAGGAATTGAAGCAAAAGTTGTCTGCTTCAGTGAGTGGCTGTTATCTGTCAGGCTGTGTAGTTTTAGTAGCCCTCACTTGCCAATACAGCTATTGAAAGAGAGATTAAAACAATTACCTGAGGGGAAGAAAAGGGGACTATTAATTTATGTGTGCTCAACAGCCACTGCAGAGGAAGGACAATGCCAGTCACACCAAAACCTGTTTCACACAGCCAGGTGCTTTTCTAAGAGTGCTTTCCACCAGGGAGGTTCTACAGCCACCTCTGATCGTAAAGTTAGAAAGCAAAAAGTGTTCTGCAAGACAGTAAAATCCTATTTCTGGAAAAAACCTAGTTCTGCTTGATTTCTGCAAGCCCAGGGAGCCTTCAGAGTGGCAGTGATGTTTAAAATGCTGTGTTTGCAGAAGGAAGGTCACACACACACCCATTCCTCTGGAATACTTTGGAATTTCAGCTGGCCTTGCACGCTCATTGCCTTCAAGGCTGAGGAGCTGGAAACTTCTTCCTTTGTGTTCTTGCACAGAGGGTGCTGCTGCTCTCTGCAAACATTTGCAATACTTTAAACACACACTTCTCTGCAAGATGCTGATGGGACAAAGCAGAAAGTGAGAGGGTTTGTTGGAGCAAATCCATGGAATTACAGAAATGTTTTGCTCTTTCACTGAAAGCACTTTTCCTAGCCTCTTGAAGTGCTGCTCATCCTTAGCCTGCTCACTAGAGAATCCCCAGTCAAGAAGTCTCATTGCTTTCTGCCTCTGAAAATGGCATGGAGCAAGAGACAAAAGCAAAGCTATTAGCTATTACTGGAAGAGATATCACAAGTAGGGTAAAAAGGGAGTAAGGACACAGTAATTCATTTTAGTAGTGGTATAAAATTAATTTCTTTGATCCCAGTTAACTTTGAGTACATCTTAAGCTAGGGAAAAAAAATCAGTTTTCCATAATTTAATCAGTAGCTTGCTCTAAAAACCACAGTGCAGGTCACCACTTTTTCACTATGCAATGAATTAATGCCTTAATTCAAACAGACAGTGAAAATTACCTTTTGAGCATATCTTACCATGTCAGTGGTTTGCATTCACGTGATCTCTTCCCTCAAATCCCTTCTCTCATTTCAGAAGGAACTTCTGGATTTCTGACCGAGGGCTGAAGTCTTCCTTAACATAGAAAGTGCAAGACATATCAACTTGGGAGGATTTTTTTTTAATATTTCTTGCACCAATATTGTTCTACTATTGCAGCAGTATTGTTCTAATACATGATCCACCAGTGTGAGGCAGGGAATATGGAAATGTTTCCAGTCCAAGCTGGAGTTCTGGCCTCATATCAGCCAGATTTTACCTGTGGCACCCATTGTGGAAATGCTTGTAGAAGGCTGGGCAGGGATTGAATCCCAACTGGAGCAATTTAATGATGAGCACAAGAACTGTCAAAGGTTTTAGCAGCAAACCCTTTTAAATACACATCAACTCTAAAACAGTTGTTTAAATATCTTTTGCTAAACATTGAAAGCTTACTTGATCAGCTCCACATAAAATATTTTTAATCAAGGGGATAACCCTCCACATTTTACATTGTAATTTTATGTGAAAAGGATAATGTATATGCCATGAAAAACCTGTAGGTAATGAATAAGTTAAATATATTGTTTCTCATATTATTAGCAGAAATGTTACCTTTTGACCTTCCTTTTGAGATTTTTTGGAACATTTGATGCTTCTGATAATAGTTGAATATTACTTTCTTCACATTGATTAAATACACTTCATACATCACTGAACAATGAGTAACATTCAAATAAGGCTGTCCATTGAACTGCCTGCAAAAATGATAAAGTAAAAAATTAATCTCCAAAGTAAAGTCAAGCCTGAAATTGAAATCTTTGATGCATACATTTCATAATTAGTTCATTCTGCTATATCTAAAATGCAAATACAGTGCTCTTAAAATAATTCAGGTCTTCCTGCACGGAGCATTAATGGATTGTTCTAGCTGCTGCACCTCTGACTTCGCAGGATTCTGGAGTCATTTGGCTTTTTTGTCATTTTCTTTGTTAAGTTGCTGAATTTTCCTTTCTTATGAAGTCACTTAAAATAGCCCTCCTTGTCTCTTGTGTCACTTTAACTCTTATTCCAGGCAGGGGATCCATCAAGGGAAAAAGCAGTTCCCAGAATATGAGCGGGATCAAGGCTCAAGGATACAGCTGGGGTCATGCCCCCATTGCTCTGCCATCCCCAATTTCTGACCAGTTTTTAATGCTCTGCTGCAGAATATTCTCTAAACTACAACAGTGAAATTTTCCTGTCATGGGGGGTTTGCTGGCTTGAGGATTTTTAGCCTGTGTGCGTGGTTTTCGTTTAATTTTGTATTTACATATTCCAGGTTGGGTCTTTGTCCTCCAGAACTTCCTTGGGGTCTCCAGCAGCATTAAGCCAGCAGAAGAAAGGGTTTGAGAGTGCCCAAAAATGTTGCTCCACATCGTGTCTGACCCAAAATCTTCTGTCAGGGAAATGCTCTGTCTTCTTCCTGCAGCAGCCATGGTGAGCGATAATGGAAAAAACAGATCACAACTGTTGTACTTTGAGTTTTCTAGCCTTAATTTCAATTTGAACATAACTCCCTGAATCTGACTTAACCAAGTATGTATATCATCCTCTGTATGGCTGAGTTCCTAATTTTTTGGGGAAATTACTGACTAGTTACTGGACTAAAACCTTGCAAGGTGTTGAGAACTGAAAGGTTAAGTCATGAAAAATATCTGCATTAAATCAATTCTTTGTCACTTTGTCACTTCTAAGGTAATAAATCATGACATTCAAGAAGAATAATCCTGTCATATTGCTGGTGCCTCTGTCAGAATCAGGATGGAGGCTGAGAAAAAAAAGCTACAGTCAAAACCACACCTTAAAATCAGTTCAGGAGAATGTAAAGATGGGATAAATATTCAGAATTATCAGAGTGCCTTCAAAAGGTAAGACTCACACTGATTTTTACACAATGAGAGTTTGGTTTTGCCAACACCCTAGCAATGTTTTGTGGCTCACCCTTTACAAAAGCAGCACAGAAGGGTTTGGTGGCAGCTCTATATTCATAATTAGCTGCAGAAGTGCAAGGCAGCTACAGCTGCAGCCAGACTTTTTGTGAGCAGGTGTTCTACTTTTGAGGAAGAAAAAAATTAAATAAAGAGCTGGAGGAGCAAACAGAAGACAAAAAAAAAATGAGAATACAGAAAACAGGATAGAATATTGTTTGTAAAAAGTCTGGAACTCCACTTTAGCATCTGTGATCCACAGATTTTAGCACAAGAAAGTGAGGTATATAAAATATTTACAAATGGACAAACCACCAGAGGAGCCCTGGTTTTGGTGGTTGGAGATGAGCATCCATCAATTCAGTCTTTGGAAATCAAAGTCACTGTGACCAGACTGTGCTGCCCACATTTGTAAGGCTTGTCCTTTTAGGAAATAATATATTATAACAGAAAGGAAATAATATATTGTAAACAAAAAGTAAAAATATTCTCTAGCCCTCTCTACAAGATGTAATACTTGTGTGTGACTTTTATTTGTAAAATAAGACTACTTGACCTGAGAAATTAGAAGTGTGCAAGCTAATAGGAAAAAAATTGGGAATAGAGCAGAAGCCTATAGGCACTGTAAAACTTATTTGGAGTTGGAGAATTTTTTTTTAAATTAAAAGATTAAATTGTAATCCTAAGTATCTGTGTGAAGAAAAAGAACAAACAAACTGTAAAAGTATAAAAGCCTTTCTTAGACAGTACATCTTAGAAGTTTAGAGGGAGAACAAGTTGGAATAAGACTGGAATAGGATTATCAGCCTTTCCATTTTTTTCTCTATTACAAATTCTAAACAGTTTCCACAACACACACCCCAGGCCACAGCATCAAGGTGAGAGCCAAGGATTTTTAAGTCACAATGACAGCACTAAATGCACTTTTATTTTTCTCAGCAGCCACCTCAACACTGAACCTCTAAAAATTTAAGTAATCACCCTCTACTCAATGACATAATTCCCATTGATTTTAACCAACCCCAGCACTGCAAAATAAGAGCATTATGCTTGTTTCAACATTTTTCCATGCAAGTTCATTGAAATTAGTGTGGAGCAGAAGCAGCCCAGCTTTTCTGGAAACAACTGAGTTGCTGTAATGAAAATTCCAATGAAAATGGAAGAGGACTTGGAGGAAGCAGCTGCACTTCCTGCATGGAGCAAGAGATGGCAATATTTTCTTGTGAGTTGGGAGAGTCAGATGTGCTATCTCACTCTAAAACAATTATAAATCATATATTGGCACTTGAAACCCAGCATAAAATTGGTTCTCAGAAACTCAGTGTGTGTTCCATTCACGGATAAATGTTAATTTTGGGAGCAGAATACCATGTGAAAATGCCTTTTACTGTTAATAAATTTTTCTTTATACCCTTTTAAAGTTTTGAGCTTTGCCTTTCTCCTAATCCCATCTCACAACAAAAATTAAATACTTTAGTAATTGGCCAACACTAAACCCACCACACCATGTGGGGCTTCCTCCAAGTCCCAAGGTTATGGTTCGTGAATTTGAGAATTAGAAAAGAATTCCTAGAATGGTTCCTAGAAAAGAATATTCTTGTATTAACATATTAATACTGGAGGGGGAAAAAATTTTTTTTTGTTGTAGTGATTTTGGTTTGTTAATTTGAGAATTTTCTAATTTTGAAATTTTCTTGGCTAACGTATTAAGGAGTGTGGTGGGTTTAGTGTTGGCTCATTACTAAAGTATTTAACTTTCGTTGTGAGATAGGATTAGGAGAAAGGTAAAGCTCAAAACTTTGAAAGGGTATAAAGAAAAATTTATTAACAGTAACTAAAAGAAAGAGTAAATAAGAATGAGAACAAAACCTTCAGGACACTTCTCCCTTTACATGTGTTTTTTACAGAGGCATGTACAGCTTCCCTGTGGTTCTACAGACTGTCAGTCATACAGAAGCTTTTGCATCACTTCTGTAAATGCCTTCAAATGTGGTGCAAAACCACCACATTTATAAATTTATATAATTTATAAAAGTTATAAATTGATATAATTTATAAATTTTATGTATATATATATATACAATTAATCCTTAGATGAAGGACACAGAATGTGTTCACTGCAGAACAAATTTGGCACAAAATGCAGTTTTATCTTTTCTGTTTTATTTTCTCTAGCAATTCACATGCCAAGTCAAAACATGAAGGGAATTCTTGCTTTTTTAATGCACAAATACTCCTGGCAAGAAAACATTGGTGAAACTGATCACAGGATGGAGTCCCAAAAGACAAGAATGAAGAATTTTTTGACATTATAAACTGGTAAAAATCACAAGAAAACAATGGCCTTATACTTTCTTTGGAATATTTTCCCATGCAGTTTCTCTTCCTTTGCTTTTTTTTCGGTTTTTCTTTTTAAACACAAGCTTCTAATTCTCTCTCCTTGTCCACAAGGTTGTATCATTCTTACTCTTCTAATACAATTTAAGGAACTTTGAGTAAAAGGTATAGACTCTGAAGACTAATGTTGGTATACAATTATATATATATATATATTATATAGATAGATAGATTCTTTTTTAATATATATATATATCAATATCAATATTTCAGGTTCACAGACCATTTTATCAGCAGGAAATGCAGCTGTTTATTCAGATCTCAAAGGCCTTTGCAAGATTTNAACAAAAATTAAATACTTTAGTAATTGGCCAACACTAAACCCACCACACCATGTGGGGCTTCCTCCAAGTCCCAAGGTTATGGTTCGTGAATTTGAGAATTAGAAAAGAATTCCTAGAATGGTTCCTAGAAAAGAATATTCTTGTATTAACATATTAATACTGGAGGGGGAAAAAATTTTTTTTTGTTGTAGTGATTTTGGTTTGTTAATTTGAGAATTTTCTAATTTTGAAATTTTCTTGGCTAACGTATTAAGGAGTGTGGTGGGTTTAGTGTTGGCTCATTACTAAAGTATTTAATTTTCGTTGTGAGATAGGATTAGGAGAAAGGTAAAGCTCAAAACTTTGAAAGGGTATAAAGAAAAATTTATTAACAGTAACTAAAAGAAAGAGTAAATAAGAATGAGAACAAAACCTTCAGGACACTTCTCCCTTTACATGTGTTTTTTACAGAGGCATGTACAGCTTCCCTGTGGTTCTACAGACTGTCAGTCATACAGAAGCTTTTGCATCACTTCTGTAAATGCCTTCAAATGTGGTGCAAAACCACCACATTTATAAATTTATATAATTTATAAAAGTTATAAATTGATATAATTTATAAATTTTATGTATATATATATATACAATTAATCCTTAGATGAAGGACACAGAATGTGTTCACTGCAGAACAAATTTGGCACAAAATGCAG
>VWZP01005338.1:0-13096 GCA_013396995.1 Dicaeum eximium | reverse complement strand
ATATATATATATATCAATATCAATATTTCAGGTTCACAGACCATTTTATCAGCAGGAAATGCAGCTGTTTATTCAGATCTCAAAGGCCTTTGCAAGATTTCAAGAAGGGGTTTGGGTTCAGAGAGCAGCACAACCCCTCTGTTTTTGGGAGAGGGGGATCCTGCCCTGGTGTTGGGACTGGGGTTGCAGCAGTGGGAGTGTCCAGCTGCAGCAGCTGTGCAGAGAAAACGATAATTTGAATTGTGTAAAGGATTTAATTTAAATTGTGGCACTGGCTCCTGTGCCACAGCCCCGCAGTTATGAACACAAACTCTTCACTGTTTCTTAGGAAATTAATGCAAGGTTACAGATGGTTTGTCTGGCTGGCCTTTATTGTGTTTGGGAAAGAATTGGGTTTAATGCTTTAATAGGTCTTCAATATTCCCCTGTCATTTCCTTACTTTATTAGGCACTATTTCCTGCAAAGGGTCTCACAAATGAATTTGAGGAAAGCTAATGTGCTGCTCTAATGACAGATTGCTTTCAGGGCTGATCCCAAGGAACTTTTCTTCCATCTCACTAATGAATCCCAGTCATTCAGTGTGGCCTGCTGGATAGATATGGGAAATGCTCTCTGCTTTAAAGCTTTCCCAACGTGAGGAGCGATCTTGGGGCCACAATATCATCAAACAAAAATAGGATTTTGTTACACAGGCTCCGATTAGCGTTATTATAATGAACCCAGGCATTATGTCCTTCAGAAAACAGAGAGAAAACATCAGCATGTATGCACTATTTGCCTTTAATCAGAGACACACAGTGACAATGCTGGAAATGCCAATAGTTTTATAGATTGCTGTGCAGTTTAATACGTTTTTCTCTGCCTTTTTTTCCCCTTAAGAGATGAAATCCACAGCAGCAGCATGACAGAAGATATATTAAACCAGCCAGTGAAGCCATGAAGAGAGAAACTCTGTCTTTCAGCAGGAACAACAGAAATTCAAAGTAGGTTTCAAGAACAGAGAAAAGTGTCTGACTCCAACAGCAGCATTCTCTCTGCATCTCCTGTAAATCAAAACTAATCCTTACTACTGAGGATTTATAGGCCCAGGACTGTATTTTCAAGTTCTTCCACACATTTCTGCTAAACCAACTTTTCATTACATCTCAGCTTGTTCAAGGATTTTGCAAAAACTAGAATTGAAGGAAACTCATCAGAGTTCACTTATTTAATACTCACTGATTAATTAAAATGCTTTTACTCTCCTAAAAAAAAAAGAACCACGTGCTCTTATGTTTTTCTTCTGTAGGATTCAACACTATTTTTTTCCTAAGATCAAATCTTTTATTTTCCAGAGACAACTCTCTATGGCTGTTATTATAAAAATACTTCATTTTGAGCTGGCCACAGCAGTGTGTGTTGTATGAACTGTATCACTGCAGAATTGCTGCTGCAATTTTTTTATGCTTAACCAGGCAAGCTTCCACTGTGTTATAGGGTCATGGAATCATTTATGTTGGAAAAGATCATCAAGTCCAGCCCTTAGACTCACAGTCATTCTGGTGGCCTCTTTTTTTGAGAAAATAACTATGGTCAGATTGCTCTAACAGGTAATGGAAGCAAAAATAAAGGTTAACAGAAATACTGGAATAACATGAACAGAAGCATGAAAAGGTTTTCTTGATCACATCAGGCAGAAGCAGCTTTAATTGGTATAAAAAGTAACTTGGTGAAAGCAGTTTTCCTGGTGTTCATATGGGAACAATGCCACCTTCTCCAGCTGCTGCTGACACCTTGGGCTGGGCATGGTGAGAGATTGCTTTTGCATCACTGGATTTTGTGCTTGTTCAATTTATTGTTGGGGTTTTTTCACTTTAGTGACACACTTCAGTAGTGTTTTCTTCATTTTTGTCCATGCTGTTCTCTCCCCCATCCCCTGGGTGGGCATGAACCCATTTTTCATGTTTCAGATATGTACAGTAGAGGGGTAAAAACCACTCCAAATCCCTTTAGACTCACTAGATTTTCTTCTGAATTTGACCTGGTGGTTTTTATTTTGTTTTATTCCACTCTATTTTACTCTTTTAGTCCTAAAGCAGCAGGCTGCATTTTGCAAAGTCCTAAATTCCATGTGATTACCTGCCCATATTTCATAGAACAAGCTGCCAGGCAAAATGAAGGTGGTGCTCAAATGACTTTTTTTCCCCCTGAGGGTCTGAAGTTATTTTGAAATGTGAACTATGTAATTCTATATACCAGTATTTTCTTTAATTTCGGTCATTGTATGGCACTTAAAGAATGCTTTCCATGGTGGTGGGAGACTCCTCTGCTGCAGTATAAAATTTTGTGCCTTTAAAAATAACAACTGGGAATAGCAAGGAAAAATAGCAAGGGGCTGTGGGGTTTTTTTACTGTAGTAATATGATTTGGTGCAGGGCAGGGATCACATGTATCTAAATGATACAGGAAACAGATTTAATGTCAAATATTTCCTTCTCTCTTAGTCTGAAAAGATAGCCACTGGGTGGTAATTGTGAAAATCCCAGACACTGAAAACTGGGACCTCCTGGGGAAGACTCAAACAAGAAACTTCTTAGGACTGACTGTCTTTTCAGGTTTGCTCATTTCATCAAAAAATGTTATCTCCTTCCAGTTCTTTACCACACTGACATTTTTATATTTTTCTCTCAGGAACAGAATTTTTTTACTGTAGGAAATAGCAGGAATGGTTATTCGTTTGAGGATGAACTGGGAAAATTCAGAGGTATTCCAGAATTGCATTTGAGAAATTTCCTTGTCCATTGAAAGAGAAAACTTCCATCACTGCAGAGTTGTGAGGCAGATCAAAACCAGCAAATACTCATTTTACACCCAGAGAACAGACTTTTGCCCACATTAATTTACCCTCCAAAGGACAGAAGAAACCTAAAAAAATTCAGGTGAACAAGTGGGATCTTCTTTAGCTGAGTTAGTGTTCCTTTGTGCTACACAAATTTGCTGTTTACCCCTTTGGTGGCAGCCCAAAAATGTGTCACAGGCTGTGAAAGGACAACAGCCACATTCAGGACACAAGTGTGAGGGGAAAACCAAAATTGTGCTACTGGTGAAGAAGTGACTGCAGTGGACATGGCAGGTTAAAAAAAAAAGAAATCTCAAAGTTTCAGTTAACTCTACCTTTTGTGTGTGAAATTGCATATAGATTGTTTTTCTTACCTATAGTATTTTGTTATGGAGCCAAAAGAAGATTCTTTCCAATTAAATGCTTAAAACTATCTGTGGAAACCCTTTACCTTGATTTTTATTTTCTTAAATAACTATTAAATAATAAATAATAAATATTTATTTACTATTTAATAAATAACTCTATTAAAATTATTAGAAAATATATTAACATTGGATAAACACTGTTTATTCTTGTATTTTAGTTGGATCTCTTTGGACTAAGAATGAATTGCACTGTGTACAGATATTACTTGGAAATTTTTGTGAAAACTTGAAGGGAATACACTTCTAAGCCCAGAATTCCACATCATCCAGAGCAATGATGTGCCTAATTTGAAAGCATAATTAATGTCACTGTATGTACAAATTGTACTGGTTGCTGCCTAACTGACCATTACTTTTACAAATTTTTAATCTATGTACACAACTGCAGTCATTGCACAGGTTAATTAAATGCTATTGAAAATCAGATTTGGTGTAAAGGTTGTCTTAAATAAATATCAGGCTACTTTACAAATTATTAATTGATCAGTATTGAATGCAAGATGATATACATTTCAGAGTGGGCTCCTGATGAATTCTTATGATGCTGCTGTTAATCATTTTTATTGCATACTTGGTAGATCTGGGAGTCTGTAGAGATTGATTGCTCTTAATGCCTTGGAAAGAACTGGAAGAAGAAGAGGAGGAGGAGGAAGGAGAAGCAGCAGGAACCACCTGGGGGATGCTCTGGGGCACTTGGGGTGGCTCTTGGGGTGTCCTGAGCAGGGCCAGGAGCTGCACTCCAGCTCAGCACCTTCTGGCACCCCTGAGATCACTAATCCATTTTATATCCTGCTTGAGGAATCTGAAATGCAGGGAACCCTCAGGACTTGGGGCCTGTAAGCCAAAGTTTAGGATTAAACACGGGATTTGATCTCAGACCTTGGGAAAGGCTTCCAAACTTTCAGGAATTTGTTTATTTGGAAAGAATCTTCTTTTGGCTCCATAACAAAATACTATAGGTAAGAAAAACAATCTACATGCAATTTCACACACAAAAAGTAGAGTTAACTGAAACTTGGAGGTTTTCTTTTTTTTTTTTTTACNTTTCTTACCTATAGTATTTTGTTATGGAGCCAAAAGAAGATTCTTTCCAATTAAATGCTTAAAACTATCTGTGGAAACCCTTTACCTTGATTTTTATTTTCTTAAATAACNACTTGGAGGTTTTCTTTTTTTTTTTTTTACCTGTGATGTCCACTGCAGTCACTTCTTCACCAGCAGCACAATTTTGGTTTTCCCTTCACATGTGTGTGCTAGAATGTGAGTGCTAGAATTGAGAATGTGGATTTATAGTTTAAAGCAGAGGCAGGTTAAGCTAAGTAAAGGAAAGTTTAGAGTTTTAGAGTTTAAGATATAGAAAAAAAAGTAGTTACAGAGGTAAACAAGGAGTTTAGAGTGCAGTGCTGTGGGTTTGTGTGTGATAACAGGATTGGCTAAGAAAGCTGACACTGTAGCATGAGTCCCTAAGACAAAATATTTAAGGATTGGTTCAAAACCATGAATATCCTTGTTGGCAGTGTTTTATTGCTCAATAAATCCTTAAAAAGTCTTCTAACTAGGGGGTCTTGTGGCCTTCTGAGCCATGCAGTGAGGATGTGAGCCAAACTCACCCTTCCCGCCTATGTAGAAGATAGGAAAATAAACCATATTTAAAAAGACAATTTTAAAAGACAAAACAACCAAAAGACAAAACAACCAAAACCAATTCAGAGCTCCTGTCTCTAACTCATTGAGAACTCCTTCAAAAATCCCCATATTGAAAGAGTAATAAAATGGAATCAAATATATGAGGTTAGCTAAAAGATTAGTGACAAATACAAAAATATGAAGGAATTTCATGTTAAATTCACAGTTATATTTTTAGATCATCAGTTATAAGATGGGTGGCAGTCCTGTAAATTCAGCTCAGATCAGAATTACAACCATCCCCAAATGTCATTGCAGTTCTAGAAAGTTTTAAAACTGAAGTTGTGCAATCATTGCCAGGACTTAGATATCTCAGGAATGGTGACTCAGAAGTCAGCAGCTGGTTCCATACAGTACCACTGAATTAATTAACTCAGTTAATTAATTAATGTACTGTTCCATACAGTACCATTGAATTAATTACACTCAAGGCATGTGGGCAGACAACAACGGAGAGGAAAGACCAGAAATGAAGTTTTTCTGCCTTTGTTAAATATGTAACTGCTACACACAAGAACAATAGTTCTTTTGGGGTTTTGTCTCTCTGTCCTTGCTAGTTTTAAATGTATAATAATAACCTATTTCATGGAGTGAAGAGATTTCTGACCAGCCCTGCTGTATTTTGTATTTTATCAGGCTCCTGAGAGTGGAACAAAAATAATCAGGCCCTGTGACTTCTTCAGTGACTGCTTTAACAATTAAACCATTAACAACTGACAATTAAATGCTGCCATAAAACAGGGGATGGGCAGCCCAAGGACCTGAAGAGGGAAATACTTTTCAGTTACCAGTGTAACACTTTCTTTTTCTGTGTGTGACTTAGTTTTCAGTGCCTTCCATCCTCAATCCCTACTTTATGCACCACAACAAGTCCTTTGCTATTTCTGTTCAAGTGCAGTGAGTGCTGCACACCTCAATTCCTCCTGTACCTTTGAAAATACCCACCAAAAGTTTTATTTTAACCCTCCAAGCAATTTCTGCATCCCAGCCATTAGATCCACGCCTACTCAATTGACAATTTTTTTTTTCCCTTCCCCTCATTTCTTCTTCCATCTCCTAAGCAATGCTCACTCCTACTTTGTCCATCCCTAGGTAGCTGCCACCCTGTTGAAGCTCTGAAAATCAACACCATTTACCTGGCTCGTAAAAATGATGAAGTTCAATAAAAGGTGACAATAAAAGGATGATTGTGGGGTAGTTAGCACTCTGTGGGTATAACTAGGAGCAGCAGGGATTCCTGACATACCAGCCCTTCTTCAAAAACTGCCAATGTCACTGCTTTTTTGTGCTTTTGCTAGCATAAAAAAACTGAAAAAAAATCATAAAAAAACTGAATCGATGGGCTAAGAATGTATACACTTGAGCTGGCTTTAATGAGTGCCATGCTGCCTGGAGAATTAATAGATGGGGAAGAAGTTAAACAAACACATCTTTTGCAAAGCTGCGATGTTGGAAGGAGCTGTGATTCGCTGCTTCAAAAATAATTTCAAAAGAGAAGGAAATCTAGAAAGGGAAAGCCAGAAAAAAATTTAAAATACAGAGGAAATGAAACTGTTTAAAAACCATGGGGAAATCTCTCTCTGTAATTTTAAAATGTTGAAAAGTTTGCCTGGCACTGATGCACTCTATATTGTGCAGTGTTCAGTTTTGAATTCCAGCTAATTCTAAAATAAATTAGACAGAAATTCCTGTACTGATGTTGTTCACAGCTTCAGATTTGAGTCATTGTGGTGGCATTAACAGTGAGAGACCTGGTTACATGAATGACCCTCTGCTGCTCTTTGTACATTTTGTTACAGCATAATTAATGTAAGTTTAGGACAGGGACTAATCTAGGACTTTCTCTTAAAACATCCTGCCTGAGCTACCTCAGCTATGGTTTAAAAATACAAATCCCAGAGCTGAGAAAACCTTGGAGTTTGTGTGCTAAAGAAAAAATGCAAAATTTTCCATTTGCCTTTATGTAATGCAGACTTGGATGATTTGGTGGTTACCTGTTTGAATCTACCAGTTGGTGTGGTTAAATGTTTTTTTAGTTATTTTTCTTTTTGATAAGTATTATTGGGAAAAAAAGCAGACTTAGGAAATTAATTCCTAATCCCTCTATTGTATTGAAAATCTTCTCTTTTATTGCTTGTATGACATTATCACTATATTAATTTTTGAAGTAAATGTACTATGATTCAGCACAAAGTATCAAAAAGGTAGCCCTTGTCAAAGTACAGAGAAATCCCACCTTTTAATCTGCTTTTCCCTGTAACTTTTTAATCTGCTTCTGTGCTGGTTTAAAACTTTCATAAACATATGGAAATATAAATATATGAGGACAGTTTGGGCTGGCACATATCAGACATCTTTGAGCCCTTCACCAAGGCCAAAATGGCTGAGCAGTTTCAGGGAGAGTGCAAAAGAAAAGGAAACTTTTTTTTTCCCCTTTGTTAAAGATCCTCACACTTGTCCGTTCCTCAGCAGTTTCCTAGGCAGGTTTAATAATTTCTGGGGTTTCCCAGTCCTTCACAAAGTAATTTCTGATTCGTCAAAGATCATCTTCGTCTAAAAAACTAAGATTCATGACCTAAACAAAATCCATTCTTGAGGCCCCTCAGTTGTTTCAGAAAACATTACTGAAGGGATATATCAAAGGGCAGTCTTATGTTCTAGTCCTGATCTTTAAATTTTTTCTTCCTACTATCAAGTTTTTTGTGTACAAAGAATTATTAATTTCTTCTTTCCTGCAATTAACCAAACAACTATAAAAATGTAGCACAAAAATAAGGTTTTCACTATACTTGATACAAAAATTCGTTTTTCTGGATTTGAGTTTACTTTAAATGGGTTTCAGCAAAAATCTCACAGATGTTATTTACCCAAATTTTCTTCTATAATCCTCTAAGATGTCAGTGGTGTACCTCCCTTGCCTTCCAGCAGTAATGGCTCAGACTTGACAATATCTGCTTCCTCACTAAGCACTAAGATTTCTTTTTTAAAACATCCAGGGAGAGCCTGGCTTTTTACACATCTGACTGTTTTTTCATCATGGACCATCCAGCACTGTGACCTTCTGCTCCCGTGATATTAATGGTGATTACGGTTATTATTTTATTCTAATAAATAATATTTATTAGATTTTTCTTCCTGGTCATCTTCTCCTTCTGTGGTGTAACTGTTATAACTCAACCTTTTATTAGATTTTGATTTATTAATGTTCAGTATATGAACAAATGAATGAAATAGTGTTGGTAGCTTAAATTAAACTAGTAGAGATCAGAATAAATTCTTTATCCCAGCATGTTAGAAACTTTGTCTGGGTTTCATTTTTAAGAGTAAGAGCTGTAAGAGGTGAGTACATGTTAATAAGGTGGCACTGGATGTATTTTTGACATATGTGGGAAAAAAGGTGATGGCACTTATTTAGAAAATAATACATCTTTTACTGACCTAGATGCCAGAAAACTCAGAAGGAGAAAGCCACAAGAGAAATGTCATTAAGCCTCCTGCAAGGCCCTTTTCTGAGTGTAATTGTTGGAAGGTTTTATGAGCTGTAAGTATTTTTGCAATTCCAAACTTGTTCAGGCAATTTCGCACTTAAATCTTTCGACCTAGAAAAGCCTTTGTGCCACGGGAAACTCTGTCTGTGCAGATTTTTGGCAGAAGGGATCTCTTATGGGGCACTGGAAGAACAGCATTGTCTGTTTTGAGGAGGAAAACTATTAGATGGAGTTTCACAAAAGGGGGGTAATGTTCAGGCTCCCTAAAAACAAAAGGGTAGAACCCACTGTAGTTTTTATAAATCCATCAGCATCACTCAAGGCAAGTGGAAGACACCTAAATATTAAAGTGTAGTAGACAAACCTCAGTGTGGAAAGCCCCAACAGTTTAAAAAATTGAGTTAAACATAGCAGTGTTTATTATTGTGTGCCAAGAGCTGTCATCATGTAGCAGGTGCTCTCCTAGGAGAGTGCTAGATAGAAAGCACAGGCAACATAAAGGAAATTTGGGTTATTTTCAAGCAATCCCTTATGCCAAAATATGTCTTTCAATAGTGGGAAAAGGCTTGTTAAACACAAGTTAAAGGCAATATGGAAAGAAAATTATATAGGCTGGTTTTGCTTTAACATCTAAGGAATTATTTGTGCATATGAACCCTTGGACTAATTAATATACAAATCAGATGACCAGATTATTTGTTCTGAAGGGGATATATAGGCATTTGCTAGAGCTCTGTGTTCCTGAATAATTCTTTTTATTTTTGCCTTAGAAATCACTTTTTTTCAGTATTTCAGGCTCAGTAACCTGAGATCCATGATTTCCATCTTGGGGAGGTGAATACCAGCTTTTAAACCAGCCCCAGTGGCTCAGACAAGGTTTAAGGTTTTCCAGTGGTAGTGAAAACCCTCAGCAGATGGACTAAAACCCTCAGGAATTACTCAAATTCAGTGCAAATGTGCAGTGTGCAGAGGTATTTCAATGCACTTTATATCCTAGATCCACACAGTATTTTCCACGTTATCCTGGAGCTTTATCAAAGGCTGATTTTTAAGACCCCAGTGAGATCCTGATCAGGTTAATTACACTCCCTATGAAGGCCTTAACGAGACACTGGAATATACATGTGATTTACCTGTAAATGTATTTTGAGTGATCAGAAGGCAAGAACTATGATCTTTGCAGAGCCTAAAAAATTGTCATATGGATGTGTGCATGGATATTCACATACAGGACAGGGAAATAAGCCTGGATTCAGGGCTAACAACTCCTTAGGGGCACTCTGAAAACACCCAGGAGGGGAAAACATGAGGGATGAGATACTTTTTCTGTTTGCTTTCAGAATTTAAATGCTTCTTTGCATTCCTGTGGATGAGCAGTCAATATTTCAGCACCTGGTCATGCAGAGGAGATGTGATCAGATTTTAGGGTATCTGCTGTAGGACTGGAGAGGCTCTTTTCATTTTGCCTTTGGGCAGAAGGCAAAATTTCCTTCTGGATTTTCCTCGAAGCTGTATTGAAATTGCATGGGCTGTAAAACACAAAACAACAACTGGTGCTAATAACCTTAATAGTGTGGAGCTCTCTGACGTGTTATGCAGTTTGTGGAGGGTGTTGACATCATGAAATCAGGCCCAACACAAGATAACAAGGAGAGATTAACCTGGCATATGCTGTACAACATAAACTGTGGGCAAAACACATTTCTATTCTGAACACAGAATGTACAGGAAAGACAGCAAATTTAAAATCGAGCATTAGGGCAGAAATTGCTGTTTTCTCCAGTATAAAGATGTGTAAAGATCCAGCCACGAAATATAAATGAAAACTAAAATATCTTAATTAAAATTTAAGCAATATCAGGACCATCTGTTGGCCATAATCAACTCCAGAACCAAACTTCACTCAGGAAGACACTGTTGGCTAAGCTCAAGCACCTTGGTTTTTTTTTTTTTTAAAGCCATACTGAAGTATTTAAAAGGAATTGTTTGGGGGTTTTTTATTTACCAAACCTAAAATCCTGGGAGAAATTTGTAGTAATATCATTACCTGAATATTTTGCCTCACTGACATACTGCTCATTGTTGCAACCCAAAAGAAATTTTTCATTCTTACTTAAACTGCCATCACCCAAACAGATGTTTGTTTGTATGATCAACCAGCTGCAGAAAATTGTGCTTGTCTGAATGCTTATAAACCCAACTAGGGAACTTATGCCTCAGGAAAAATAATTGCAGAGGCAGAGGTGCTAAAAAAAGAGATCTGATTGTCAAAAGATGTGCATTGTATGGCTGAGAAGCTAAAACAACATAAAACTCACTGCAGAAAACGTGAAAATGCAAAGATTGATTTCTTTATCAGATTGGATTTCTTTATTAGATTATTTCCACAGATCCCTGTAGGACAATCAGGCTGTTGAGGATTTAACTCGAGTTTCTGACTGTGTTGTTTATGAACAGCTACTCTATATACTGTCTCTACAATATATTAATACTTTTTAAAAAGCTATTTTATTGTATATATATTTATCATATAATTAATGAAGAAATTATTTTCTCTGATTCAGCTGATTGCTGTCTGTTTATCTTGGGTTCATCTATATATCTTTGATGTGTACAACCTATCAGTGACCCAAAATGAAAAATTATGTCATTACCAAAACATTGGAGAAAACAAAATCTCTTCACTAGTACAGTGTCTGGTTGGGGCTGAGGTAGAGTTATTTTTCCCTCTGTGTAGGGCTGTGTTGTGGATTTTTGCTGGAAATAGGGTTTGAGTAGGGGTGTTTTTGTTACTGCTGAGTGTGAGGATTTGAAGGAATTCAAGACAGGACCTCTGGGTTGCTTTAGATGATGGGATTTATTTTTCTTATCTTCTGCATATCAGGAAGGGTGAGTTTGGCTCACATCCTCACTGCATGGCTCAGAAGGCCACAAGACCCCTGGTTACAGACCTTTTAAGGATTTATTGACCAATAAAGCACTGTTAATAAGGATATTTATGCTTTTGACCCAATCCTTAAATATTTCATCTTATGGACTCATGCTACAGTGTAAGATTTCTTAGCCAATCATGGTATGGCACACAAACCTATTGTAAACTCCTTGTTTACCTCTGTAACTACTTTTATTTTTTCTATCTCTTAAACTCTAAAACTCAAAACTTTCCTTTACTTAGCTTAACGTGTCTCTGCTTTAAACCATAAATCCACATTCCCCCTTCTAGCACCTCACTTTGGAAGCCTTTCCCAAGGTCTCAGATCAAATCCTGTGTCTAATCCTAAGCTTTAGTTCACAGACCCAAACTTGAGTGAGTTCCCTGCATTTTTGGATTCCAGCAGCTGAGCAGCACTCACACAGAGCCAATATTTTGGAAAACTGGAATTTGGAATATCCTCTAACCAAACTAGACTTCACAGTCTGCACAGTGCACTTTACTGTGGGTTGCAGGGAACAGGACTGCATCATTACTCCAGGAAAAAAAACCAGATTTATCACAAAATATGTGTCATTTAATACACATAGTGCAGACTGTGAAGTCCAGTTTGGTTAGAGGATATTCCAAAGCTCCCTTGCCAATATATTTTTCCCAGGGTTGCTCTGTTTTCATCACTGTGTCTAATACTGTGTTGCTGCTTTCCTGGGCAGTTTTACAGCTTTTAGAGCTTTCTGTTCTCCCTCATCCTTTCCCTGAGATATCTCCAGCAAAATTTCTCCTCACAGCTGAAATTGTTCCTATTTGCAAAGATATGCTTGTTCAGAGAGGGTCTTCTATTGCTTAGGACATCTGATTCTACAAATGATATTAATTCTTTTTATATATGAGTTAAGTATAAAAATATTGCACACCAGGGCTTGTACCTTTCCATCCTGTTTCAGCGAGTTTTCACTCAAACTGGAATATTCATATTTGTTTTCATTGTTGTAAAAGACCTTTTTTTTATATATTTGCTGAAATATATTCAAAGTTAAAGGAGAGCCTTAAGTAGGAAGACAATACTTGAAATAGTTAGAAAATCTAAGCATTTTCTGATTATTTGATATTATAGGCAGGATTCATCCACATAGACATAAAATAAGGCCGTGATAAATTGAAGCTGCTCGCTACAGGGAAATAAAATAAAAAAAAAAAAAAAAAAAAAAAAAAAAAAAAAAAAAAAAAAAAAAAAAAAAAAACAAATCAAAAAAAGAATTCAGAGGTGAATTCTTTGCCCACCTGGCAGATGAGATGCAGCTGCACTCTGAAGTGCTGGTGGGTTCAGGATAAATCTGTGCTGTGTCCAGTGAAGTGGAACAAGCATTTGTAGCTCTGGGCCTGCCTGGTAAATCAGGGGAGTTCACCAGTTCGTCATCTTTTCTGCTATTTTGACAACCTCCATCTCTTACATTGCCTTATTGTTAAACTTGATTTTTTTTTTTCTTTTTGTTTGAGGAATTTTGAAGGAAATTGCTGCCCCCCTCTTTGTGGCCTGAGCGTTTCAAAATGTAACAAAGGAGCAGCAGCAAAGGTCAAAAATTGTTTGTGTGAGCATCAGAATGAGGTACCACCTTTGATTTTGGCTGAGTTATTAGTGCACTTATTGCACAGATATAGGCCTGGCCTGTGGGGTCACCCACGTTGTATATAAATAAACGTTAAAAATATATAATAATTTATAATAATTTATAATAATATATA
>VWZP01005336.1:2956-15043 GCA_013396995.1 Dicaeum eximium | reverse complement strand
TTCATATTCATAATGAGAAACACGTGGAAAAAAAATATATATAAATAGGGGGGAATACAGTTCCTTACACTAATATTTACACTAAGAATTTTGAAAGCAAATCAAATCATACAAAATTAGAACCCTTAGTTTCTGAAAAAACAGATTTTTGTGCTAATTTTAAATACACAAATGTTTCTCCCTATCACGCCATGTATAAGATTCAAACCTTTTGATGCAACTATACTTCTGGCAGCCCCTCTAAATCCAGTAATGTAGCTGCTATGAGGAATGTTTTCAAGCCTGATGACTTGAGCCTTTAGTGGCTGGAGTTTTTAGCTAAAAGATATTTTCTAAGATTAGTATGTATGTGATAATTTTTTGATAATAATTGTATTAATCATTATTCCTTGCTTGCTTCAGTGTGTGCAGAGATTAATTGATAAAGCTATTAAAAGAGTGTTTTTTGGTAGATAGAGAAGGCGGAAATGTAGCCATGCACAAGACATAATACCATGTACCTTATTAGCATAAAAGATTTAATAAACAAAACACCTTGGAAAAAGCAAACGGAACTCTGAGATAGAGTCAAGATTGCAAGAAGATCCTATCAGACAGCCCTCCAGGAAAAGGAAATTTCATTAACCACTGTCAGCCAAAGAAATGTTGTGATATGCATAAGTTTGTGTATTTGATTGTTACCCAACCTTTGTAGTAAACATTGTAGTCTCCTGAAACAGTATATAAGCTCTTGTAAGTTCCCAATAAAAACGGATTCTGACCAGATTCTGATCAGATTCCGGACTCTGAGAGGACTCAGATTTTGGGGTCTGTTCGGTCTCCCCGTCTCTCTACCCCCCACCATCGTTGATAAACCATAACGTTAGAAATACAAGGATTTATGCCCCATGATCTTTCAGGATTGCCTACTTTCCTTTTAAGTGTCCAAGGAAGCAGTTTTGGATTTCTGTGCATTACTTAAAAAATAGTGCTGCAGAGATCAGCATTATCTTGGTGCTTTATCACCGAGATAGTGTTTACTCTGTGCAAGTCACTTCTGCCTCTCTTTTCCCACTGTTATATGGGATCATTTGTCTTTGGGGTCATGCTGTCTTCAAACTTTCTGCCTAGTAAGACAGTCAAATATTCCAGGGACAGAAAATGGGAAGACTGATGCAGGTAATGCCATGAGTTAATGTTTGGTTTCCAATTCCCATAATCATTCAACCAGCTGAGACAGTAACAATGTCAGAGATTTCTATCTATTCTATTGAACTGTTCAGGTGTGCTTTGCTTGAATTTCACTCAGGCTTGTCTGGTTTGAAATAACAGAAGCTGAACACAGATTCACTGAGGATTTAACAATGTGAAAGCATCTGAAAAGGGCAAGACAGACTAGGATTCAGAGCAAAACCTGAACTGATCAAAAAATATCCTTTCCTCTTCTCTTGCCTCTCCATCTTGCCCAGACTTTTGGTTCTAGTGAAGAGATCATCAAAACACATGGCAATTTTCTTTTCAAAGTGTTTATTGGCTTTGGTGCTTTTCAAAAATTTTTTTCCTTTAAAGCAATAAGCTTTCCCTCCATACGTGTGCAAAGAAGATTGTCTTCTCTTCTTTGCTTGTTTGGCAAGACACTGAGGAACTGTGAAGATTGCATCTTCATGGACAGCATAACAGAAGAAATTTTTCCCAAAAATATGATCTTCTTATAGTCAGTAATAGGAAATGAAATTTTGAGAGGTAACTGGAAAAAAACCCAAAAACATGAAAAGTTTTTATTTCCCTGCTGATTCCTGACTTTTACAGTCAGAAAGCAGGGGAATAGAAACATAGTTGGTGACCTAACCAACTATGTTAGGAAAATGGATGCAAGGAATGGATGCAAGGAATAAAGTTTTTGTGTGGGGGGTTTTCCCACATTTTCAACAAAGTGAAGTAAGTTTTGGAAACTGTCTATGAAGAAGCACCTGGCAAATGCTTTAAAATGAACAAAGCAAAATCTATTTCCACATGTTCCGATAGCTTATAAAGCAACTGAGATTATGCTAAATCTGTAATTGTTTGTGTCTGAATTGGAAAGACTCTGTCATTTTAGTAGGGCTTCTTTTAATTTTACATATATTACAGCACTCAGATCATGTCTTTTATTATAGTGAAGCATTAAAACATGACTGATAAATATGCTTTAGTAGTAAACCTCCACATAACCCAAAAAGCAAGACATTTTTAGTGTGGTTTCATCATTCCTTATTAATACTATGAATGGGGACTATAAATTTCTTTCTTCCACAATGTAATGTAATATACATATGTAATGTCATATATGTAATGAAATACTTAATGGATTGTGAATGACAAGGTTTAAAACTTGGCATCAGGTACTGCAATTTAAATGCATCTCATACATAAATAAATGCTCTATAAATAGAAAAGTATCTGAATTCAGAATACATATAGCCACTCATTTAGGTGTAGCATTTTGGATGATGAAATCCTTAGACAGTAAGTTAGTTCTGTAGAAACTGGCATTTGTTGTATTTTGAAGGGAGATCCTAAACTTCCCTGAGTAAACACTTTTAAGTAGAGAAGAATTTTATAAAAACTAGAGAGTTGTATGTATTCCTAGTGGAATTCTGGTGACCTATAAACAGAATCCATAATTTCAAAAGCACCAAACTTGCATAGCTGCTGCAAGCAGCTTGCATAGCTGCTGCAAGCTGAACAATAATCATGGGTAACTTCTAGAAGAAACCAGAAGAATCAGAGTAGGAGCAAATTGTTTCACAAACCTTAGTGAGGGCTAGGGACCAGTACGTTCAACTCCTCATTCAGCCATGAAGTGAGAGCTGAAGGATCTACAGGACAACCATGAATGAAATGCCTCGGCCTTATGCTTTGTTTGCAACATGCAGAGGAATGATACAGGACTTGGAAAAAGGCCACTTAGTGAGTCCATTCCAGATAATTCCTTTAAAGATTTTTAAGTGACATCAGGCTAAGTATTTGCATGGCTACAGATCTGAGCACTTACTGTGAGGGAGATTAGTAGCCATACCTGTAAGACCAACCATGCAGAAAATCAGCAGCACAGCTCAGACATGAACAAAATAAATAATTTACTTAACCTCTTGTCCTCATTCTCTGCTGCCTCCCCATGCCAGCTATGGGCTGAGGCTGTATCCTACTACCTCTTCTGCAAAAGCTAAACAGCACTGTTTGTAAATCAGTCTTAGTTTGGAGCAACAATCATAAACTAAATGTATTCTTCTATTGGCTGTTTCTGTACCACTGAGATATACCACTCTGCAGAGTGTGGGTGCAGTATGCAGATAAGCTGTGAGCTGTTGGGCATCTGGAAGATCTCTTTTGTGAGATAAGGGGTTTCCTCCCTTGCCCAACTTTTTTTGTCAAATACTACCTTTACCAGCATCAGCAGTGTACAGGAACATGAAGAAACTATTGGGTGACTACTTGGAGTTAAAGAAAAAAATAAAAGCCAAAAAACCACAACCAACCAAACAAAACACAACAACAACAAAAACCAAAAACAAAATACCAAAACCCCAGATACTGCTGCACAGGTGGTGCTGGGGGTTAAACCATGCAAACTTCCATCTCAAGTGGGTTGAAATTCACTGAAAATGTAGTGGGGAAGAGGCAGCAGTATGATGAAGTGATTGCATATACTTATTTCCTTGAGAAAATGGTTTGAAATTACTTGTTAAGGTTAGTAATTAATCATTGCTAGGATTGACTCTGAAATGGGTTACTCTACTGCTCCAACAGAAATGACAGGAAATTGCTATAATGGTGCTGCAGCCCACCAGGAAAGTTGTACTAAGTAGAAATAAATTGAGAGGGGGGCTATGACTGGGCTAGCAGTAATTCATAGGTGGGGGGGGTGGGGTGGGTTTCCCCTGTTTTTTTCCTCACTCTTTCATATACTTGTAATTCTGCTGGAAAGGCGAGAATAACCAAGGAGTTGCTGTGGAGTCAGGGGTCAAGGCTGAGTCTCTGTACGTACCAGGACATCCCTATTTCAAAATGTGCCTGCTGTCTCTGTATCACTGCAGTGTCCTTGCTGAGGTGGCAAAGCCAACTTCTGTCTCCGTCCTGAGAGAGAAAATTAGAGGAGGGGTGTTTGTCTGGGCTGTGGTGCTAACTTTTCATTATGTAAGCCTGTTGTGTGGCTTTAGCCAGCAACACCATTAAACACTAAACCCATTGGTATTGACTCTACCACTGCAAAGACGCTGAAAGGTGTAAAGGGTTTGCGTACTTTCATTTTCATCAGATTGCAAGTACTTTTCCTGTGTATCAGTAATAATATCTTTTTGAAAGTGCTCCGTAGAAGGTGAAAGTCTTCTGTGAATTGTTACTTTAGTATATTATAGACCTCTATTTTCTTGTTACAATTACTTCAACTTGAGTAAGTGGAGGATTTGTCTTTGAGATGAAGATTTCTGTGGTAATTATGATTTTGGGTTTTCCGAATTTCTCAGCAGCACGCCTGCTAAGGTCTTCTTTGCAAGGGAAAAGATTACTTTTCCCACCAGCAGATTTCTGTAAACAATCTAAGCTGTGTCCTGTTCTCAGGGACACAGCTGGTGTTTCTCTGCTCTGTTCCAAAAACATAAAGAGATAGTTTTATCTATCTAACCAATAGTAGTAAGAGGAAGCTGGTCTTAGTTATCAGCTCCTCACTTTAGTAGACACAGAAGTATTCTACACTAAACAAGAGTATTGTACCAGGCTGCATATATAAGGCATTAAGCCTTGGGCCTGAAACATGTAGCCAAATATAATAAAACTATCTTAAGCCTTCTGATACATGGAGTCAAAGTCTTTATACTCAGGAGAAAACACCACCACAACTGGTTATCCCTCGAGCAGAGAGACAACAACAACAGATTTCTTTTGAGCACAGAGTTTGGTGTTAAAGTTTTGATCCTGGAGGTCTCCTGATGTCTGACACATTCATAGTAAAAATTATGTCCCTTGCATTACTAGACAGAACCCCTCCAAATTTCTACATAGAAGACTGAAGATTGTATAGAAGATTGTATAGCACCTACTACTGTAAACTCTTCTGGTACCACATTCAAAGATGTTATCTCAAAGTCCTTTATTTTTCAGTATCATAAGTTGTCATTCAGTACCCAGCAATGCCTATGAGGAATATCAGTATCCTCATATTTAAATGGAAGATCAAAGTTCCATGAGTAGGTTGATCTACTTCTGTTAAAATTTCAAATGTTTCTTACAGGACTCATGGAAGACTTGGCCTATATTTGTAGGAGTTCAGTTGGCTTGACATGGTCCAAAGCTGTCATGCTCTTAAGAGGACAAGGGTAAAAGTAGCTGGTTGATTTTAAGTGTAAAGGTAGATCTTGGCAGCATCTTGAGCAGAATTTCTGTACTGTTTCCTTCAATGGAGGAGGCTTTGAGACAGAAGATGCTGTTCAGCTGATGGAAAGATACTTGAAGAGGAATGGTAGCTACTCTTTCTTTTTGTATCTTTTCCCACATGCTCTGTTTGTGTTCCCGGATTCTGTTAGTCTGTAGTGCTGATAAATACAGCAATTAATTATTAGATGGTCTTATGCACTGTAAAGTAACAGAATGGTTGGTTTCTCTTTCCTGTAGGGTGAAGGAGAGAAATCAAGTAGGCACTCCTATTCGCAGCTTTCACTGCTCAAGAGGCACACAACCACCAGAACTGAATTAACTTCAAATAACCCATCTTAAGGCCAAAACAAAAACTTATTAAAACAGACCAAAAAACAAGTAGTTTTCCTTTCATTAATGCTGCATTTCCCCTGCTTGAAGCTGGTTCATTAAACTGAAAATTGCTGAAAACAAGCTTCTCTGTAAAGAATGCTTGGAGCAAAATTAATTAGTTTTGCTAGGTTAGTAATGCACCTTGCTTTGACTGAAATTGAAACTATTTTTCCAATAAAACTAAAACATTTGTTATCAGAATTGTCATTAATTGTAGGAAATAGGAGTGTAAGGGAAGAATTTGTCAAATCTAATTTAATCATACAGTGACCTGAAGAGTGTCGCCTCGAGCCAGATCTTATGAGCTCTCAGCGACCCCTTCATACCCGGAATAGCCCAGCTACTCGGATGGCTTCAAAATGAGCAGGAGGCTCTCGTGGCGGTGTTTGAAACAGAAAAGGGTTTAATAAGAAACAAAATAACAAACTCTTTACAGAGAAAAGCCGTGCCAGGGCAAGAGATGCTTGCTCCTGCTAAGCACCCCACAAAAGCGATCAAATCTTTTTTTCTGTCCCTTTTCTACCCAATGGCTCAGGCGGGACTTTTTGGCTCTGGTCCAATTGAACGGCCCGAAGTTTGAGGTGAAGGGCAAAGGGTCCTATGAGGTGTCTGTACCAAATTCGAAGAGAAGTTTCTGGAGTTTTTGCCTTTTTTAGGAGACAAAGAGTACCTGGAAATTCTATTGTAATTTAGTCACCCTGTCAATAGGAGGCACACTGCTACAGTGACCCTTAAAAATTACTGATTTTCCTCATGAGATGCAGTAGGATTTAAACAAACATCTAAACATCGTCTGACCAGCACTGAGTCTTTATCTACTCTAAGGAATTCCCAAGTGTCCTTTGTGTTGTTAAAGAATAGATGGGTAAATGATACCTAAGGGTATTAATAAAATGTTGAGGAAAAAAAAAATTAATCTGACCCTGCACATGTTTACTGTTCCTTTCTTTTTAAAAATGACAATTTATGACCCTTTAAAGTCACAGTACAGTTTGGAGAAGAGCTTTATTTTGTATGAATTGTGTTTGCAAATGGTGATCCACTGAGAAATTAGCATAGAATAAATAGAATTTTAATTCTGCAGCTGTTTCTTTGGTGCTCTAAGTGGCTGGATTTGATGTTTTTCAGTGGCTAAGATAAAACAGAACTGCAAGGTGAGATGAGTAAATCTTCTGGATAGAAGAAAAGTGATTTGTTACTATGGTAGATACCCTCAGAAAACTGAGTGCCACAAAATTGCCCATCACAGAAACTAGGTTACAGGTGAGCTCATGGGGACACCACCCTGCTAGGTATTTAAAGCAGTTCAAAAGTTGCCAGCTGGTGCACTGAGAATTTTGGTTGGAAATGCCAAATAGATTCACTTAATGATCAGTGCTTGCTTCTAGTAGCATCCCTAAGTTTTTGGGGTTTTTTAATGAAGAATGAGGGTATATGGAACATAAAATGTGTAA
This sequence comes from Dicaeum eximium, assembly GCA_013396995.1. NCBI lineage: Eukaryota > Metazoa > Chordata > Aves > Passeriformes > Dicaeidae > Dicaeum > Dicaeum eximium. The sequence goes on along the minus strand of VWZP01005336.1, from coordinate 7,826 downwards.
TAACATCATATTGATATAACCTCATAGGATGAGACTAAATTTCTAATACTGACTGCAGTTTAGACATATCCTGGTAGTCTGGTTCCCTCTGTGAATAATTGAAATGTTGCTGTTGCAGTTGCAACAGAAACAGCATGATTGAGTTTTGAAGGGAGGGTTTATTTTCACTTTTCTTAAAAATAATTTTTTAAAGATTTCTGCCAACCAACAGNTTAATCTCCTCCTTATGTGTTGATCTTGGTGCTGAATTATGTTTTCCTTGCATTGCATTCTGCCAAAACACATAAATGTGTGATTATGAGGGACAGTAAGTATCCAAAGTATTTATCACTATGGACATTTTTATTCTGCTGGAGTCCCAAATTTCCTTTCCCCCCCTCTCCCTCTGTTAATCTCTTATTATGTTGATTGATACATTATTTGTTGAGGGGTTTTCCCTCCCTTTTTTTTTCCTGCATAGAGAACACTTCTGCTGCAACATCTTATTTTTATGCTGTTGATCAGCTCATTATCTCTTTCAGTAACAAATGTATTTTTAATGTATTTAAATTTCTTTCATGGTACCAAATCCATGAAAGGATGAGATACTGCTTCCTCAGCCCACTTTTATTATCATGCTTTGGAAAATATTCACCCTGTTGAAAGTATCAGATTCATAACTTGAAAATCCTGTTCTGTGTCTAGGTTTAGATGTCACATCAGTCTGGCAAGATATTCCTCTTCATGGGAGGCCTGATGAGCCCAAAGGTACTGCCTGAGCCATGTGTGTACAGCCTGCACTTTATGGGAAAAGTGTTTTTCCTGTGTTTTCCTTCCACAGATGTGGAAGAATTACTGTCCAGAAATCTCTGCATACATGTGTATGCAGACACAGTAGCTAAAGGGTTACAAGAAGAATGGTAATTCCAAGGGGTTTCTGGTGATTGCTGTTCTCTTTGCTTTCTCCTGCTTGCCAGAACTGCATGCATGAAATCAAACACTTATTTTAGTGGGATAGGAGACCCATCACAGGGTTTATTTGCTGTATTAAAGCCTCCTATATGAGCTTAGGGTACTAGTAATGCAAATATGGGAACAGTAGGGCTGGGTACGAGGGCTGGATGGAGGGAGGGACAGAACTCTGTGAGTAGTTGATTTTGGGAGGGAGGATTAACTGAGTGATTTCTGATTTAAAGATACTGAAAAAGCCTATTTTCTCATTTAAATGAAAATTAACAACAGGATGCAACAGTTACGTTTTATGTAATGTTTTAACAGCTTTTTGTTTTTGCTGGCAATAGTATTTACTACCTCTGATAGTAATTTTCAATATTATTTTTCTTGAAATGAAATTTAATTTAGTGGTTATGAAGGTGTGGGGGCAAGTCCCTGCTACATCTCTATCAAGTTACTTCTAATTTTCTCTAAACATTTTACAACAGTATTCTCATCCCATCTGTCCAGTTGCTGTAGTGCCAACACCTTGCCTCATGGTTCAGCAGGTGCTTCATAAGCCAGACAGTGATTTCCACCTGCTCCCACTTCACACTATGGCCGTGACAGCCCTACTCCTTCTTTGTCACTGCAGGCTTTCTTCTCGAATTAATGACTTTGGGAGTGTGTTGGGGTCCACAACTGATGATAGGGAATAGGGGTCTGAGTGGGGGACACTGTGTGGGCGCTCCTTTGCTCCTGTCCCACTTGCTATTTATTTTAAAATAATAATGATTGATGCTAATTTAAGACACTTCGCACAGGATTTGAAAGGGAATACATCCCCTTGGCAAATACTAGTTTGGAAATCTTGCTGCAGAGGAACAGAAACAGTAACTCTAAGACAAATCTCTCTATTTACTTGACAGAAACTGCCTCCATGAGAATTTCCTTAATACGTTCTCTTCAGTGAATGCCTTTTTGTTTGTTTTATAGTACTTTGTCTTTGAACGGCTGAGTGTTTTTTTTAGAAGTGTATTGTGTTTAGAACTTGACAGAGGTTAATCATGAAGGAAGATTTCAGGTCTGCTTTTTCTGAGAGCTGGGGAGGTGACAGAAAAGAGAAAGGAATGAAAAGCTTTTAAGAGCAAGACAAATAAAATAAAATAAAATAAAATAAAATAAAATAAAATAAAATAAAATAAAATAAAATAAAATAAAATAAAATAAAATAAAATAAATAGTCTGACATAAATAGTTGGGTTAACTGTGAAAACTGGGCAACACCAGAAACTGTGATCTCTTTTATTATATGGATCAGAAATGTAGACACTTTTATCAAATCAAATGTAATGATATTAGACTTATCAGTGTTACTTTGATAATTAAGGTTAGTGAATTGCTCACTCATTATTCAGTTGCTAGGAAATGTACTGACCATGGAAAACATCCTAGGTGATGAGTGAGGGGATTGTTGAAAATGTTATCATGTTGGAGGTGATTGACTTCCTTCCAAAAGAAGACTTTTTAAATGGACTTTTGCACTGGGAGTATTAAGTGGATAATTTACATATACTCCTACTAAACTGTAATTGATTTGTGACATGTAAAACATGTGGTCCAAATATCAAACAAGAATAATAGCAAAGTAAAAATTACCACAACTAACTAGCCCAGCTCTGTGTTAGAGGGAGGAGAGGTAAAAAGGTTAACAAACACTCGCAAATGCAGTTTTGCCTTCACAGAGGAAACTGAACAACATTACTTGGCAACTGGTGAGATTCCAGCTGTTCCCATTGGAAAAGGATCTGTATGCAGACTAACAAAAAAAAATCCTAGCTGTCAACAGGTGATTTTGAACTTCTAGTCTGACTTGAACCATTACTGACTGCTGTAGCCAGGGGGTATCAATCGTTCAACACTCATTGCTCACAAATGGTATTTAGACCCCTCAAAGTGATAACAAAACTCAGTGGCATCTTAGTATGTTCAAGATGTAATAGAGGTGGTGGTGGCGGTGACATAGAAGAATAAAACTTCATTAAATTTATGCAGGAGACTGGCAATTTGACAGCATCCAGAAAAGCATGTTTGTGTGCACCAATAAACTGCTGAACACAGTAGCTTTGAGAATCTGTTGGGGTGTTTATTTACAAAATTCAATATGTCTTTGTTATTTTTTAACCTTGGCAGGTATTGTTTTAAGCATGTGTTAATGCACTGTTTCCTTTGTGTCAGATATCTTGGAAGCTCAGCACAAAAAACTCAATACTTCTCAGGCAGGAAAGTGGGAAAGTACAGAGGGGCATCTCGGCTCTAGCAGGTGTCAGTTGTTCTTTGTGCTGGGCATCCTTCTCACATCTTTCTTGCACTGGCTTTTTCTTTATGCTTCTCCATGCAGAAAAATTTCTGTGTAACAGCACAGCCTGTGCTAGTCAGCACTTTCCTTCCAATACTGAGCAAATGTGCCAGCTTCTGTCAAATCGCTGTAACCTGATTGCTTTGTGTTTGCACTGCCTTTTGGCATAAAGAAGACTCCATTAAACTCTTTTTTCACATAGATTGTTGTTGCAGCTGAAGTGCCATGGAAAATTACTATTTACTCTGCTGTCAAATATAGAAAAAACCCCTACAAATCCATGTTCTTCTGCAGATCATTATTCCTCTGAAGTGCTGATTAGGGATGTCATTTTACGGTGTGTTGATAATGGTTAAAGTCAAGAACCAAATACTTAATAAATATTTAATTATAGTAGTTAGTTATTTAAAGATGTCTAGGACACAAGATTATAATTAATTGCAGCTATTAATCCTAGGGCTCAGTGCTTGTCTTTGAAAGCTCTGTGCTGCTAAGGTCTCCAGACCTTCTCTCAACCTGTGAGTTCTGGAATTTTTGAGAAGACGGACTCCCCTGTGACAAGCACCATCTCTGTACCACACTTTATGACTGTGTTCTGCTGAGGCTTCCAGTTCCCAGGCTGCTGTGTGCAATTCCTGAGGACAGGAGGGTGGGTGGCACAGGAGGTGAAAGGCTTACTAACCATTCAAGGCAAGTTGGATGCCCAGGGTAAGGCAGAAGTAATGCACATCTATCAAGTTTGCATGGCTGTTCCAGAACATGAAAGCTCTTGGGAAACTTTAATGAAAAGTACCCAGACCACCAACCAAACTGTTTTCTACTCTGTATTTAGAGTGCACAATCCTTCTGACATTCCCTTTGGAGCCCAGTTGTAATGCAACTGTAATCTGTAACATAAAGACTATTAAATGTGCCAGAATTTCTTTTTCATCCATCTTGATTGCTATTTTTCACAATCTAGGTATGTTACATCCTTCCTAAATGCTTATGGAGTCCATTTATGGATTGTAAGGATATTCTGCTTCCTATGAGCTACTTCAAAGTGTCTGTTATCTTACAATCAAGTAGTTCTTGATTGAAATCAGCAGCCCAACTGAGGTGCGTGTATACCAATGCACACAGCATGGGCAACAAACAGGAAGAGCTGGAGGCCCTGGTGCAACAGCAAAGCTGTGATGTAGTTGGCATCACAGAAACGTGGTGGGATGACTCACCTAGTTGGAACACTGCACTGGATGGCTACAAGCTCTTCAGAAGAGACAGGAAAGGGAGAGGAGGTGGAGGGGTGGCCCTTTATGTTAAGGAGGCTTTTGATGCCATGGGCATTGAAACTTATGAAGATGGAGTTGGATGCCTATGGGTAAAAATTAAGGGGAAGGCCAACAAGGCTGATATCCTAATGGGAGTCTGTTATCATCCACCCAATCAAGAAGAAGAGGTGGACAACCTATTCTATAAGCAGCTAGACTCTGTTTCAGGATCAACAGCCCTTGTTCTTGTAGGTGACTTCAACCTACCAGACATCTGCTGGGAACTTAATACTGCAGAAAAGAGACAGTCCAGGAAATTTTTAGAGTGTATGGAGGACAATTTTTTGTC
>VWZP01005331.1:363217-381602 GCA_013396995.1 Dicaeum eximium | reverse complement strand
CGGTGGAGGGATTTTTTTCTACATAGTGTGGAAGGGACGTGGAAGAGACGGGGGGACATCAGTGGTTTAACCCTCAAAGGAGAGCTGCCATTGCCCATGGCTCCTCCTGGGGACTCCCAGGGCTCTGCAGTGAAGATGGAGGACAAGGTCCTGGGACCTGGCCAGGTACCAACTACTGCTTCTGCCTTTTGAGCAGCACATGGAAGCCAGTCCTACACAGAACCTCAGGGCCGGTTCTGCCTCCGCCCTGGGCCCAAGCTGTAGTTGTGTCACCTGTTTAGCCATGTCACTCATCTCCACTGTAGCTCCTTGAGGGTAGTGGTACCTTATGGGTCCCACCAACCCACCAATTCCAACACATTTAGGAGGACAGGGACTCTGGACAAGAGCCCCTCTGCCAGGAATCCCTGCCTAAATGGCAGCAACACTGAACCCTTAGGAAGCAGATCTTGTGTCAGGTCTGCTGCTGGAAATGGATTTGGTACAAAATCCAAGATCTCAGATGAGTCTAAAGCCATGAATGGGGCTCATCATCCACTTCCACAGAGCAGCCTGGAGAAACCCTGCAGACAGAGAAGGTCCTGCCCTGGAGATGGAGCCAGGCCCAGGAAGAGCATCCAGGAGCTGGGCTGAGCATTCCCCATTCCCCTCAGGAGTGATCCCAAGGGACAGCCCATGCCTGGGCACCCCCCATGTGTCAGGGTGGGCAGGGGTCCCGGGGGCTGGGCCCCACGCAGCACGTACCGTACTTAGCTGCCTTTGCTGCTGCTGCTGCCGACGGCACCCCTGGGGACAAGGGAGACAGGGACCCTCAGCCACCATGGCCCCACAGAGCCGGGCCATGGGGACAGGGCTCCTGGAACAGTCACCTGCCACCCCAGGGACGCCTCCGACGCCGGGCACCGCCCCGGGGACAGCTCCGACGCCAGGTACCAAGCCAGGGACACCTCCGACTCCGGGCACGAGGCCGGGGACGCCACCCACACCGACACCGGGAACGCCGGCGCCTGCCAGGAACAAGAGGGGACAAATCAGAGCTGGCTTCAGCAAGAGCCCAAAGGTGGGACCAGCCATGGATCTGTCACGTCATCGTGCCCTGGAGAGCAGAGCACCCATGGCCTCATCCAGGAGAGACCCCAGTGGGGCAGGGCAGGGATCGGCCCCATGACTTTGCCATCAATTGCCACGAAGTCACCAGCACAGGGACCACAATGACCCTCACCCTCACAGGGGTCCAAGGTGCTCCTTGTCATAGGGACATCAAGCCGTGCAGCCAGACAGGCCACGGAGGAGAAGTCCCTGGGTCTCCCCAGCAGGTGTCTGGGAGGGCTGGGAGCACTGGTCAGACTGGGGAGCTGACAGCCTGGACTGGCTGGCACACATTAGTGCCACACAGACAAGCATCAGGTCATTTCTGCAAGGACTGAGTGTCAAAGGGCTTTGTCCTCATGGGACCCTGCTCACCAGGGCCACCACACCACAGAGCTACCACTGCTGAATTCCTTCCTGAATTCCTGAATTCCCTGGGCCGGTGGAGGGATTTTTTTCTACAAAATTTAGAAGAGATGGGCACCGGTGGTTTAACCCTCAATGGAGAGTTGCCATTGGACATGTGTTCTTGTGGATATTCTCAAGGCTCCTCATGGAGATTCCCAGAGCTACACATTAACAATGAAGGAGAAGGTCCTGGGACCCGGCGAGGTAAGTACGGGCTCTGTCTTTTGGAGAAGAACTTGGTCCCCAAATGCTGTGTGAAACCTCAGGGCCAGTTCTGCCTCCTCCTTTGGCTCAAGGTCCAGGTTACCCTGCTGCTTGGACTTGGACCTTGGCCCCACTGTAGCTCCTTGCTGTCATTATACCTGATGGATCCCACCATCCCACCACATTTAGGAGGACAGTAACCCTGGGCAGGGACCACTCTACCACGGATCTCTGCCCTAATGGCAGCAACACTGAACTCTTGGGCTGCAGATCCTGCAACAGATCAGCTGCTGGAAATCGATTTGGTATAAAATCCAAGATCTCAGATGAGCCTAAAGCCATGAAATGGGGCTCATCATTCACTTCCACAGAGCAGCCTGGAGAAACCCTGCAGACAGAGAAGGTCCTGCCCTGGAGATGGAGCCAGGCCCAGGAAGAGCATCCAGGAGCTGGGCTGAGCATTCCCCATTCCCCTCAGGAGTGATCCCAAGGGACAGCCCATGCCTGGGCACCCCCCATGTGTCAGGGTGGGCAGGGGTCCCGGGGGCTGGGCCCCACGCAGCACGTACCGTACTTAGCTGCCTTTGCTGCTGCTGCTGCCGACGGCACCCCTGGGGACAAGGGAGACAGGGACCCTCAGCCACCATGGCCCCACAGAGCCGGGCCATGGGGACAGGGCTCCTGGAACAGTCACCTGCCACCCCAGGGACGCCTCCGACGCCGGGCACCGCCCCGGGGACAGCTCCAACACCAGGTACCAAGCCAGGGACACCTCCGACTCCGGGTACTGCCCCTGGACCTGGAGGGAAGCAGAGCAGTCAGACCCCCCACAAACACCCCACTCTGCCACAGTAGGGACAGGGTCTGTCCCAGGGTCAGAGGAGTCTCTTGGGCACTGGTTTTATGGTGGGCTCCTCACTCATCCTGAAGCAGTTGCTCAGGGAACCTGGGATGTACCTAGGAATTTGATTCCCAGCTCCCTATTCCCATCAGGGGCCTAGCCACCCAGGATTTGTGGGACTCCCAAGAACCCCCAAGGCGATGGCTATATATCCCAGCTGCCCCAGGGCTTGCACGTTTTCCCTAAATGCTCCAATGTGTGATTTGCTCCTCACTTTTCTCCCACGGAGCAGCCAAGAAGGGGAGCAGTGGAGATCTGCATCACCAGGAGCATCCCTCACTAGGGAAGGACAGCTCAGCACAGACACCGCATCCCTGGCCAGCCTGCTGGCACCTGGCACAGCAAACCCACATCTCATGGAGAGACCGCGTGTGATGGGCATGCTCTGCCCCCTGCCAGGCTGCTGCATCCCAAGGCACCTGCCAGCTCTTCATCACTGCTGGAAAAGCTGCTGGACCTGGAAGAGGGTGCAGGGAGAGCACCCCAGAGAATGGGATAGAGGCTGCCGGGGCAGCTGTGAAGCCACACCGCTCCTGGCATCGATGCATGGCTCTTCCCTGTCTCAAGATCTGTCCGAGGCAGCAGGAACTCACCAAAAGCTCCTGCCTTTGCCGCTGCCTTCGCCGCTGCTGCCGCTGCTCCAACTGCCGGGATAGCGGGAGAGTCAGAGATGTGGGATAAGGGAAGGAGACCCTCCCCGAGCCCCAGGGCAGAGCCCTCTCATCGCCTCACCTCCAACTCCTGGGACACCGCCGACACCGACACCGGGTGCAACTCCCGGGATGCCGCCAACCCCGGGCAAGACACCGGCTCCTGCCGCAGGGGACAGCACGGTCAGCCGATGGTGCGGGGACACAACCAGCGTTCCCGGGGCTGGGAGGGAGGGAGGGGGGAGAGGGAGCAGTTCCCTGCCGGGAAGATGGGTCGTATTTGTGCCGCAGAGGGCGACTCACCAAGTTTCGCTGCTGCCTTCGCTGCTGCCGCCTGTGCTCCGACCCCTGAGGAAGGACACGGGCACTGAGCCACTGAGGTCCTGAGACCATTCCCACCTCCCCCACCCCGCAGGGACCCTGGGGAGCGGGCACTCCTGCCAGCATCTGTCCCCCTCTCCTGTGGGAGGTGCTGCTCCCCTCCGGGCCGACCCTGCAGTCCCCAGACAGCCGGGCAGTGCCCAACACCCATCCAGGGGCCAGCAAGGTGACAGGGTGCCTGGTCCCCTGCCATGGCCGTGCCAGTCCCCACCCTGGGGCTGCGGGGTCGGAGTATACCTGTCCCGGTGGGGTATCCTGCCTTTCCTGCCAGGAGGCCGGCTCCTATCCCGCCGGGCCTGAGGCCTGCAATCACAACACAGCGGCAGAGCCAGGTCAGGCAGCGGCCAGGGGAAGGACAACGAGATAGACGGAGCGGCTCACTTGGACCTCCTCCCCCTGGCGCCAGAGAATGCGAGGGGATGCCAAAGCCAGCTCCTCCCCACTTGAGATCCCAGTTCAAACATCCCTTTGTCTGAAGCTGGAGTGGCTCAGGACGTATCCTATGAATTAACGCCCCCAGGAATGTCAGGAAAGTTGAGTTCCCCGGCTGGTCCACAGCCACCATGGGCAAGGCATGAAGTCCCCAGTGGACCCCCTTGCCCTGGGAGCAGGCTATCCCTCACACCACTCCAAGGGTTGGTGGCCACGAGGTCACGGTGGCAGCCAGTGGAGCCACTAGGAGTGAGGACACAAGCGCTCACCATGGGGCAGCTTACCATTGGTGTAGGGCAGTCCATAGCCACCTGGGGATGAGAGGAGAGGAGAGGAGAGAAGAGAAGAGGGGGTTAGCACCTGGCTGTTGCTGGCCCTGTCCCCTATGGCCCACAGCGTGGCCCCGCTCTACCAGGGCTGTGCAGCACCAGCCAGGGGCTCCATCCATGGTGACGATGAATCCTCCAGGATACAAACCCCCATGGTGGAGCTGGGCCAGGAGATGCTGTTCTCCCTCACCTTGGAAGCAATGAAAGAGCCGCCCCCTCTGAGCTCACGCCGAGGGCTGTGGTGCCTGAAGCTGGTTCTGCAGGAGCCTCCCATGACCCCGCTCCAGCGAGGGGTCCCGCGGGAGCCCAAGGGCAAGAACTGTACCCAGCTGGCTGCTCCCCTCGGCCAGCACGAAGGAAAAGTTTTAATTGGAATCAGGGCTTGGGAGCCTTGGCTGAAACGTGACCTCGTTAGGAGGTCGGTGCGAAGGGATGGGGAGGGATTATGAGCTGGAACATTGCGGCCAGGGAAATGTCTCCTTGCGAAACAGCCGGATCCCAGCACTGGGAATGGCGTGGGGATGCCCTGGACTTAGCAGGGACCATGGGCTTGGCAGCCAGCAGTTCACAGCTCCCATCACTACTGGCAGCAGCCCGAGGCCATGGGCTGCCACATTCCTGGGGGGGCCACCTCGAGCTGCACGCTGGGTGGGGGGTGCCTCCAGCAAGGGGGCCATGGGCAGGGATGCGGCTGCCTGCAGCCAGGATGGAATTACTCATGGCACAGCGTCTCCTTGAGCACTGGACACCATCCCCTCCCAGCAGCCAGCATGTGGGGACCAGATTTTCCTCATCGTGCCAGGCAATCCCATGGTGTCCCTCACCAGCACAGCGATGCTGGCAGGCAGAGGCTCACAGTGAGCTGTACCAGGTGTCCCTCACCTTGAGGGTCACCCTTGCCCATCCAGGGGCACCTTATCAGCACCTTGCTCACCCTAAATCTCGGAAAGGGGTGATACACATAGAGGTGACTCCAAGGGCCAGAAGTCTAAGCCTTGGGTCTCTAAGGGTTTTGCCAGGTCCAAGTCCAGCTCCCCACCACCCCCAGCTGGATGGGAAGGCAGCCCCTGCCCTGGGCCTGTGTCCATGGGAATGTCACCAGCACTGCCAGGGGGATTCAGGCCGATGCACACACTGGAAAGGCTCTGCACAGACTGATGTCACCCAAGCACAGCTGGACACTGGCAGTGGTTCCCATCCCTACGGCATCAATGGGACCCTGACCTCAGCTACAGCTTCAGACTGAGCCTCCAGCAAGGTGGGTGACCCAAGGGCCACCTCCTGAGTGGGGACAGCCCAGGAGCAAGTCATCTAAGGAGATGATTTTCCACTGAAAATGTTGTTTGTCCCACTGTCCTCTCCCCTCTCAACCTGGACCTACTGCAGCAGGGACAGTGCAGGGGCCACCTCACATGTGGCAGCCCTCAATCCACCTGCAGCATCAAGGCAACAGCCTCCACAGCCAGCAGCAGAGTCTGTCCTTGCACTGCCAGCCCCAAGCCCTCAGAGGTGACAAACTGGCATCCCCCAGCACCCCAGGAATGTCTGGAGACACGCCCACTGTCCTGGTCCCTATCCTGGGGCTGAGACCCAGATGGAGTCCACTGGCAACAGGGCCAAGTCTCCTTAAGGATTGTAACTCTGCTCCACTGCAGGAAACTAGGGTGGCCCAGGGATCCCTGCTGCTGCTTGTGGCCACGGGCCCTGCTGGGGGGAAGCCAGCAGAGCTGCTGGGGCTGAAGCTGGGCTAGGATTTCATGAGCTGGGATGGGCTCCTCTCATCGATGCTCTCCTGCCTCCAGCAACTTTTTTGGGTGCGTGGGGAACTGCCTGCGGATCTCCACTTCCCGGCACCTCAGGGATGGGGACCCTGCCTGGATGTGGCTGCCCTCCTCCTTGGGATGCACTGGGAAGCAGTCAGGTGGCAGCATGGCCCCTGGAGGGCACAGAACCTGCCACTGTCCCTCCATGGGCATGGCTGCCCAGGGACAGGCAGAGCTGGCACCTGGCACAGGGCTGGGAGGGGAAGGTGTCCAGAGCAGTCTGGGCTGGGAAAGGGGTGCTGAGCTCCCCCAGGCTGACCTGGGCTCAGCTGAGCCCCATCCAGGTGGGCAGTGGGGACAGATGCCTGGAGCACCCAGGTGGCCTCAACTACAGCTCCTTGAGTCAGGACACGTGGCCCAGATGAATGCCCGGCCCAGCCCCAGGAGCCACAGAAACCAGACTGTCCCTGCAAGGGCTGTGCCTTGTGCCAGTAGGAGCTGGCAGGGACATCCCAGGGTGGCCTGGCCCAGAGCATGTCCCCAGAACATGACCCTTCCTACCTTACAGCTGGAGAGAGGCACAGCATTGTCCACAAGAGCTGAGGGCAAGACCACGGACATCACTCCAGCAGCTGCCCATGGGGCCGCCACAGGCAGGGCACAGCAGAGCCCCTGGCTCTCTCCTGCTGTCCCAGGGCCAGCACAGGCACTGCCAGGGGCGGGGGACCTGTGGCACCGTGCCTCAGCCCCAGGGAACGGCGGGTCCTTCTCCTGACACTGCTGGGGATCCTTCACCCATAGTGAAGCCACTCTGCTGGCTGTGGAGCTTACCTGGGAGCTTAGGAGCTTTGATGGGATACCCCAGAGGGACACCAGGCTGCTGACCTCCAAAACCTCCCAGTCCTGCAAACCAACAGCAGACTCTCACCTAGAGCCCGCGCCACAGCTGCCACCAGTCCTGGAGGGAGGGGAGTGCCCCGGGGCACCCCCACAGAGGAGAGTGGGTGGCTTGGGAAGCCCTGAGGCATCTTCTGGTGTGGGGAGACCATGGCTGTGAGGAAAAGGCTTGGGAAAGAAGAGAAAGACAGGCAAGAAAGATGGGACACTCACCAGGGATTCCTCCAAAGGCTCCAGCTCCTAAAAGGAAACACAAAGACACCTGTGTGAGCCCTGGGCTGCTCTTGGAGGCCCAAATTAACCAAAGTGGATTCATCCGTAGGTTGGCTTCATGCCAACTGCCCTGTAGGGCTGTGATCCCAAAGGCTGGGCTGTGGTGCCTGGCTGGAGCCAGCTCTGAACCAGCCCGAGTGTTCCACGGGGATTGAGGTGACCTACCTGGAGCTTTAGGCTTGACTCCAGCGCCAGTGGGGACTCCAGGCAGCACTCCCACACCAGGGAAACGAACACCTGGAGCAGAGACCAGAAGGGTGAGCTAGGGCCTTGGGATGTTACTGGTACCCAAGACCCCCACACCCAGCTTCCAATCCCTGTCACCCATGGCACCCTCATCCTCAGGGGCTTGCTGGGACTGCCCTGTGCCAGCTGCCTGCACCTCCAGCTGCCAGGAGGGGTTGCTCTGGGCCTGGAGCTCCCTGTGGAACAGACTGGGAGCCTGCAGGGAACACGGCACTCAAGAGGGGTCCCACTGGTGACAGCAAAGCCCCAGTCAGGTCTGGGCAGTGCTCTCTGCCCTGGTGATGTTTGGTGGTCTGGAGCCAGACAGGGCTCTCCAGCCCTCCAGGGCAGCAGACAGTGTTGTGGCCTTGCGGACGTTTGGGTTGGATTTTTGGGGTTTCAGTTTCCTTTTGGTTTGGGGTTCTTTTTCCCCTCTCACAAATGTCTTTCATTATAACTCAAGCATTTTTAGACATGGAAAAGACATTCCTGACCAGCAACATGCTTCGGACAGTGTCGAAACATCTTGTTTTCACAAGTTTTCCTCCCCCAAATTACTTTTCGCTGAGGAATTCCTGTCTCCCGCCACCTCCTCCCCCTCCCTCCCTCGCGCCAGCCCTGGTGGCTGTGCCAGCTCCTCTCCCAGTGCTGGTGCTGCCTGCTCCCGCCAAGCTTGGCACGGGATGGAGCTGCCGGGTCCCCCCGTGCCTTTGGCACGGTGGAAATGTCACTGTAACCTCTGCCAAGGGGTTTGGAAGCTGCGAGGAGCAGCGGGACGCAGACGGGCTGCAGGGTGCCCTCCCCACGGGGGGTGCTGGCACTGGGCAGGGACCACTTGGGAGGTTGGGGTGCTGACGGTGGGGTGGGGACGCCCTCGGAGTTGGGGTGCTGTTGGCAGGGTGGGGATCCCCTCGGAGGTTGGGGTGCTGACGATGGGGTGGGCACCCCCAGCTCACCTGCACCGGGGAGCACGCCGCCTGGAAAAGCTCCAGGAATCCCAGCACCTGCATGCAAAAGAAATTCAGGGATGAGGGGCCGGATGGAGTCGTTCCCCGCCCCGGCCCCGACTCCGGGGCCGTCACCTACCTGGTATTTTAGGGGGTTTCCCTGCCGCGCCAAGGCCGGGCTGCACCGCGCCCGGTACCACGGCACCTGCGGGCAGCAGAGACCCCTGAGCCCCGGCCCGGCTCCTGCCCCCCCCGGGGACAGCTCTGCCCCAGGCTTGGCTCTGCTGGGAGCGAGGGCTATTTCCTACCTGTGGAGACCCCGAGGCCACCGGGACCACCAATTCCACCCACGCCTCCAATGCCAGCACCTGGGGGCATTGGGAAGAGGGGTGTACCAGGGGGAAGTGCCGCCGCCAGGCTGCGGCTGGCTGGAACGGTGCCAGAGAAGGGACAGGCTTAGGATGGCCTTTGGGGGATGAAGGGGACACCCTGAGGCAGTCCCAGGGGTGGGTTCCCCATACTGGACACAGGGACCAGGCAGTTGTGTGGTCTCTGCTTCTGAGGGTTCAGGTTTGGCCAATTCCCCCGTGCCTGGGTCCCTCCGAGTCACTGGGGAGCCCAGTGAGAGCATCAGCTCCTGCCTGCAGCCCCGGCTCCAGGGGAAATCTGTCCTGGCCCAGACTCCCAAGGGACACCGGGAGTCCCTGGGGGCTGTTCGAGTCCCGGGCCGCCGTGCGCAGACCCCCCCAGCACTCACCAGCTTTTGCAGCAGCCTTGAGTGCCGCGGCCGAGGCGGCTCCCGGGAACACCCCCCCGGGGAAAGCAGCTCCGGGAAACAGACCCGCAGCACCTGTGGGGAGAACAGCCAGCATCAGCATCCCTCTGCCAAGAGGGTGTCCTGCCCTCGCGGTGGGCACAGGGGGTGGTGAGCTGTAGGGGCTGCATGGCAGTGCCAGGGCTGGCGTTAGGCTGGGCAAGCTGGCGTTAACAGGCACTGCCCTCTACTGCATCCCCCAAATTCGTGCTCCCATCCACATCCCACCTGGCACACACAACACCTGACACGCCTGCAGTGGGTGCTGACACCCCTGGAGCCCCTGGCTGACTCCCTGCAGGCACTGTCCCTCTGCTGCTGGCCCTTGCGGGGACCCCAGCTGCCTCCTCTCCTGCAGGGCCACCCCACTGTGGGTGATGTCATCCTGCTGGGGGCCCTCAGGGCTGCTTGTTGGGTGGCTGCAGTCCCTCAGGCCTGGGAAGGGCACCCAGCCCAGATGGGACCCACCCAGCACTCTCTGGAGAGCTGTGGAGATAGGGACAAGGGATGTGCTGTCCCCAAGGTGGGTCTCTGGGGACGTCATTCCGGGAATGGCCCACAGCAGGGGACAGTGGTCAGTGCTCACCTGGCTGCAGGCCAAGGGGGCCAAGTCCCCCAAGTCCTCCGACCCCTAGAAAGAGAAGCGGGGTGAGGTGGACAGGCCTAGAGGAACAGAGGAGTCCCTGTGGCACTGTGGAGATGGGAGAACAGCCCAGGGACAGGTGACAAATGTCCTTGCCAGCGCTTGGGTCCTCCATCCCGTCCCTTCTGCTCAGCCACCCCCCATCCTGCCGGGCCACAAGGAGACAGAACCAAAATGTTCATGGCTGAGGAATGAGTCCCTGGGTCTCCGGCCAGCGCTGCCTTCCAACATCTGGGGCTCATCAGCCCTCGCTCCCTCCAGGCGCAAATTCCGGAGCCGCTGGCTCCGGGCGCGGACACCGCTCCGGCTGGGCCCTCGCAGCCGCCTCGCGTTTGCTTTTAATTACGCCGAAATAAAGGGCCTTGTTTTTCTTTCCACGAGCTGAAATCTGAGCAAACGGAGGCTGTCGGCCCCCGCCTCGGGCTGCAGCTCCCACTGCGCAGCTGGGCTGACTCGGGGGCCCAGGGGCGTGTGGTGGCTCTGCCCTGGGCACGGAGGGGACTCCAGGATCTGCCTGAAGCAGCATCGCTCCATGGGGATCAGCAGGCACTGGGCAGAGAGTGCCAGGACAAGGGGGAGTGGTTTGAAACAAAAGAGGGGATATTTAGATTCAATGTTAGGAGGAAATTCTCTGCCCTGGAGGTGGGGAGGCCCTGGCACAGGGTGCCCAGAGCAGCTCTGGCTGCCCCTGGATCACTGGTAGTCCAAGGCCAGGCTGGATGGGGCTTGGAACAGCCTGAGATAGTGGAAGGTGTCCCTGCCCATGGCAGGGGGTGGAACTGGAACTTTTAAGGTCCTTTCCAACTCAGCCCATTCTATGATTCCATGATTTCCCTTGGCCCCAGATGTTGCATGTTCAGTCTCTGCTGCCCCAGGCTCAGTGCTCTCCAGCTGTGCCTTCTCCAGCTGCACATCCTCCTGCCAGCGTCTCCCCTCTCTCCTGGTGATGTCTCCTCTCCCCAGCATTCCTAGGCCAGGCAAAGCCCAGCGTGGCCTGCATTAGCCTCTGCAAAGGCTGCTTGGCCCCGATGGCAGGAAAGTGGGGGCACTGCCAGCTCCCCATCAGGACACTGGCTCCCGGCTTTGCATCTACTTCCGCAGTTCTGGTGCAGCTTTACAGGCAGCAAGCACCCCCAAAGGGTGGTTTGGGGGGCTGGGGGCAGAGGGCAGCGCCGAAGCGGGGTGCGGGGGGGAGGCTCCGGGAGGCTGTGGCAGAATTAGTGTGGCAGGGCGGGGCTGGGTGTGCCTTGGCCAGCGGGGCTCCTCCTTTGCCATGGGGCGCAGCAGTGGTTGGGAAATGTTTTAGCCACTGGCGTGCCTGGAGGTGGTGAGAGCCAGGGAAAGGCTTCTTACCTAGTTTGGGAGGTTTTCCTGCAGCCCCGAGTCCTAGGGGAGAGCAAGCGGAGGGAGAGGAGTCAGAGCCATCATCCCTCCGAGCATGCCCGGGCAGGGGACACGTGGGACAGGGCCAGCCTCGTGGCAGACCCCCTACCCAAACAAGGCAGATCTACTGGGCATCCTGCCCCTCTCCCTGTCACAGCCTGTCAGGGGGTCCCAGCACTTACCTGCTCCCAAACCTCCAACTCCAGCACCTGCAAGCAAGGGCACAGTCTGAGCACTGCTCCTGGGAGCACCCAGCACCCACCCAGGCTCCCAGGGGTCCCTGGGGAGGTGGAGAGGGTCACACAGGTGTCAGAGGATGAGCCATATCCCGTGAGATGTCCTCAGGATTTTGGGTGAAGATCTGGGGACAGGCTGAGACCTCTGAGCACCTCATGTGGCCAGGCCTGGGCAGGGTGTAGGTGCCAGCCCTGGGCTAGGGGCCCACAGAGTAAGCCTGGCACTGCCATCCAGTCATGTCCCCACACCGTGGGGCTGATGCTGAGTCCATGCTGAGCAGCCAGACAAGATGTCCCCATGTCATCTGATGCTGTCTGGCAGGTCCTCAGCCTTCCATGGTGCCTCAAAGGCATTCAAGGACCCCCCAGGCACCTGACCATCCTTGCAGACAGGATGATGCCCCCTCCCAATGGTGCCTGGGCCCCCTTACCTGGGAAAAAGCCTCCTCCTGGGACTCCCCCTCCTGGGATAGCACCAGGAACCCCTGCAAGAGAAGAGACCCTTGTTAAAATCCCCCCAGAGTTCAAGGCAGGGAGGCAGGGGGCTCCTCTTTGTTCCCTCGCTGCTCCCTGCAGAGGAGTTGGGACGTGGAGCTCGAGGGCAGGTCCCTGCCTTTCCTTGCATTCCTGTTTGCCCAGGGTGACAGGGCTCAGAGGTGCCCCAGCTGGGACCCAGGCGTGGCACCCCAGTGGAGGTGTCAGCAGCACCTAGCCCTACATGGGAAGGAGGGAGGGACATGAGACTGCCTGCTGCCCAGCTCTGCTTCCCAGCTCCTGCCCCATCCCACAGCCAGGGCTATCTCCATCACCTCCAGCTTCACGTGGCTCTGGAGGGTGTGTCTAGGCATGGCCACAGACATGGGGCTGTCCCAGTCCATCCCCACAGTCCCTGATGGTCCCAGCCACGCCTGAGCATCCTCTGGGGCTGCCTCAAGGATCCTTGGATGTGTCCTGTCTGCTGAGGTGCCAATAGGAAGAGCCAGCTCAGGCCAGTGGGACTGGGGTGACAGACTGGGGGGACACTGCTGAGATCCATGGAACCCCCCTGTGTCCCTCTGCCTGTCTGTGTAAGGTCACACCCAGGTACCAGCACTTTCCAGGGCATCTCAGCTCATGCTCAGAGGCCACAAGAAGTTTTTTTGGCTGTTTTATGCTGGCAGAGGCATGTCTGATGCAGGCCACCAGGCTGCCACCCCTGGCTGGCCCCCCAGCTCCACCAGGGCCGTGGGTGGGCTGGGGACTTGCAGGTGGGTTGGGGACACAAGGGGACAGCAGCGCAGAGGGAAGCTCCTCTTCTGGCAGCAGGAGAGGGGTTGTGGTCGGGGTTTGCAGGACAGAGCAAGGCGGGGGGGCTGCCAGAAGGGTGGGGGTGGCTGCCGTGCCCACAGTCCCGGTGGGAAGCTGCAGCCAGCCCTGCGTCCTGTGCTGCCACATGGGGGTGGACTTCAGGGGGCACGGGCACTGGAGACCCTGTGGGGCGTGGCTGGGACCTCCCCAGCGGCCCGGGAGGTGGGTGGGTGCATGCCGTGGCACAGCTCTGGCAGCCCCACCACGGGCTGTGCCATGCCCAAGGGCTGGGCAGGCAGTGCCAGCGCCCGGGGGGGACAGGCAGCTGGCAGGGCTGGCAGCTGGCAGGACTGGCACACCACAGTAGAGCACATTGTACTCCACATCTCCATCGCAGATGTGGGGTAAACTCTGGGGGGTGTCCTCCGCACTGTGCCCCATAAGTGGCAGGGATGAGGGTGTCCCCTGGGCCCTGCTAACGTGTCCTTTCCACCCTGGGCACCTGGTAGAGATGCCCAGCCCCCACAGGGATGCGCCAAGGTGCCAGGACACACCCGTGTGCGACAGGGGTGTCGGGCTGTGCACGCACAGGAGATGTTGGGACGCTCATTGGCAGGACCGGACATCCCTGGGGATGCGCAAGCAGGGGGAGGAGCCGTGCGAGGACCCATCACACAGCCCCAGAGAGTGGGGCCCAGGCCTGTGCCCCCCTATATCCCCTCCCGAGGTTCCGCCGGTGTCCCTTGGACAGGAGGGGACACGTGCTCAGCCCTCGGGCCCGGCCCTCGGCCAGGGGGTTCCGCAGCAGCTCCTTTTCCCGGCCAGGGGCTGACAGAACGGCTCCTTTCCCCGGCACATTCCCCGCCCACACCACGCCCCCCAGCCTGGAAAAACACAACTCCAACCGCTGCCTCGTTTCCCAATAAACTCCAGGCGTCCGAGCACCGCCGGTTCTCCTTCCCAGCCTCGCTGGCAGCCAGTGCCAGGCATGGCCGGGGACCCCCGTGGCACAGCCAGGGACTGTCCCCACCCGCGAAGGGATGTTCAGCCCCATAACCACGCGAGGTCCCTGGTGCTGGGGTGACAATGGGGGACCCGGACTGACCTTCCCTACCCCTCTGTCACCCTGTTCCAGTGCTGCCTGATGGAGACTCCCCAGGAAGCTGGGACAAGGATTTTTCACAGCATCCATGCAGTGTGGGGACTACAGAAATGTCCGGGTGTCACTTGCCCACAGTCACAGCTGCCAAACTCATCCCTTTATCGTTATCACCACCCTCCTGGAGCACTGAGGGTCCTGCCAGAGGGTCCCACTGTGGTGACACTGTCACTGTCTCCTCCCCAGGCATCCCCTAGGCACCATTCAGAGACAGGGCTCCATGCCTGGACACATTTGGAAGGGTTCCAGCGGCTGTGCTGGTCTATCTGCTGTTCCTTGCCCAGATAAGAAGGTGGGTGGGGGGCAGGTTGGCAGGAGATGGGATGGCCCAGAGGCAGTGGGATGGGTGGCTGGGTGGTGGTGCCACGTGGCTCTGGGGGAAAAAACCTTTCCCTCAGGAGTTCTTCCTGATCAGCTTTGCTGCCAGGCACTGCCAGATCTGCACTGCCCTGGACACTCCTTCACAAGCTGCTCCCCCAGAGCACAGCTCAGGGCTGTTCCCTGGTGCAGGCACTGCTGGGGGGGTCTCTCCAGCATCTCCAGTCCTTCCCCCTGGCAGCACCACCGAGCACAGTTGTTGGTGACAGCCCACACACTGGTGACACCGTGACCACACTGGGCTCTGGCCATCACTCTCTGGCCATCTCTGTTCTTGCCCAGCCTCAGGGCCACCAGCCCCCAACCCAGTTTGGGGTCTATGTGCTCCCATTTGTCCTCTCCACTCATTCCCTTGGCACATCAGGGAAGGGGAGACTCAGTCAGCAGCTTCCCAGTGCTGAAGGAGCTCCGTGCTGCCTCTGCTCTGAGCCTGCCAGGACCCTGGAAGGGGATTTTCCGAGGCTCCCAGCCTGTCTCCTGGGCTGGGCTGGCTGTGAGTCTGCATCCCACCCCAGGGATGGCTTCTCAATCCAGGGGCCAGAGAATTCACAGCCACTCGTGCAGCCCCAGCCGTGTCAGGGTGTGAGCCACGGAGGTGCTAAGAATCTGGTGTGGAGTGCCATTGTTTATGGGAATGGTATGTGTTCCCCACACAGCTCCATCCACACGTGTGGATATCCATGCTGTTCCACTGCCAGAACTGCTTCCTATCCCGTTTGGATCAGCTGCACCATTTCTATCTGCACCAATGCTTGCAGCTCCCTTCACAAGCCAGAAATGCTGAGGATTTCTCTATTCCATAGGTTTTGAGACCGAGACCAGGATGAAGAATCCGCCACAGGGCACCCTAACACCTCACCCCCCACTCTGCACCCCTGGGCACCTGCTCTCAGAGGAGCCTCAGTGCAAAACCACCAACATTTCCCCTCTTCCCTCATTCCGCTGTTTTCTTTTTCTTGGGAGAAAGTTATGGAAACATTCAGACTCCAAGCGACTTTGAAGCTGTGCTGCATCCCGGGCCGAGCTCGCTGGTAGCAGCTCGGGGGGGTGGGACGGGGCTGCTTCCGCGGCCTGGCTCCTCTCCAGCCCCCCTGAAGCTCCAGCTTTCATCTCTGAGCGCTGGCAGAGGGGCTGCACCCTGCCAGTTGTGAGGGGAGGGAGCAGCCCCACAGGCCAAGGTCCAGCTGGGAAGGGGAGATGCCATCCCAGCCCCATCCTGGGGACCCTGGTGTCCTTGGAGAGAACCCACAGCCCCAGGCTGGGTGCTACCACACCCAGTGCCTGCCCTTCTGCACCCGCCCGAGCTGCTCCCCGTGGGCGCAGAGCCTGCAGGGCTGGGACCTCCCCAGGGTCCCTCTTGTCCCTCCAGGGGGTGTCACTGCTGGGGGATCCCCTGTTCTATACAGGAAGCACTGAGGAATGGATGGAAGCACTGAGGGATGGATGCCCTGCTCCAGATGCTAGGACAGGCTGCACTTGGCACCTTTAGGGAATCACAGCATCTTCCCCCTGCAGTGACCTGTGTCTGGCTGTGCAGATCCCCACGGTGCCAGCACAGCTCTGCTCCCCAAGGGCAGATTCCCCAGCGGTTGATCCTGACCTGCTGCTGGGGTTTCCTGACTGCTGCCAGCTCAGCCCCTGGGCACTTATCTGAGGTGAGAGTCTGGGTATGAATCCCTCAACCCTGGGATATCTCCTGCCAGGCTGATTTGGAGCTACACTAGCAGCCAGTGCTGGAGGACATGGCCCTGACCGTCCCCAGCACCCTGGGATCCCTCCTCACCATGCCACCATGCCTCTGCCAGCTTTCTCCCCAAGGGCTGGCTTGCCAGTAGCAGGGGTGAGACACCAAGCTGCAGAGGCACTGCTCAGTCCTCTGTGGGAGAGCCTTCTCCTGTGTCCCACCAGCACTGGGACCATCTCCAGGGTCAGCTCACCTCTTCTGTGAGCTGCTTCCCAAACCAGCAAACACCCCTGGGGACTGAGCTGGGGCCTGGAGTGTGGCCAGCAGTCCCAAACTGCTTGGGAACTGCTGCAGGGTCTCACCTGGGATCTAAAGTCCTCCAGAGACTGTCCCAGCCGGCCAGAGCTTGAAGGATCAGAACATAGCCAGCCTGGATCAGCAAGCCACATCTCTCTCACTGCCAGAGATGGAGAGTGCCCGGGACTGAGCACATCCCATCCAGCACCCTGAGCAGGATTAGGCACCAACAGCAGCTCAACTTCCCAGGCAGCTCCCGGCTCTGGGGTTCCACTGCCTGCGCAGCCAGGGCCAGCCTGCCCGAGGTAGGGGTCCCATGAGCTGCAGGACATGGGCAGATGGGGCTGCTGAGAGCTATGCCCTTGGTGACAGGTGGCCCAGCCTGTGGCTGCCCTGGTGCCCATCCAGCCCTGGCACTGCCCACGGTATCCTGCCCCCTCTCCTCCTCTGCCTACTCAATCCTCTCTGTCCAACAAGCCCCGCACAACAGCCCCGGGGCCGATGGTGGCTCTGCCCATCACACGCTCTCCTTGGCACAACCACCCGGCTCTCTGGAGGTGACTGTCCCCTCCCTGGTGGTGCTGTCGCCTCCTCAAAGCCCTGTGCCCAGTTTGGCCACTTCGCCGGGGCCCTGAATCTGTGCTCAGCGGTTCTCCCTGCCTGGGTGGGAGCTCAGCTCCCAGTCTGACGCCAAGCCGCGGGCTGGTCACCGGGCAGGCATCGGCTGTGCTGGCTGGGCGGTGTCACACGGCTGGGACACAGACCCCTGCGCTGGCTGTCACCTCCCCACCTGCGTGTGCTTGGGCTGAGTTGTCACAGCCCTGGGACCGCGCTGGGACGGGGACCCGACGCTGTTGGCACAAGGGCGATGAGGGCCGTGTGAGGGCCCCCTGGCACCCCCAGCCTGCGGTTCGGGTCGGTCGAGGCGCTCTGCAGCTGCAGCAGCCCCGGGGCTGTCACGGCCACACACTGAGCGGCAGCTCGCACACAGTGACTGCGGGATGCTGCCACCCACCCGCCGCCCTCAGCTCCTGCTGCCATCGCACCGCGGGGTGACAGCTGACACCTCCCCCGGCCCCTCGCACTTCTAAGTCCCATGGGAGTTTGGTGGCCACCCCGGTGTTCTGCCTGCGTGTTCCCGAGCCGTTCGTGCCTCCAAGTCTCTCATATTCCCTAGCCTCTTATGCCCCTAAACCTCTGGTGTCCTCAAGCCTCTCATGTCCCCAAACCTCTGGTGTCCCCAAGCCTCCCCCTGTCAAGTGCTTGGTGCAGTGATGCCGTTACCGACTGCCCCGTGTCACCACCCTCGGTGACATCCCGTCCCACCTGGGCATGGCACAGACCACCTCTCGGTTTGAGGAGCAAAGAGCCCTCGGCGGAGGTGGCACCAGAGGGCCTGCCCACCCACCCTCGGGGATATCCCCAAGGCAGGGCAAGGTGGGTGACTGTCCCTGTCGGGGCTGGGCAGCCGGGGCAGGCGAGGGGTTGCCCGGAGGGTGGGGTGTCGCAGCCCCGGTGCCCGCGGCGAGTCCCCGCAGGGCCGGAGCGAAGCGCTGGCCGGGGTACGGGAAGGAGCCTTTCATTCCTTACCTCCTTGCTGAGTAGCCGGGAGGATGGAGAGGAGGAGGAGGACTCCAGGGAGGAGGGGTGCAGCTGCCTGCCTTGCCATCTCTTGAAGCAATGCCCCCGTGCTCCCGCGGGCTGTGTGTTTTATCCCAGAGCTGCTTAATTGTTGCTTCCAAGGATGCGAGGGGAAGGGGAGGGGGGTGAGGAGGGAGCGGGGGGAGAGGNTGGTTGCTCGGGGAGGGTTTTTTTCCTTTTTTCCTTTCCCTTTTTTTTTTTTTTAATTCCTCGCTGCTCTCTCCAAACCGGCGCGTCTCTGCCAAAAAAGCTGGAAGAGGGGGGAAGCTGCCAAGGCAGGCAGTGGAGGACGGGGGGGCTGCGCCCACCGGCACGGGGACCATGGGGGGTTAGGGTGGGGGATGTCTGTCGCATCGCTACCCGC
>VWZP01005331.1:330058-363109 GCA_013396995.1 Dicaeum eximium | reverse complement strand
CGGCGGGGTGAAGGAATGGGGATGTCCGGGGGTGCAGGTGGGGATTTGGGGGATGCCGCTCCAGCTGCGGGGCGCGAGGGAAGGGATCGGCCCGATGCCCGGCACCGTGCCCGGTGCCAGTGCCCCGTGCCCGGTGTCCGGATCTCGGTGCCGGTGCCAGTACCGTTGCCCGGTGTCCGGATCCCGGTGCCAGGTGCCGGTGCCCGGATCCTGGTACTGGTGCCCAAAGCCCGGGTCCCGGTGCCAGTGTCCGGATCCCGATGCCCGGATCCTGGTACCGGTACTGGTGCCCAACGCCCAGGTGCCGGTGCCGGTGCCCCGATCCCAGTGCCGGTGCCGGATCCCGGTGTCCGCCGGCGGTGGCCGTTAGGTGGCGGGCGCGGGGTGTGCGGCCGCCGGCAGGATGGGAAAACCGGGCATTTTGCAGGAAAATGTGCAGCCGGGTCCCGGGAGTGCCCTCTCGGCCAGGAGTGCCCTGGGGACACGCAGGGCCCGGCCCAGCCGGGGCTGATGATGGACACGCGGCCTCCGCGACCCCCAGAGCCGGGCACGAGAGGGGGTCTGGCACCCCTTCAGGGGCTCCGGGTTCCATTGGCTCCAAGCCCAAGCTGAGGCCCTGCGTGTCTCCACTGAACTCCTCATCCCCCTTTTCGGGGGTATCTCTGGACAGGGCTTAGGGACCAGCTGGGACGGCAGTGAGTTGAATGGTGGGATCAGCCACAGGATCGTGGAATGGTTTGAGTTGGAAGGGACCTTCAACACCATCCCATCCACCCCCCTGCCATGGGCAGGGACACCTTCCACTATCCCAGGTTGCTCCAAGCCCCATCCAACCTGGCCTTGGACACTTCCAGGGATCCAGGGGCAGTCACAGGTTCTCTGGGCACCCTGTGCCAGGGCCTCCCCACCCTCACAGAGAAGAATTTCTTCCCAACATCTAATCTCTCACTCCCCTCTGTCAATATGAAGGCGTTCCCCTTATCCCATCTTTCCATCCCTTGTCCCCAGTCCCTCTCCAGCTCTCCTGGTGTCCCTTTAGGCCCTGGACGTGGCTCTAAGGTCTCCTTGGAGTCTTCTCCTCTCTGGATGAACACCCCCAGCTCTCCCAGCCTGGCTCCAGAGCAGAGAGGGTCTATCCCTTGGAGAATCTCTGTGGACTCCTCTGGACTTATTCCAGCAGCTCCACGTTCTTATGGTGGGGAACCGGAGGTAGATAGAACACTGCAGGTGGGCCAGAGCAGAAGGGGAGAATCCGTGTGGATGTGGATAAGAATCTGCTGTGTGAATGAAGGGCAAGGAATGCAAAATCACCCTCCCCACTGCAGGTCCAACACTGCCCCTTCCCTGCATGCCAAGAGTTTGAGATGCTGCTTATCCCAGTACCTGACTCCTCGTGACCCCAATGGGAGTGGGAGCAGTCGTATACGAAAATGCCGTGTCTGCACCCCCTTCCCTCAGGGATCCCTATCATCCTTCTCCCCATTCCACATGCTCCTTCCACCGCTGCGGAAATTGGCAACCAATTATCAGCAAATCCACCCGGTTCCTCTCCAGCTGCGAGGTGTGAAGGCCCGACCTGGCCGCCCACTTAAAGCAGTGTGAGCTCAATCCACGCTTGGGACCGGCCCTCCGGAGCCTGCCTGTCTGGCTTACCTCAGCTCCCACTTTATTTTAGGTAAAGTGCTCATGGCTACGGCCGCAGGAA
Organism: Dicaeum eximium; assembly: GCA_013396995.1. Taxonomy (NCBI): domain Eukaryota; kingdom Metazoa; phylum Chordata; class Aves; order Passeriformes; family Dicaeidae; genus Dicaeum; species Dicaeum eximium. The sequence continues at coordinate 361,404 of VWZP01005331.1, read as the reverse complement.
TTCCGGGAGGTGGAAATTACGGAGCGTTTTACCTCCACACCCGGCGCTGGGACACGCCGAGGATATGGGGATGGGGGCTGTGCATGAACCCCTCCGTGGGCTCTGCATGGAGGCTGATTTTCTATTCACCTGCACAGAGCAGAGGGCTGCAGGCTGGGGACACGGGGTACGAGACAGGGGACGAGCATCGGCAGGGACAGAGCAGCCGGGCTGGCCTCGTCCGTCCGTCCGTCCGTCCGTCCCGCTGGCGTTGCCAGGTGATGTAATGCTTGAGCGAAAACACACGCGGTCATTAAACACGAGCTCTCGGCTCCAGAGGAGCGACGCGGGAGCAGATGGATGCGGGGATCGGCAGCTTTGCAGCGGCTCCAGCAGCCTCGGGGCTGTGATGTGGCCCTCGGGATGCAGCCCCCCGGGCGGGGCTGGCCGGGTGATGCATCCTCGATGCGAGCGTCTGCAAAACATGCAGAGAGCAGGGCTGGGAAAGCGGCCTCGCTGGGAGTCAGAACTGGGGCAGTTGGCCGGCTCCGAGCAGCTCCCAGCCCTTGCCAGTGAAACGGCTCTGACTTTTGAATGCGTGTTTTGTACCTAGAAAGAATAGATGTGAGGCAAGATCTCCCCGCCCCTGGCACTCGTGCCGGGGGACGGGATCCAAACCCTTTGTGATTTGACCGGAGCGCTCCGTGAGCCGCCCGCAGGGATGGGCTGGGAGCGTTCCCCGGAGCTTGCAAAGCGTCAGGAGAAGCTGCGGGGAAGGCACAGAGACAGGCACGGTCTGACGGGAAAGGGGCAAGGCAGGAAGCGCTTCCCACAGTGGAGCCCGTGCGGAAAAGCGGGGTTTGCTGCATGGTGCAATATCGGGGTGAGAAAACCCACGACGAGGGTTGCAGCAAGAGCACCTGCGGCTACAGCAGGTATGGGGGGTTCCTGGGAGCCGTGGCAGCTCCCGGAAGGATGGATGCTTCCTGCAGCCGGTCGGTGGCAGGTGCAGGTTACACACAGCTCCCCCAAACGCTGACATAGTAGCTGGGGAAATGCCAAAGAGCCTTACGCTGCTGTCACACGCGCGGGGAGCTGTCTCGGGGGGACACCTACATGCAAAACACTGAAGTAAACACCCCTTTGCCATAGCTACAAGGAGCCCCACACTTGCCCGGACCCCAACCCTGCTCCTAGCGCTGTTGACGGCGTTGTCATAAGAAACGGCACTGACGGGCTGTGCCGGGGCTTTGCGGTGCCTGCGCCGGATGCGCTCAAAGGAAAGGTATGTGCAAGGGGCCGGTCACACACATGGAGTGGCCTCGTCACCGTCCCAGGGAAGCTGAGGCTGGTACGTGGCTTTGGAACAGCCAAACTCACCGCGATCATGAGGGCCTGAAGTTTTCATTCCTCCTGTGTCTCTGATGAGCAAATGCTCCGTGTTTGGGGTGTGTACCAGGAACGTGGTGAAGGGACAGGGAAGCTGCCTCTTCCAGTGCTGAGCATCCTTAGGTTTTCCTGCCTTGGTTCATCACTGTTAACTTTCGACCAACAGATCATCAGCGCCAGATATGTTGTAGAAAGGAAGCTCCAGACTAGAGAGACAGTCTGAAAAGGACACCTCTGTCAGACATCCCAGAGAAAATCCTCTCAGGACACAAGGCAGGAGGATTGTGAGGCATGGACAGGGCTTTGTGGTACCTGGCAATCAGGGCATCTGCTCAGCCTTGTTTTCAGCAAGCAAAACCTTTTTGTTTTGCCAAGTCCCCTACTCAGAGGTGTTTTCACTGTTGTCCCCATGGCTCTCCCGATGTTAAAACACCGGGGATCTCTGGGTGCTCTCAGTGTGGTCTGGGAATGGGGTCTCTATCTCTCTCTCCCCTGTGCAACCCATTGCATCTCCCACTACCTTCTGTGGGGGAACATTCGACCCTGTGCACAGCCCATGCCACAGCTCCACAGGACACCCACGTGGCACACACCTGGGGCAGCCAGGGAGCCATCCTGTCCTCAATGTGGCTGGAAGCCACCACAGACATATTCTAGTGTCATGGGCAGGATCCTAGGGTAGAAACATAGCATCATGGAATGGCCTGTGTGGAAGGGACCTTAAACATCATCTGGTTCAAATCCCCTTGCCCCCACTATCCCAGGTTGCTCCAAGCTCTGTCCAGCCTGACCTTGGACACTTACAGGATTGGATTTTCCCAGCTGTCCCTGTACACTTGGCACTGGAGGCAGGAGGAGCTTTGTCAAGGCACGAGGAGCTTTGTCAGCTCTGCAGGCGCTGTTTGGGGACCAGGGGGGCTCAGGCAGCCCCTTCCTGCCAGCTGCTGTTGTCTGTTGGGTTTGAAGGCTCTTGTGATCCCATCTGTACCTCACCTATCCTTAACTTTCCATGAGCTCCTCTTTCCCTGGCAGTCCCTTCCCACGGTTGTTATGGGAAGAGGTTTTGCCAACATAAGGATGCTGCTTGGAGGGAGCAGGGCTGGAGCAGCAGCCCAGGATCATGGGGGGATGTGTGATTATGTTAAGTTGTCCAAGTTCTGCTCCTCTACTGGTTACTTGTTTCCCCTATATAGTTATAGTTCTAGAATATTCTACCCCCCAGGTGTATATATTGTTGCTTCCCCTTTGTTTCAGGTCTTTGGATCCTGCCCCTTGTACTGTGCTCAACTTCTCCACATTTGTTGTTTTTTCACCCTTTAATAAAGATCTTTTCAGGCAACTCCATCGAACCCGCTCCTTTCCATTTTTGCCGCCCTTGCTGGGAAGTCAGGGAATCAAAGAGGTTTGTTGCAGCCACCCTCACTGTGACAGGGATGCCCTTCCTTGACATGACCAACAGAAATAGCATTGCCCTTCCAGCACCAGAGAACCACTTGAGATCTCTTGGGAATGTTTGTCATTGGAGTTTCCTCACGAGGAGAAGGGGAGACATCTCCCTCTCCTGTCCCTCCAAGATGCTCTCCTTTTCCATCTTTCCACCAATTTTGGTGCCTGGTTCTGCCCCTCTTTGGCCCCCTATCTTTCCTGTATCCATGACTGCCTCACTGCAGGCCACACTTGGCTGCAAGCCGTGTTCCAGCTCTCCTTGCCTTGGTCCCAGCACTGTGTGTGGCAGTGCCTCCTCTGCAGGGTTTGCCTCTGCCCTTCCCTCGTGGATAACCAGCTCTCCACATGCTGGGAAGAGCTGTGGATGTGGCCCACGAGGCTGGGATTGTGTTGGAAGTGGTACAGTGGTGGGATCTCCATCCTTGGAAGCGTTCAAAATGTACCTGGACACGGCCCTGAGCAGCCTGACCTGGCTTTGGAGTGCTCACTTGCTCCGGGGCTGGGCTGGGGACCTCCAGGCATCCCTTCCAACCTAAATCCTTCTATGATTTATATCGAATTCTCTCTGGTATTTCTGCAGTTCTGGGAAGCCTTCAGTGATGTATTGTTGAACAGCTCTGATCTGACGCTGGCCAAGGAGGGATTTAGTGGTCCTGGCTCCTTCCATCTCATTCACATTGTCCTTCTCAAGGATGGCTGAACATCTGCTGCCCATAGGTAACTCCAGGCCACCGCTCCCTGCCTGGGTGTGAAACCTCTGCCTGCCTCCATCCCCAGCTCTGACCTGCCCTTGCAGCTTTCAAGTGATTGTTTTCATCCTGCTCCCTCTGTCTGGAGCTTTCCAATTGTTGATTAAAAGGTACCATCACTGCAAAACATGTTGTGCCTGAGTGGCTGTAGCTTTCAGCAAGGGAGACTCAGTGTTTACTGGAATGGTCAGCATCAGTTCCCTGCCAGATGTCAGCTCTGACCCCCAGCAGTTTCAGCAGCAGATCCTCTTAAAAATTGAAAGATTGTTTTGTGTTCTCCAAAGAAAAGGAAAAAAGCAGGATATGTTTATCATGGAGATATTGCTTTCCACTGCCTGTGTGCTCTGCAATGGCCAAAGTGTGTTCAAAGAGACTCTCAAACCTCCTTTGTGCAGGGAGTGGGGCTGGAAAATCTCAGCCCAGAAGGGGAAAACTGAAGCAAATCGTGGGCAACTGAGCACAGAGGTGTAGTTGGTTACACTCAGCCAGAAGATGAACTTTAGACACTGCCTGTGCTCCAGTTTGTGTCTGCAGCACAGAGAGGCCCTGAGGAAAAGGCGGTGGAACTCTCTTATCTCACAGCCAGATCCTTGCAGTGCTGAGGGGAAACATAGAGCAGGCAGGGCTGGGCTGCCTCCCTCCCCTCTCAGTGCACCCTGCAAATGCCAGTCGATGGCTCCCAGAGCCCTGATAATTCCAACCATGACTCAGAGACCAAATATCAAGAGCAGAGCTTCAAATTAAGAATTCTTTAAAAAAAAAAAAAAAAAAAAAAGGCACATACTGGGTACGGTTTTTTGTGTTCTGCTTTTCAAGCCATAAGGTTTATGCCTCCAGCTTTTCTGTGCATCCAGAAGGGCTCAGAGTTTGCCTTTCAGCAATGTGAAATATGAGCCTCCCTCAGGCACAGGACTCTGGGAGTTGGGGATTAGAGAACCTGAGAGGTGAGTGATGCATTTGCTGATGGCAAGAACGCTGTGAATCCACAGAGGATGTTCTTTCCCCAGCAGTGTCTTGCAGGGAACTGTAACTCCCCACACAGGTTGGAGGACAATGGCCTGTTGTGCTTTGAGGTGACCTGGAGGCTGGAAGGGACCAGTTTACCCATGGGGTGACCTTGAGATGAGTTCCCTGTGCCAAAACACTTGTCAAGGTGGGGATCTGGCTCAGCAGCCACCTCCGGCCTCCTTGTCTGACTCCCAGAGAGGCACCACATGTGTGATTAAAAGCCCTGCAATCCTGAGATCTGGAATGTGGTGGTCTCTTTGATGGGAAATGACAGAAGTCCTGCAAAAAGCTAAAAAAGTGCTTTGCCCAGGGCTGCAGCTGGGTACATCTATGCAGGCTGGTGCCAGGTCCCTCTGCCACCCTCCCCAGGCTACCCAGGAACCTGCAGTTTTCCCATTATTTTCCCCCTTGGGAAAGCACCTGCTGCTGGGGAGGGTCACGGTCCACAGCTGATCTAGCACTGTCCTGGCAACTGGAAATGTGACTGAGATTTAATGGCTTTAATGAAATAACATGGAGAGGAACCTGGCAAAGTGGTGCAGGAGGTCATGAGTCTGGGGGACTGCCAGGCTGGGGGATCCACAGCAATGTGGGTGTGGGGACAGGAGGAGAAGGCAGAAGGGACCAGGGAGTGGGGTGAGAAGGTGGATGGACCAAGGCAAGGAGAGCTGGAACATGACTTGGAGCCACATGGTATGACCTGCAGCAATGGGGTCATGGATACAGGAGAGATTTAGTAGCTAAGGACAGGGGGGACCAGGTGTCAAAACTGAGGGAAAAATAGAAAAGAAGGGATTAGAAAGGGATGGCTGGTCATCAAGGAAGGGATATGGATCTCCAAGATGGGAGAGAGGTCAAACACCCTGTGGGATGGAAGGGACCAGTTCTCAGAGCTGGCAAAAGAGGGAATGAGAAGAGCTGAGACCTTGTGCCAGAGACAGCAGAGGGGTCAGGGCCTGAGCAAGGGCTGGTGACATCAAGCAGAGGTGATGGTGACCCAAAAGTCCCTGCATGGGCTGACATCAGGAATGGCAGCTGTGACAGAGCAGAGGAGGTAGGGAAGTTCCTGCTTTCATCCCAGCACCAGCCAGGATTCCCTCACACCTCCTAGTATGCTCCTCCAGGTCTGCATCCCTGGAGGACTCTGCCACTGCATTCCTGGCCATCTCTGGGCCATTCTTCCTGAGTCAATGCTGTTCTTTAGTCTCCCTCCCTGGGCAGCAGCAGCAGAACCAGATCTCCCTCAGACGGGCTCTGGTCAGCCCTGGCTGCCTCCCCCCATCGCTGCGGGGCCGCTGGCCAGCACGGTCCCGCTCTTCAGCAGTGCCTGTGCTGGGAATATTCTCCCCGACGCGTCCCAGCCTGTGCTACCCTCTGAGGGACGGGGCGGGAAGGGGGGCCAGGTCACCACCAGCCTGCAGCCCCCCCACATGCCTGGCACAGCCGGCAGGGATCACGAGGAGCGGCCCGTCTCTCTCCCAGGGGTGTGTAAGGGATGATCCAGAGCTTCTTGTTGCTACATCCTCCTGGAGCTTGAGGAGAGAAGCCCCTTGGTTTGGGGTGATGGGCAGCCTTTTTGGGGCCGTTTCACTGAATTCCTTCTCTCTCTCTACCAAGCCCCACTCCAGGTCTTAGCTTCCCAGGAGAAGCCGTGACTTTGTCCGTCTGCCGGGGCTTGGCTCCGCTCCCGAGCAGCCCTGGGAGCCGCTGCCCGGTGCTGGCGGGTCTCAGCGTCCCGTTTCCCAGCGGCGTGTCTGGGCTGGAGCAGCCGCGGGGCTCAGCCCCAGGGCTCAGCCGCTCGCAGCGCAGTCTGGCAGCAGCTGCGGCACAAGCGCAGCGCTGGCCCTGCCCCAGCGCACGCTGTTTCCTCCCGGCAGGCCGGCCAAGAGGAGTCAGCTGAGGACAGGAGCCGAGCCGGCAGCGTGGGGAAGGGGGTGGCGGAGGGCTGAGGTCGGTGCTGGGCAATGCCAGGGAGAAGCCTCGTGGAAGGGCAGTGGGGATTTGGGAATCGCTGCCGTGGGTCCTGCTGCCGGATGCGCTGCTCGTCTCTCCCACCAGGCTTTCGGGTGTTTCTAGTTCCGTTCTTTGCCAGTGTCCATCAGCAGCTCCTGGAATTTGGGGCTTTTCCCTAATGTCGGAAATCCCGCACTGTCAGACACAAGTAACCCATTCCCTCCGAATTGTCCCTCTTGCACAACCATCGCTAAATTTTCCTCCCAGCTGCCAAGTTTCACCTGTTGTCTCAAGCGATGTCATTTCCATCCCTCAAATCCCTCATTCCCACTGAGATAACAGAGACTTCACTGTCCTCCTCTCTTTTATTCCCGAGAGCAGAAGCTGAACAGAGGAGATTCCTCCTGCCTGCTGGCGTTTGAAGCTGCTGCTCCCCATGAAGTGAGTGTCCTGGCATCAGCCATGGCCAAAAACTGCCCCAGGGATGGGCAGGGATGGAAGGTTTGAGAGCTTTCACGTTCACCTCTGTGCTGCCACCAAGATCCCGTTGCCCACGGTGGTGCTTTGGTTCAATTCGGCCAGTTACGACGTCATTTGTAACTAGCACGTGGATAATGTTTCAATTTAATTAATTCAATTAATCTTTGACTGCAGAATGTTGCCTCGGGCCAGCTGAGCTGCTCGCTGAAGAGGCTGCAGACAAGTAGAGCACTGATGAAACATTTCAATGTTTCAAAGGAAAATTTGGGATTTTTTTTTTTTTTTTTTTTTGTTCCAGCATGGAACTGGATTGTATTTCAGGGGTATTGTATTGTATTTCATTGATTGTATTTCATAAAGCAAACCCAGCCATTGCATTTCAGGCTGAAACAGGCTTTTTTCCACTTTGAATCCAAATTATTAGGAATTTAGGTTTTTTTCAGGGATAGAAATCACAGAGATACTGGGTTTAGGTAAAACTGATAAGCATCAGGCTTTTAGATCCATTGGAATTGCTTAGGAAAGGTGTTTCCCGGTCCCAGAGGTGCTTCCGTGTTGGATCTGGGGAGCTCCAGCCTGATCAGGTGAGAGGATGGGGAGTTGTGTGGTGGCTTCAGGAAGGTCTCCACAGGTACAGATGGATGAGACACCCACTGGGTGCAGGGCCACTGCTGTCATGTCTTAATCCAGGGGGATGTGGAAAGCAGCCAAGCACACAAACAAAAAGCAAGATGAGACTGAAGAAGAAGCAGTGACAATATGAGCTCCCCTGGGGGTGCTGCATGAGAACATCTTCTGGATCAGCATCACTTTCACGAGACAGAGGTTTCCAGGTGGCATTTTTGAAGGTAAATATTCTCCCAGGGAACGGCCGGCCAAGCCCTTCCGGAGTTAGGGTGCTGGGAGCAGGCAGTGCCCGCGGGAGGAGGCATCTGCCCCTGGGCAGCACCGGCGCTGCCTGGCAGAGGCACGGGCTGCTCTGCTGACTCGCCCTGCCATCCCTGCTGGAGCTGCTTGTCCTCGCAGCACTTCACAACTCAGCACTCTCGAGTTAATTAGAGAGCCATCTGCCCCCTTCTCGCACATCATAAAAGCGTGTTTAAAGCCGGGCGATAAAAGGGAGCGTTAGTCTGGGTCACTGCAGGCTCTGAGCCCGGCGCGGCCCCGCCTGCCGCGCTCCCTGGCCCGCTCTCAGCCCAGGTGGGAACGATGTTTGAGTCCATCTGAACTTGCTCTGCTGCCAGCTTCCTTGAGAGACTCCCAAGTATTTCACAGCTCTCTCTCAGGCACGCTTTGTTCTCTAACAGTCTCCTACAGCCTGTCTCTGTTTAACTCTCCTGGCTTCCTCTCACGCCGGGTGCTGAATTTCCGTCTCCCAAAGGAAACTCGGGACCTTGTCTGGTGCCAGCTCGTGGTAGTGGCCAGCAGGTCTGTCCTGGTTTGGTTTTCAGATGGCTTCAGGCTTTTCCAGGAGGCTGTGGACAGCGCAGCCCCTGTCTCTTCCCTGAGCACACAGGGTGCAGGACATGTGCCAAGAATGGCTTTGGGCACATCCTGGGGGACATGGGTACACGGGACAGTGAGCCCACAGGGACAGCTGATCCAGCTGCACTCATGCCCGCCACTGTAAATATCCAGAGAGCTCCTCTTCCCTCACTTCTGCCTGGAGGACATTTCCCTCCTGTCCTGGTGTGCAGGGCAGAACAACTCGCCAGATGTTTCATGTTAAAAACTCCCTTTTCCTCCTTTCTGCTTTCTTTAAAGAGTCTCAGACGGGGAGGTGAGGACCCTGTCTGCTCTGCTGAGGACCACCTAATCTGATCAGGTCCCTTCTGGCACGAGGCACATCCAGCCTGCCATCAACCCCACATTTGAATATTGAGATGGAGTGCAGCCCTGGGCATGAAGCCACAGAGCAAATCGGGTGAGCAGAGAGCTGTGGAGCTGCAGAACCAGAGCCTGCAGCATCCTGCAAACCCGCAGGGCTGTTTCCAGGAGTTCAGGGTTGTGGAGGATCACCAGTGTTGTGGGACCATGTGGCCTGAGGAAGTCATTGGGAATGGGGACCTGTTGACCATCTGCAGGGGTCTAAACTGAGGGGAAAATCCCTCCAGATGCTCCCCAAGGAAACGTGTTTGCCAGCCCAGCTGAACAGGCCTTGGGGAGGGTCCACCACTGGTTACGTGGCCTCTGTGTCCTCTGACCAAGCATAGAAGGATGGGGAGATAGGAACATCCCGCTGGTCAGTGCTCCAGGGATTGGAGAAGGGAGATGGCTCTGAGAAGACGATGTTCAGTGGCTGAAGAGAGGGAAAGTCACTGAATCACAGAGTAGCTGAGGTTGGCCAGGTCATCTCCAGCCCCCTCCTTGAACAGGGACACCTGGAGCCAGTCACCCATGGATTGTGCCCATTGGACTGTGTCCATGGCTTGGAACAGGTCCAGGGTCCATTCTAAGATGGATAGAGGGGAGGAGCTGTACCCTGGGACACTTCAAGAAGTTGAGGACACTCTTGTCTGGTGGAGCCAATCCTCCTTGTTCTATGTGGGGCTCCCAGCAGTCCCCTCTCCTGGACACCCATGGCACTGTGACTTCCCTTTACTGTAGTACCAGGATTGCCACCAGCGTCTGGAAAATCGTCCCCAGTACGTTCCTCAGTCTGCTGGGGAGGCTCTGGACAGGGGGACCTCAGCCCCCAGCTCTCCTCCAGGGACAGGGTCAGGGAACAAGCAGAGCCCCAGCACGTTCCTGGTGTTCTTACAGCCCCTTCTGACATGGGTTTCAGGATCTTCAGTGCTGCTGGTGTCCCAAGCCCCAGCACAGCCAAGGAGGCTTGGTGAGAACTGTACACTCTGTCCCTGCCAGCCTGGCATGGTCCCCGGCTCCGGGACAGCTCTGGCTGCTTGTGCCTGCCCAGATGCCTGGGATCTGACTGTCCCAAAGGATGCTGAGGTGTGAGCAGCAGGCCATGGGCTATTTTTGCTGTGCCCAGGCCTTGCCCCATATTCCTCTTGCCTTGAGCTATGTTTAGACAACTTTGCAGGACACGCTCCTACTCCAAGCCCATTTTTCTGCATGACTGAATCCCCACAAAAGAGAGGAGTAGGTGGAAGCCAAGGTAAGGTCACGAGCTCTGCGTGTGGCTGGGCCAGGTGGATGGCACAAGCAATGTTGGTGTTGGCTTCCCTGGATTTAGCAGGGTCCACTTGTTCCTCTTCCAGTGGATTGGGGTGCATAATCCATGTCTCACACATGCCATTGCCAGGGCTTAGGGCATCCTATCATGGATGGAGTGTTCAGGAGGGCAGGGAGCATCTGGCCACTCCATGTCCCTTGCTCTTGATCCACTCTTGGAAGAGCTGGATGAAGAGCTCATGGACATGTCTCACCCAACCACGGGGGCTCTGCTGAGCTCTTGTCTCTTCCTTGGACATCACTATGGCTTCACAGACAGGTGTCCAGCTTTATTTGCTCCTGAGACCTGGGAAAGTGGGGTCACCTTTCAGGGGGACAAGTGTTAAACATTGCCCTTCCTCCCTGGGCTCTGGCACCACTCATCTCTGTAAGCAAGTATGAACATCCTTGAGTGTAATCCACACGCAAATGCTAAGTTAAATTGAAACCAGAAGATCCCTTTAGCAGCATGGTTTATTGCCATTAACCCTTGGGTGACACCAACTGGACTTCTCCTGCGGTGCCAGGAGGAAATGGCCCATCTGAAACTCCAACCCTGGCCTGGAGTTTGAGCATGGACTGCTGTGGCCACATCTGGTGCCTGTGGTGCATCTCCAGCTGCCAAGCCCCATCTCCAAACCCAGGAGTGCACCAGGAGAAGGTCAGGCTGCTGCATTTCACAGCTGGAGGTCAGCAGCATCCCAAAGGGGTGATGCCCCTCCCAGTCCAGGAGAGCACCCTGGGATGGTCTCCTGGTGCACCCAGAAGGGCTCCCTGCTGCCCTGCACCCTCTGGAGCCATTTGGAGGCCTCTTTAGAGGAACTGTGAGGAAAACACCTGCCCCAAACAGAAGTCACAACACACCTTGCTAAAAACATTTTGGAGGAATCCACAGGGGATGCCCAGAGTTTCTGCTCCTCTCTCCAACCTGCCTGTGCCAGGTGCTGTAGCTCAGAGGAGATGCTTGGATGTGTGGCCACATTTGACTGTGGGAGTGCAGAGTTCCCACAGGGACAGGGAGAGGATGGACAAGGCAAACTACCAAGTGGCCATGGAGCAAGGGGGGAGGGCCAAGGAGAGGAGAGGAGATGGAGCTGTGGTACAGCTGGGCTGTGGTGAGCAAGGGCAGAGCACTGGCCTGTGCCTGGGAGAGAGCACGGGACAACCCAGTGTTTGCAGTGTTAAGGCAGGGCCACAGCAGCCTGTGCTCATCCAGCTGCCTGTTCCCCTTCTGTGATCTCCTCCTCTCCTGCAGTCCCTCATGTTTCTCCAGCCACCCCTTCTCCACTCACCAGGTACCATCACCCTGTCCCTGTCACCAGAGCCAAGCTGGGACCATGCCATGGGGTTTTCCCCCTCCTGCTCTATGCAAACCCCTCTTTCCATCCCAAAAACTTGCCTGGGGGTGAGATTTCTCCGAGACTCCAAGCTTCCCCGGCCCCGCTCATGCCAGCAGCTGCACGGGATGTTGGCAGGAGGCAGAGTGACCTCAGCGACGCGGAGCTAGTCCGAGCTCTCCCATTCCAGGGAGCGCAGGCAGCTGCCAGCAGGAGCCAAGGTGCACGAGGGGAAGGCTTAGGACATGGTTGGCAGGGCTACAGCCACCCCTGCTCCAAGAACCACAGAAATATGTAAATGAGAAACTCAGTCCCTTATTTATGAGACTTCGTGATTCATTTTTCATTTGGGGAATGTGAACGAATGAAAATATTAAATATTTCTCCGATGACAAAGTTTCCACCCAAGAAAGTACATTCCTTGGAGGCAATGTGCATGTGCATGGGGCCCACACGGGACCAGGCCTGGGCCCTGGGGCAAGCTGGGTTGAGTCCATGGTGGGACAGCAGTGAAAGTCTTGGTGAACTGGAAATCCCTTCTGGGGTGCTGGAAGGGCCAGAACTGAGGGCAAGGGACAGAGCTCAGCTGGTCGAAGGAGGGAGGAGGAGGTTGCACCTCATTTACGACCAGAGCAAGGCTTCATCTCCCTTCTGCCCACTGAGAACAATACTCACTCTGGTGAGGCCCGGATTTCCCAAGTATGTCCAAGTGTTCCCATTTATTGCCTTAACAGCTAAAAGTCATTACTCAGCTGGCTCCTTCAAGATGGTCTTTCCAAGGTTAGTGTTTCCATGTCCTTCATGAGCCCCAGAGGGAAAATCCACACTAATAAAATCTGTGGATTCAGCATCCACACTATGTCATGGGCCAGACCTCAGTGCCTCCCAGCAGCATCAGTACCACAGACCAAACACACTCCATGTTATGCCTAGTCCCACATTTCATTCCTGAAAAGTTTGGTCCAGCCCTTACCTTCTGCTGGTCCTGAGGTACCAGAGGTGTTCTCTACCAACCTGAATCCTTCTGTGCCTCTTCCAGCGGCATGCCTCAGCAGAGCCCGCAAGTGGGATCCCCCAGCTCTACAAGGAGCTCCTCCAGTCCCCTGATTCAGGGACAGGAGACTCCCAGGGCTCCAAAGAGACCTCTCCCAGTGCTGGTGATGGGTGAGGAGTCCCACCCCTGCTGGCCCTCCCCATTCCATGCTGACTTATTCCCATGGGAGCCATGCTGAGCTGGAGCCAGTTCCTGTAGGATTGGGGTGGGTGGGCTGAGACTACCACTGGGTTTGGTTTCCTGGGGACATCACCATGAGCCACCCTGTGATGATTGAGTTGATGTCACAAGAAATGTGACGTATTTAGGGTGGGCCCATCCCAAGATCACCTTTAATCTCCACTCTTCTCCACTCACATCAACCCCTTCCCTTTATTGACCCAGCCACAGAGTCTGTCACTATTTGCACCTTCACAAGGTCCAGCTCAACTTGACTTCTGGCAGTCCTCATTTCCACTGGGCACTTCCAGCTCCTCAGACAGACTTTTCCCTGAAGGTTTGCTTGGTCTCCTTAAGCTCTGCTCATTCTCACTGTGATTTTAATGGGCAAACCATTGTAGTGAGAGGTACCACCAAGTTTTGTACCTTTGCCTTGAAAATCCTGTCATCCCCCAGCACCTTCAGCCTCTGGGCTCTTCAGCTCAGTTGACTTGAATCCCTAAAAGTCTCCCAAAATGGGAAAGAGGAATCCTCCACCTGCACTGTTGATCTGGCAGGGGTTATTCTTCAGTCTGTTTTAGATGAATCCTATGTGACCAACGTGCACATTCCACAACTGGCTTCTCCATCATGTTCCCCCGACGGCAAGACCCAAGTCTAAAATAATAAATTCTGAAGCCATCTATAAGCTGCCACGTCCCAGAATAGCAAGTAGCATTTACTCTCCAATCTATATCTGGAAGTGAAAGGCTCCCTCAGTGACAGCAAGATTTATGAGTTGTGATCAAGGGACATGTGCAGACTGCTCACTACAGAGCCTAAAAAGGACTTGGGCACAACCAATGGGAAAAGCCCCCTGGGGCTGTGCTGGGCTCCTGCTCCACGGCCCTTTGAGCCCAGCTCAGCCAGGACATCCTTTCACAGGGTGTCTCTCTCCCAGCTCCCTGGGGGCTGGGGCAGACTTCATCCCACCCACCACTTTTCTTCCATGATGTCTTCAGTGACTCCAGCAGCCTCCAAGTGGACTTGAGCATCACCAGGAACTTCTGTCCACAGCCTCCTGTTTCCGAACTGCAGATGCCAGTCTGGAGGCAGCTACAGTGCTCTGGAGGTGCCCATTTCTCTCTACCTAGTGTCTCTAGTCCTGGAGACATTTCTTCTCTCAAAGCAAAGCCTGCAGCCAAGGTTAGTCAAATCTCAGAACATCAACCCTCAAAGCCCTTTCCTCTGAGCAGGATTCTGGAATATCCCCACTGATAGATTGGTTTTCTGCATGTCTGTATTGGCTTTCTGCATTCCCCATCCCATGGGTAATCCCATGCCCTCGCTTATCCCTTGTGTCCTCTCACATTACCAGGCATCCTGTGAGGAGCTCCATGGGCTCCCGCTACAGCACACACCTCTCTTCATGATTCGGCCTCAGTCATGATTCTTCATGAGCCCTGTCCTCCCCTAACCCCAGCCCTGCCCAGCCCCTCATCTCCTTGAGCTGGGTCCTTGGTTGACCATGCTGTGAGCAGGAACCTGGGGGTGACGCAGTCACAGCCATTTTTACCCTCACAAATTTGTCCCACACCCAGATCTACTCTTGATGGGACTTTGGGTTGAGATGGCCATAAAAAATGACATGCTGGGGTGAGTCGTGTCCTTGCCTGGATGGGAAGGGACTGGAGCACATGGTGCCTGAAGGGACAATGAGGGATTAATCAGTAAGGGACTCTCTAATTGCTGTTTTCAGCTGCCTAATGAATTACAAAGACAGGGCCAGACTCTTCTCAGGAGTGTGAGAAGGATCCAGGGGCCACTGGCATAAGTTGTGATGAGAGAAAATCCAGCTTGAGGTGAAGAAAAAGAAAGATTTGCACAGCAAGGGTGAAAATCCTCTTTGGAGATGTTCACAACTAGCCTGGACAAAGCCCAAAGCCACCTGGTGTTTCTTTGGAACTGGCTCTGCTCAGAGGCAGTGATCCCTCCCCTCCTGCAGCTCCATGCCATACTACGATGTCCTGCAACACATGGTCCTGGCTTTTGTTTCAATTAAAGGAACTTTTTTCCCCAAATATAAACAGTCTGCTCCTTTCAGGGAAATCTGCTGGCCTCTCTTCAGAGCCGGGGAGCCACATCGTCGGTTATAGCCCGGCCATTGATTTATTGGTATGACCACGGCCAAGTTGGACAGCATTGCCGTGCCGAGATCCAGCATCCTCGAAAGGCAGGAGAAACCCAGGCTATCAGCTTGTCCATCTCATCCTAATCCAGCATAGGGCCTTCACAACCATCAGCATAATCAGCTCACAGACGAAAGCCACTGGGGGAGTGCATCCATCATTGTTAGGCTGATTAGAGCTAATTCACAACATGTCTGTTTTCGAGAGACTGTGTCTTTTTCTCTGCCTCGCTTCCTGTTTGCAAGCAGACGGCAGCAGTCTTTAATCAATTGTGGCTTCAAATTATGCCGGCACTTCTCAGGGAATAAATAAATCTTCCCTGAGTGAACAGGGTGTTTTGCAGGGAAGGTACAAGTTGGAGGGGAGCGAGGGACATCTCCGTGGGCAGGGCTGTGCCTCTGTCCCAAAGCCTTGCCCTGTGCCAAGGCCCAGGGCTGACCTCCATCCCTTTGGAGCTGAGCTCTCCTGTTCCTTGACTGTTCCAAGGGCTGGTCCCTCTCCTGCTCGTGAACGGCCTGTACAAAGCTTCTGCAGCCCAATCCCGATCTGCCCAAGGAATCCAAGTGAATTTTCCTTGGGAATTACTTTCACTACTTGCTCCGCTGCTGCTGTCAGAGGGCCATGAGAAGTGATTGCCATAATGATGGTTGAAATCCAGTTTCCCTTCTAAGTCTTTTTTCATGTTATTTAGAGCTCAAATCAACTCTTTTTTGGTTGAAAGTTTCCACTCTTGGGTTCCAGCCAAAAGTGGATTTTTCAAGAAATTGGAACCGACTGGGTTCAGTCATTTCTGAGTCACACACATGGAAAAATACACATTTCCCCCTTGTGCTCCACAGAGACACTTTGGACATGTACGACTCAAAACCAGCTGGAACGAGACACTTCGAACTTGGCTTGTTTGAGAGTCCACACTGAGGTGTAAAAGTCACGCCAGGTTTGGAGAAACTCACATTGGCATTTTCACACTTCCCTCCCCAGAAGAGCTGTCGAGTGGTGTGCAATGGGCAAGAAGATACTCTGTTCTCTCCCCCTGCTTTACATCGCTCTCTCCAATGGGATAATCCCAGGGGATTAGCATTTAAAGTAATGAATGTTTAAAGTTAGCAAGAGAAAAATTCCAACAATGTTCAAATTCTTCCTAAGCCCCTTAAATGGAGCCGAGTTGAGGGGGCCTCAAACAGGGAGACATCAGTCAGCTCCTAAAGTCCAATGGAGTAAACACAGGGAATGGGTCCTTCCTTGGTCCAGGGCAGACACAGGGACTGTAACCCCAAGTGATCCAGCAGCTGAGACAGTGCTGGTGTCACCACCCCGAGGCAGTGGGGAGCAGTTTGCTCCATGGCATTTCCAAGGGCTCCCTGTGACTCCCTGGGACTGAAGCATGGCAGAGGCAGAGACAGAAGCCAGGTCTCAGCCACCAAACCTTTAACCACAACCCCCTTCTTTCTTCCCTAAATGAATTGAGTCAAGACCACATGAATCTCATTGCTGGAATTTTCTGCCTTCCCCTCTTTGAGGCAGGGAATGAGCATGGAATGAGGAGTCACCACGAGACACTCCCAGCACAAGAAGCTCCCAGAACAAGTGAGCACACTTGGCCAGATGGGTGATGTGTATTTGCCACCAAATCTGCCCCTTTTGTGCCCAAAATATCAGCTGAGGGAATTAGTTTTCACTCCAGCCCACAGCTGTGGGGCATCTACAGGTACATGGCTGTGCCAGAGGGGTTTCCCTAAGGAGATGGCCAAGGAAGACTCTAGGTTTGAGGATTTCCCAAAAGGCCAAATTTGGAAAGCAGGTTCTCGGGCTCAGGGTGTCCAGGATGCCCAGGATGCCCAGGATGCCCACTGTATCCAAGGTGCTCAGGATGCCCAGGATGTCAAGGATGCACAGGGTTTCCAGGGTGCCCAGGATGCCTAGGGTGCCCAAGGTGTTCCAGGGGCTCGGGGTGCCCAGGACGCCCAGAGTGCTCAGAGAGCAGCAGGAGGGCTGTGGCCAGATGAGCCCCATGGACTGCCCAATCCCCATCTTGTGGGGTGGGTGGTGTGGGGCAGGGAGACACCTGCCCAGGACAAGCACTGCAATCCCTGGGGAGCAGGGCTTCGATAAGCTGGGTATTTCACACCCTTCCCTGCCAAGGAAGGGTGGAAGTGGAAGGGAGAGGCCAGGAGGTGCAGAAGGGGCTAGGGGAGGAAACCAGCAGCATGAGTCATTGCAGCTCACGGGCAGGATACCCACAGGAAACGCCTTTTCCCCCGGATAAGGTGCGTGGGACAAGCTGGCACCAGCCCCTGGGCACAGGCTGTCCCCAGCTGGGTGCAAGGCACACGTACAAGCAGCAGAGCCAGACAGAAGCTGGCAGAGGCTTTACTCATCTGTTTACTCAGCTCCTGATGTTTTGCCCCAGGGCTGGAGGGTTCCCTGCAGTGTTCCCCATTCCCCCAGCAGCCCCATGGCCAGAGGACATCTTCAGCCTTGTGTAGCTTGTACATGAGGAGTCTGGAAAAGCTGGGGCTCTTCCTGCATGTTCCTTAGTTTGGGCAGGGAATGATGGTGACTCCCAGCAAAGCTGGAGAATCATGGAATGATTTAGGTTGAAAGGGAACTTAAAACTCATCTCATTCCACCCCTCCATGGCAGGGACACCTTCCACTATCCCACAGTGCTCCAAGCCCCATCCAGCCTGTCCTTGGACACTTCCAGGGATCCAGGGGCAGCCACAGCTTCTCTGGGCACCCTGTGCCAGGGCCTCACCATCCTCACAGAGAGGATTTTTTTCCTAATATTCAATTGAAATCCTGCTCTCTGTCAATTTAAATGCATTCCCCCTTGTCTTATCACTCCAGCCCCTGGTAAATAGCCTCTCTCCATATTTTCTGTAAATTCCCTTCAGGAACTGGAAGACCACAATCAGATCACCTCAAATCCTTCTCTTCTCCAGGCTGAACAATCCCAATTCTCTCAGCCTTTCCTCACAGCAGAGCTGCTCAATCCCTCTGATCAACTTTTGCCTCCTCTGGACTTGCTCCAACAGCTCCGTGTCCGTCCTTCTGTCCCTCCCAGCAGACAGGAAGGACAGTGTCACCTGACTTCCTCAAAACACCTCCTATAAAATGATGGAGCTGGTGTTTCAGAGCACATTGTGGAAATCCTTCCCAGTGGGTCACCCCAGGCTTGTCCCCAAACAAGCCCTGGAGAACAGCATGAGGCAGTTCCAATGTGGAAGTAGTGCATATTATGCTGCCCATCAGGGCTCTGCAGCCTCTCTGGACAGGCACCTTCTTCAAGGGCTGGGGCCACACAGGGGCCCACAGGCTGTGGACACCCTCTGGTTGAGTCCCTGGATGGTGACAAGGGTCCAGAGCGAGCAAATGTGGCAGCCACAGAAATGTCCCAGACACCACACGGGACTGATCTGGGGTTGGCCTGGCCTTGGCAAGGCTGAACCTTCCCAACAAGCTCCCATGAGCTGGAGAGTGGCTTTGGGCCACTGCACAGGACATGCCTGGCACTGGGATGGAAATCCAGGCTTTGACATGAGCAGAGGGTAAAGGTAGGCAGAGAGGAAAGCTGGTAATGGTGTGTGATGCCAGCACAGTGACCCTTGGAATGTAGAATCAGCCACTGTTGGTCTGGCCGTGGGACCTCCCCACTGCCCCATTCCACACCCTGTCACCTCCAGATAAAACCACCTCCTGTGGCTCCCTGGCCAGGACAGAAACCCTGTCCCAGCTCCCGGGCGATGGGTAAGGAGTGATGGAAAAAAAATGTGGGCACAGCAGAGGAGATCAGGGAGAAGAAGCAGATGGCCCAGGCTGGGACTGGAGCAGAGGTGGTGCCCACACCAATGCCCAGGGATGCCCACAAGATCCATGAGGAATGGCACAGGGTCCAGGAGGCTCGTGGGTGCTCTGCCATCCCATCTGCCCCAGCCCTGGGCCTGGGCACTTCCACACTGTCAGAACTGCTCTAGCTGCTTTGTTCCGACTGATTTTCCATGTGTTTAACCTGACTTTCCCCCACTAAAGCCCATTTGATATCCTGTCCGCCACGAGGGGAGAACAGCCTGTTCCTTCTCCTCTGGAGCTGTTTTGCGTCTTTGAAAGAACCAGCACAGCTGCCCTTTCCAAGGCTCTGTGAGCGCCATCCCGATCTCCAGAGCACTGTCCGTCGTCCATCCTACAGACAAGGCCCTTTTCCCCGTTTTCCTTGCCCTGCCATGAGCAGAGGCAGCAGGGGCAGCATGGGCAGGGCCCTGGCACCCGTCCCACGGTGTAGCCTCACTGGCACGCACATGGGTCACTCCAGCTGGGCCTGGCATGGGTGCTCAGAGTCCCACACTCACCCCAGGGAGGGCACAGAGGGCACAAGGGAGGGCATTTGATTGGGGAACACAGCAAAGCACGGCTTTAATGGGATGGAATGGCTCAAATTCCCCACGGCTGCCAGGCCGGACTGGAGGCGCACGTGCCGCACGTGGCCGCAATCTCCGGTCCCTGCAGGTGCAGAGCAGCATCCAGCACCGGTGGGATGTGGGGAAAGATGCTGGGCAGTGATGCTAAACCAAACAGCCACCCAGGAGTGGCCCCTGAACACAACAGCTCTCCTGGAACGCAGTGGCAAGAGTTGACCTTGGTGTTGGAGCTCTGGGTGAAGGCTGGAGCCAGGCATGGCCAGGAATGTCCCCATGCCACCACAGGGATGTCCCTATGCCACTGGCTGCAGCCCTGCTTGCTGGCCTCCCTGCACAGTGCCAGGGGACAGGGCTGGGGCGAGGCAAAGCAGGGCCAGGCTGGGGCCGGGTGGGGGAAATACAGGCACCGTCCTTACAGCTTTTGGTCTTTTTCCACCAAAGGGTTTTGAGGTGGGGGGTGTTTTATATCTCGATTTTTTGGAAGGGTTTTGGTTTGATTTCCTCCTCCGCCAAGCACTAAGCAATTGTTCTTTCCCCCTTGGCAGGAGCTGCCTGTCTCGTGGTGTTGACCTTGGCTAGGATTTCTCTGTGGCTGGAGCAGACTCACACCATAAATTCCCTGTCTTCTAGGAATCCAGCATGGGAAAGAAAAGAAATGCGAAAGAGAAACGTGGATTAAAATATTTTGCATCTTAGCACATAACAAAGGGGGGTTGGCATCGAGCAGCAGATGACTTCCTCGAGCTGAGAGGTGTTACATGGACACCCCAGGCAGGTTTGGGTGCTGGCAGTGCCAGCATCTCGTGGCACCTATGTCTGTCATGGGTGTGTGGGGACAGGAGCTGCCCTGTCCCAAGAGAGAGCCATGGCAGGGGTGGCACTATCCTCAGGCACACACACAGATGAGCATCAAGCACTGGCACCTCTCCTGCACCCATCACACGCCCTGCTGGTGTTTGGGGCAGCAGAAGATGGTCCAGGTGCCTGGGGTGGGATGGGGGCCCAGAAGAGAGGCTGAAGTTTTGTAGGAGAGGGAAGTGCTGCTGGGGCAGGGACTGAGGTTAGAGGTAGGGTTAGGGTTAGAACTGTGCCCTTTCCAGCCCCCAAGGTGGCCCATTGCCCAGAGCACACCAGCCCCCAGGGCTGGGAGTGTCCCCTGGCAGTGCTGTAGCCAGTATTCCCACAGCTCCCAGGGTGGTCAAAGCCACCTTGGCCAGTGTTCCCAGAGCATCTGGGTCCCAACATGGATGATCAAAATCATCCTGCCTAGCCCCAGTGCAGAATCCTCGTCAGCAAAGCCCTGAGGTGAAGCAGCCCACACCAAGTGATTGCTTTCCCAAGCAGGTGAGGCCAGCACAGCCCTAATTTGATCCACCTTGGAAAGACAAAACACAGCAGTGACTCAGACTTGTGGTGAGCAGCCCAGCGCCCGGGATGTGAGAACAACCTGGGTTGATGCTGTTCCACAGGCCCCAGGATATGGAGGAGAGAGGACTCTTTTTGGGACAAGCCCTGAGCTTGGGATGTCCAGGGTCCTGTTGGGTGTGCAAGAGCCCAGAGGAGCTGGGGGTGCTGGGGACACTTGGGCAGCGGGTGCTGCAGCAGAGGGCACCCGCCAGTGCTGCTGGCACTGCCAAACCCCTGGTGCTGCACAGAGCCAGAGGGGTTTGAAGCCAGGTCATGATGCCTGAGCAGCCTGGGGCAAGGTGTCAGGGTGTCCCCAAGGGTGACTGTGTCCCCTATATGGAGCATAAGGACTCCTGCACCCTGCCAAGACTTGCAGAGCCCTGTGGCAGCCTGGTGACTCAAAAACCTGGCTGTGACTCCTTCCCACCCTGCTCTCCACTAGATGTTAGTTGAGTACATCCAGCAGGGAGAGGACAGGGACACCTGAAGGTCCTCCAGGAATGGAAGGACATGGGCACAGGTTATGGGCAGTTTGAGAGCTGACAGGAGATAAAATCCTTATTTCCACATAAGGGAGAGAGGCTTTCAGTGTATCAGGGTAAATCTTGTGCCTGGGAACTCTGCAGAGCTGTGAATGCAGCACACGCAGGCCCATCCTGAGGAGGGGTCCCAGGGGGCTGAGCCGTGACGTGGGGAGAGGGGTGGTGCCATGCTGTGGGGAGCAGCTTTACATCTCCTGTGCTCTGGGAACGGCAAAGCACCATGTATTTGACACTGGAAAAGGGCCCCATTTCCCAGAACTGTAACCTGCTCTAAGCTCAAGCTGCTGGAAGGAGGCCCTGAGTCCCCCAAGCGTGAGCGATGCGTCTCATCTCTCCTCAAACACTTCACAGCAGCCATCCCCGCTGCCCAGCCTCAGCACAGCTCATTCCTGCTTCCCAGAGCTTCCCAGGACAGGGAAGGGGAGAGCCTGAACAAAGCCTCCAAATGGGCTGGGAGGAAAGAGGAAATTGATAAGGAATGTGAAGCAAAAAGGTCACACAGAAAAATCTGCAGGTAGCAAATCACAGAATCACAGAATGGTTTGTGTTGGGGGGAACTTAAATCCCATCTCAATCCACCCCCTGCCATGGGCAGGGACACCTTACACTGTCCCAGGCTGCTCCAAGCCCCATCCAACCTGGCCTGGGACATTTCCAGGGATGTAGGGGCAGCCACCGCTGCTCTGGGCAACCTAATCACAGAATGTCCTGAGTTGGAAAGGGACCACAAGGATCAAGTCCAACTCCTGGCCCTGCACAGGAGGCTGGGTGGGAATTCCCTTGGGAGCACATCATGAGAGGGTACAATGAGGAATGGTGTAGGAAGCTCCTTCCTTGGGGCCTGCAGATGCAAACACCTGTGCTGGGTGTGCACGTTGAGTCACAAATTCTGCACCCCTGTCAGGGGCTATGCCCTGCTCTCTACTGCCACTGCTCATCTAAAGGGATTGGGCAGCAGGAACAGAGCAGGATGTCATCCCATGTGATAGGGATATGGGGGAAAATGGGAAACCTGAGTAACACCAAAATGCTGAATGGTAATGATGACCCAGGAAAGTGAGTGGCAGTTCCATGAGCTTGACCCAAGACAGGCAGGGGGAGGATTTGGGGCAGGGTCTCTCTGCCAGTGTGTGTGGCTGTCTCCATACCTTTCCATCACTGATGCTTTGGGTACTGATGCCTTGGGGACAAATCAGTACCTGGGACTGTGGCATTCCTGCCAAAAACATGGCTGGGAGCCATGGATGCAGTGTAACAACTTCACCCCTGCCCCTTGTCATGGGCAGGGAGTGGCTCTGGAGCATCCTGGCATGGGAGGAAACAGCACCTTTACCAAGGCTTTTATCCATGTCCCACCAGAATGTGGCTGTGGTGGGAGGAAAGGAGAATGTGGAATAGGGAAACCAGTCCTAGGAAAAGGGCTTGGAGGGGCAGGCAGGGTGAAGGGTGACTGGGTAGCACCAGGAACCCCCTGCATGCAGGCAGGGCTGCTGAGGGAGTCCCTGAGGCAGGGGCACTGAGGGACAGGGAGGAGGGGTTTGATCCCAGACCATGCAGGGAAGGAAAATGGGAAAGAAGAGGCTCTGGGCTCTGCAAAGCAGTGATGGGAGGAGGGAGGTGGAGGATTAAATGGTACCAAGGAGAGTGGGAATGACATGAAAGGTGCCCTTGAGCATCACCCTCACACAGCTGTGCAGAGACCCTGAGCCCCTCTGGACCATCAGCTTACGAGATCCTCCTGCAGCATCACCTTCCCAGGCAGCACAGCTGGGATTTACATAGTGATTAATTCCCTCTCAGCTTCCCAAAGGATGATCCCGCAGGGTGCTGTTTGTGGCTGTGGAGCAGGGCTGGGCAGCACAGGAGGGAGCAGAGAGGGTGGCCAGGACACCACTCGTCCAGTTGTGGCAGGGTGTCCATGGCCTGGTGCTCCAGGCTGCAGCCACAGGTTGAATGCCAACCTGGGAAGCGCTCCTGAGGGACCCATTCCCATTCCTGCTACCACAGGCACCCTCCCGGTAAATCCTTCCCATAAAGTTTTCAAGCTCCATCTTGAAACCAGTCAGGCTATTTGCAGTTCTGGCCACGTGCCAGGGTTTGTAGTTCACCAGAAATGTGTGTGTTTGTTTTTTTAATCTGGGCTGGGGCCAAGTTGGATCCACACCAGGGCTTTTTGAAGTTTCCGGTGCACCACAGCCTCCCAGCCCCACAGCTGCTCTGTGAATTGAAGCCTTCAGCTCCTTCCTGGATCACACCAGCGGGAGCATGATGTGATCTCAGCTCTGACAGCACCCAGGGCTGCTCCAGGTGACTGTCCCAGGAGCCCACCAAGGGCCCACCAAAGGGGTCCCCTTCCATGGTGACACAAAGGTGCTGAAGCCTCTGAAGATGAATTTTGACAAGGCTGCTGGGCCGCAGTTTTCAGCTCAGTGCAGGTTTTGAGTTTCGCTGATCCCAGGAGAGGCTGTCCCAGGGTTGCCTTTAGCAAGGAGGGGATGGTTCCTTTCTCTGCAGCATAACCACATTCACAGCCAGCTGATAGCCATCTGCTCCTCTGCCAGCATGCTACTCCAGCCTAAATAACTCTGATCCCTCCTGCTGTTTACTCCCAGATGTATTTATAGACCAGCTCTCTCCCAGCCTTCATTTTCCTAGACTAAACAAGCCCAGCATTTTCATGCTTCTCTCCTAAAACCAGCTCTCCTTCCACCCACCTGCCCCTCCTCTGCCCATGGAGCCCCTTATGGTGCCTGTGGGTGAGCAGGGCTGGGGCAAAGCCAGCTCTTGACCGTGCCTGGGGCAAAGCCAGCTCTTGGCCATGCCCCCTTGATGGCATTGGGACAAGCCAGTCCCCACTGTGACCATCCTGCCAACAGGGATTTTCCTTTACGAGGCCATGGTGGTGACTCCTATGTTCCCACACTGCTCTTCCATTCCCGTTTCACCTTTCATGGACATCTCTGGAGGGGTTGTGCAGATACCTGACTTTGCCCTAATATTTCTCCCAGCCCAGCCCTTCTAGGCTATTTTGATCATTCTCTGTGCCTGTGATATTGGTCTGTGTCAAAGGTAGAGGGGACAGCAGGACCAGGGCAGTGCCTGCCCCCTGTGCTTGATGCCCCTCAAGTCCCGTGTCCAGTCCTGGGCCCCTCAGGACAGTGCAGACCCTGAGGGGCTGGAGCGTGTCCAGGGAAGGGAATGGAGCTGGGAAGGGGCTGGAGCCCCAGGAGCAGCTGAGGGAGCTGGGAAAGGGGCTCAGCCTGGAGAAAAGGAGGCTCAGGGGGCCCTTGTGGCTCTGCACAACTCCTGCCAGGAGGGGACAGCCGGGGGGGTCGGGCTCTGCTCCCAGGGAACAGGGACAGGAGGAGAGGGAACGGCCTCAGGCTGGGCCAGGGCAGGCTCAGGGTGGACAGGAATTTCCCATGGAAAGGGTGGTCAGGCACTGGAACTGCCCAGGGAGTTTTCCAGTCCGCATTCCTGGAGGTGCCCAAGGAAGAGCTGGATGTGGCACTCAGTGCTCTGGGCTGGTGACAAGGTGGGAATCAGGCACAGGTTGTACTCAATAATCCCAGAGGGCTTTTTCAAGCTCAATGGTTCCATGAGTCTGTGATTCTCTGTGTCTGTTATCTCTCCCATTTGGCACTCCAGCAAAATCTATTAGTGAGGCCACAGTCTCTGGACCAGCTCCAGCACCTGCCTTCAAGCCATAGCTCATCCTGCAGCGCATTCTCTTACTGCCCTCCCTCCCAGTTCCTCTCCATCCAACAGTCCAGCCTCTGTCCCTGTTTCCCCACCTTTCTGCTCTATTTCCATGCAGCTCTTTCCCATCCCCTTTGCCAAATGAAGGGCAGATGGACAAATCCTGGCAGCAGCCCCAGTGGATGCACCAAGCACATCTGTGGTGCTGCAGGGGAGCGTGGGCAGCCTCCTGAGTCAGCTGTTCCTGAGGCTCTGAGGGACACCAGGCGCCGCTGCGTCCATGGACTGACAGAGGAGGTCTTGCTCCCAGTCACCAGTGCAGACACTGGGCTCCAAACACTGGGGACTGATCCCTGATACCTGTCTGCTCACTGCCTCTGGTCCCACCACCCTCAAGGTCCCTGTCTGGAGCTTGGCAGCAACCAAAGGAGCCATGGGCTGGTTTGGTGTGGTGGTGAGGAGACCAAGGACAGCAGTAAAATACCCCCCAGCCCATTTATCAGCTGGTTTAGCCCAGATCCTGCAGCCAGATCCTGACAGGATGCATTTTTGAAAGAAAGCTGCTTCTGGTTTAATCAAAGCCTGGAAAGCTCAGGTTGGGGTTACTGAAGGCTCAGTATATTGCACACAGTCCCAGAATGGCTGAGTTTGTAAGGAATCATTGGAGGTCACCAGTCCAACTCCCCCTTGCTCAGGCAGGGCCATCCCAGAGCACAGGGCACAGCATTGTGTCCAGAGGGCTCTGGAGTTTCCCCGCTGAGGGAGACTCCAGCCCCTCCCTGGGCAGCCTGTTCAGGGCTGGGCACTGCCCAGGGCAGAAGTTCTGCCTCCTGTGCAGGGGCAGTTCCTGGGCTCAGTCCCTGCCCGTGGCTCTGGTGCCACTGCTGGGCCCCTGGAGCAGAGCCTGGGCCCTGCTCTGGCCCTCCCTGCAGACCTGCACAAGATGGTCTCTGCTTCTTCCCCCTCCTGCCAGAGGAGTCACATTGCAGAGGTCTTGTCACTCCTGGGGAGAGGGACAGGCATCCACAAAGCGCCAGAGGAGAAGCTCCACGCCACCGCTCCTCAGAGGGCTGGCCGAGGGTCTCCTTGCATCCTGGGGCTCGCCAAAAGCCAGTTCATTTCTGAAGCCAAAAGGTTTCTGCCCAGCACGAGGTGGTGGCTGTGTGAACTTCACAGGGACAGCACAAATGAGGTCCCAGCCTGGCCTGGGAGGCTGCAGCAGCCTGAGGCACAAATGTGGTTCAAGGGAGTTCACTGTGAGCGAGAGGGATAAAGGATACTATCCCAACCAGTAACAGTGCTTTCTGGTCTCAGGAAGAGCCAGTTGCCTAAATCTGAAAACAATTACAACCGAGATTGTCTTGGAGGAAGAATTTAAACAGAACAGAATGGGAACCATGGCTGGGAACCATTCAGAAATACTTTCCAACGAGCCCAAGTGTTGGCTAGAGGCAGCGGAGCCTGGACGATTGCAAGACCCATCAGACCTCCCTGGACTGGCAGCTCATCCCTGTCCCCCCACCCCCGCCAGAGACCTCAGCAGCACTTCTCACACAGTGCCCATCTGCATCACTGCTTTCTAGGAAAAGTGGCTCCGAGGAGCAACAGCCAGCAGGGCTTTGCCCCGGAGCTCACTAGATTGTCTGCCTGACTCTCCAACCAGCTCTGAAGGGAGAGAGTGGAGCTCTGCTCAGCTCTCCCTCTGTGCCCTCAGGCTTGGGCAAAGTCCTGCTCCTCATTAGGAGAAGCAGCCACAGCAGGGGATTTGTTTTCTCGTGTTTTGCCTTCCTTCATCTCAGCCCCGGGGCCTGTCTGTGCTCCTGCTCCCGTCCCAGAGCCCTCCACCTCCTCGGGAGTCCTGACACAGTATGAGTCTGGGACAGCAGGACAATGAACTAGGGCGGCCCAGGGTGTCCCACCTGGCCCAGGGCTTCCCAGCAGAGCTGATCAGTCCCCAGGGACACTTGGCAGCCACTTGGTGTCACCTTTGCGTGCAGACAGCCCGGCCCCATCGCTGCAGGGCCCTCCTGGATACTCGTGGGATGGACATCACCCAAGCAACGGGAACAGGCTCCTCTCGTAGCTGAAGACACAAATGCAGCAAACACAGGTCCTGTGACAGATGGGAAAAGAGACATTTTTAGCTGCCAGCACCTTATGCTGGAAGGAAGACAAGGAGAGACAACATCCCTGTGAAGGATGGTGAGGAGTCATCTCAGCCAGACCCAGCTGGACCATGGGAGTGGCACCATGGAGAGGCCATGGTGGGCTCTGGGAAAGATGAAAGCTCTCTGCACTTTATTTCTACCCCTGCTAAGCTGTGTCTGGTTATCCCCTGCCTGGGAGAAGCAGGGTCAGCACAATGCCAGTGGGCATCCAGCTGTAGTTCCTGGGGACAGGGGCTGTGCCAGGCAGAGCTTAGACAGGAAACACTAATTTGCTTTGCCAAAAATGTTTATTTTGTTAGGAAAGAGACAGAACGTCTTAACTTCACTAATGCAATATAAGAGTTTTGCTCCTAAAATTGAATTAATTTCTATTAGGAAACTCTGCCTTTGCTGTTCTCTATGGCAGCAGCCACATCCTCACATCCACCTCTTCCACCCACCACTGCTGCTGGATTTGGATACAGCAAGGTCCCCTCTGTGGGGAGAAGGAGCTGGAGGAGCTCCAGGTGCAGTGGTGATGGCCAAACATTTCCCTCCCAGTGACGGTGCTGCAGCACCAAGACGGGCGCAGGAAGCTCCAGGTGCCTTTCCTAGGAAGTCGATGGTGGCTGCCAGCACTGCAACATTGTCTGGGTACAGGAGCAACTCTGAGGCAGGGGGTGCTTCCTGACTATCCATCAGCACTTCCCAGTGCTGCTCCCAGGAGGCTTCAGGGAAAATCAAACAGCTCAAAGGCTGACGGGATCCAGGTAGGGAAGCTGTGGGTAGCTCTGTGTACTCAGCCTGGCTACAGCAGAGGGGTCAGAGGCTCCAAAGCATCTGCTCTCTACCCTTCTATGGGGACAGCAGTGCTGGCACCTGCACCTGGGAGCCTTTCCCCAGGAGACTGACCATGAATTGTGCAGCTGCAGCATTTGGTGCCCATGTGTGTGCCTCTGAGCCTCGTCCTCTGCAAACGTGGACCAGACACTCATAGGCAGAGACACCAGAACAGATGTAAACAGGAAGGGAAGCTGCAAAGATCTGTCCCTCACTCAGCTGCTTCCCAGTGAGTGATTCATTTTGGATACCCAAATGCAGGTCGGCATTCCGACGACACGAAGTTAATCCCTGCCAGAGGCTCCCTGTGCTGGCGCCAAGCGCTGCTGTGTCGCAGCAGATCGTTGCTCTTGGGCCAATGTGCAGCCCAGCCCGGGGAGGTCAGCAGGTGTGACCTGAGCCCCTCTGTTCGTCACTCCACTTGCCATGCGCTGGATGCAGGTCCTGGTTGGAAAGCAGAGCTCTGCTGCTCCAGGGGAATGCCAGGTGTGTGGAGCTGATCTCTCCTGCTCCTGGCGAGACCCGGAGTCTGAGCTCTCTGAAGTGATAGGTTGTGCACTGCAGTCAGAAACAACTCCCCACCACCGTGGTGGTTTTCCTGATCTCCTCAAACACCTCCATGTTACTTGCAGCTTCGAATTTTCCAGACAGGGATATCCACCCATTTTGCTTTTCTTCCCCCTCTACTTTTCAGGGCCATAAAAATCCAGTGTGTCTAGGATATGTATTCATTGCACTTTTCCAATTTCACCCACAGCTTTTCCAAACCTCTTTACCTCTGGAAGAGCTACAGGAGCATCAAAAGGAAAACTGAAACCCAGGAACGTACCACAGGAGGGCTGTGCCAAGTGTAAGGACTTTGAGAGGATCAGCAGGACAGAGGAAAAAGCCTCTTCAGAGTTGTTTGGAGAGAAACAGATCCTCTTCCCCACAAAGATCAGCTGTGTGATGCTGACGTGCAGCCAGATCTAGCCCTTGGCCCCACAGCCTGAGAATGCTGATCCCCTGAGCCTTTCCTTAGGTCAGTGGGAGCTGTGGAATCCCCCCAGGGGTCTCAGCCCCTGGGTTTTAGAGGATGTAGGGGTGGCTGCTGTGTGTCCAGCAAGACTGGTGTGGGCAGGAGCAGCGCTGCCCATGGAGAAGGAGCTGTGGGTGGATGGGATTCCCCCAGGCTGGCACTGGGGTGTTGAGAGGATGAAGGTGAAGGGAAAGCTGGGGAGAGCTCTGTGTGCCTGGAAGTGGACACTGGAAAAGAGAAATGGACAGAGAACACTGCCCTTGTTCCCTGGATCTGAGCTGACACTGAGCATCACCTCTGCACCCCCTGAATCCACACTCCTCAAGCCCAAGAGTGTTCCTGGAGGACCCCACTCTCATGCTGAGCCATTCCCACCGTGCTCCTGCTCTCCTGGACTGCTGGTGCTGTGCTGCAGGACAGAGATAAGCTCAGTGCTGCACAGAGGGCAGGTGCACTGCACACAGACTTCGGACACCTGGAGGGGTGTAGACTGCATCTAGAGACACATCTGGGCACATCTGTGGGTCAGGGAAGTGCTGTGGGACTGGGGAGAGGGGCCTGCATTGTACTCACAGGCTGAGCATGGTGGAGCCACAGAAACCTCATGGCATGTTCTGCACATGGCCCAGCCCCAGGTTCAACACGAGCCATCTGGACTTGCATCAGCACCGAGGGCTTTTCAAAGAGCATCCCGTTCACAGCAACCAGCCTGCAGGCTGATGTTCTCCAGATGACACTGTTGTCTTTGGAAAGCCTCCTAAACACTTGAAAACACCTTCAGCCATACTCCGACGCAGCTGAGCGGGACTGAGATTGGAAATTGCACTTGACAGTGCTCAATCTGTCCAGTGGGATTAAAACCAGATCCAGTTCATGTCTCTGCAATTACACACCTCCCTTCCATAGGCAAAGGGCTTTCTCTTTCATCTGACATCAGGGTATGCACTTTTTATTCCTTATTAAGCCTCAGCTGAATGGCTCTTGAGAGTATTTCAATGCAATCTCAAACTATTCTGGACAGATGTTGCAAAACAGTGGTGGTCCTGACCACGACAGCCCAGAGTTTAAAACTGTTGGATTCTGGGGTCCTACTGGGACAGCAGACTGAGGATTTTGACTTCTACTGCACCAAATCTATGGAGGCAATGCTGATAAGGCTGTGTACTTGGGTCAATACAGCAAGAGAAAGCACCTCAGAGGGAAAATGGGAGCCCTGTCTGGGTGATATAGAGCTGACAGAAAGGTGGAGTGGTTGGAGAGGTAGATGAGAGCTCTGGGATCACCCATTTGGAATGGGGACAGTGTAGCACCCTCTGAGGGCATCATCAGTCACCAAACACTCTTCTCTCAGTAACGCAGCCACTGAGGATGAGCACAGTTGTTCACAGACCACACCCCAAGAAAACACATTGGAAGCCATTTGTTTCTCCAAACTTATTTTTTCCTGCATGGCTGCAGAGTTGTCACTGGACATTCTGGCATCATGCTGATCTTTAAAATGGACTTTTTAAGAACTTGATCACCTGCAAGTGAGAACTGAGAAATTTCCCTCCAGATCCTGCAAAAATCCTCATGTTCTCTCTGGGAGGGACTGCAGTTCCTTATCTTCCCTCTGGGCACTGCAGTCGCTTCCCTTCCCAGCAGAGGGGCTGTCCCTTCCCAGAGAGGTGTCCCTAGTGCTACACACCTCCTGGGACAGTCTGTGCATGAGATTTGAGCCTGTGGTTTGGGATCAGCTCTAGGCAGAGGATTCTCCTGGGACCCCTCACTGGTCTTTGCCAGGATGAGTGTGTGGAGCTGGAGGCACAGACCTGGAGGGGAATCATGGAATCAAGGAATCATGGAATGGATTGGGTTGGAAGGGACCTCAAAGCTCATCCAGTGGACCCCCTGCCATGGACAGGGACACTTCCTGCTATGCCAGGGTGCTCCAAGCCCGTCCAACCTGGCCTTGGACACTTCCAGGGATCCAGTACAGCCACAGCTTCTCTGGATGGAAAAGAGGGAAGAGGCTGAGACAGTGCAGTGGGAATCCAGAGAGCACCAAGGTGCTGGGGAGAAAGGGAGGAGCAGCCTGGAGAGAACGAAACGCCGGAGATGCGCAGCAAACTGGAGGCTGTTGAGTGACCAAAGGCAGCACTGGGGGGTATTTGGGACTCTAAGTGGGCCCAGGAATTAATGACAATCCCAAAATCAAAGCTGAGGGAGCTGGCTGGGGAATCCTCATTTAACACCCACAAAGCCAGTCTGGTCCTGGCAGCCTCGAGGTCACACCTGGGGGGAAACACTGGGAAGGGAAGTGCCCGTAAGTTCCGGGAAGGGAAGGGAAGGGAAGGGAAGGGAAGGGAAGGGAAGGGAAGGGAAGGGAAGGGAAGGGAAG
>VWZP01005331.1:267219-329340 GCA_013396995.1 Dicaeum eximium | reverse complement strand
AAGAAAAGAAAAGAAAAGAAAAGAAAAGAAAAGAAAAGAAAAGAAAAGAAAAGAAAAGAAAAGAAAAGAAAAGAAAAGAAAAGAAAAGAAAAGAAAAGAAAAGAAAGAGAGAAAAAAAAGAAAAAAGAAAAGAAAAGAAAGAAAAGAGAAGAGCCAAAGTAGGATTCCTCTGAGAGAGGAAAATCTCTCAGTGCAGGATTCCCTGTGGGCACCCAAGGAATGGTACATGTAGGGACTGGAAAATCCCCTTTGTGACCAATGATGCAGGCTTGGAAAAGCTGCTGAAAAAAGCTTTTGGAAAAAACTCCTCATATTGAGCACAACCATGTCAGAGCTGGATGTGGGGTGATCCTGCAGCATGGGACACAGCATGGAAAAGAGGTACAGAGGCAGCATGGAAAAGATCCTGCTGGAGGCTGTTTTGGGAAACATTTAGTGGGGAAAATATGCCAGATGGTAGCGTGGGACCGCACTGACCTTCAGATGGGTACAGAGATCTGGGGGGAACCCACAGGGGGAACCCAGCCCAGCTGCCCACTCCACACATGGACCTGGCTCCAGTGACCTCCTTGGGAGGAGAGGGACAGGGCTGAGGAAGCTTAGGAAATAATGGGTAACGGGTAATTTTAGAAAACTGTGTTGTCCTTTCATAAGAGCAGCTAAAAATGTCCCCCTGGCACCGGAGCAATTCCGACAGAGGAACCAGCTGCCAACAGGGAGACGGAGATAGCAAAACCCTGCAGAGCTGCTCTGCGCAAAGGAGAAGAGAACTCTTCAGTCTTGGATTGAGTTTGGTGTGAAATGGCTTGTTCTGCTCTGCCTGCCAGGGAAAGGGTTTGGAGCAAGTGGCAGAGGTCAGATGTTCCCATGTTTTCATCTGGATCCTCACCGGTTCCACCGGACAAAGCCCAACCTTCCTGCGTGTGTGCTCCTAATGCTTTATCTAGGAGGTGCTTCCTGCGACTCCCTGGGGCTGGGTTGCGCATCCAAAATATTTCACAAAAAGATACTGCAAATATTTGGGATGCTGAAGGCAGTGGAGTTCACAGGGATCATACTGTACTACAGGAAAAATGCCAGAAGAATGGAACCAAAGTCCTGAAAAGCTCTGGGAGGGACTTAAAACAGGCAAATCCTCCAGATTAAAGAAATAAAATAAATAGTTGAGGGAAGGTTGAGCCTCAGCCCCGTAGGAGCTGCCCACCCAGACCTGGTGGCATCCCTTGGTCTCACACTCACACACCAGTACAAGCCAGCAATGCTCCCTGAACCTGCTGGCTCATCCCAGATGAAATTCAGTTCATTCCCATTGGAAATGTACAGAAATGGATGGAGTCACTCCCTGGGATAACCCCCAGCAGGGGCTGCTCCCCTGCAGGGAAGTCAAGGCTCTGCTCAGCCACTGCCACCTCCTCCCTCTGGAGCCACTCTGGGAGCCTGGGGATTGGGGCTACTTGAACAAGCCAAAGGGCACAGGCTAAGAAAGAAGCCTGAGAAAGCCTCTGTGCTGGCTGATCCTCCCTTCAGAACCATCAGCAGCCTCGAGGGAGAAGGCAACTGCAGGAGGATGTGTTCCCTGGCATGGGCACAGTGCCCCGTGGCAGGAGACCCCCTGCACAGGTGGAACCCCAGTCTGGAAATGCCGCTGGTCCTGGCAGTGTGGGAGGAGAATGCTCACAGACAGGAGTCCTTCCAGGCTGGCTTAGCTTGGGATCAGGATAAGGGACATACACATCCAGGCACCCACTGTCCCAGAATCACTGTGGCTCTGGAATGAAATGTCAAATAATGCAAGACCTCGAGTGCTAGGAGCTGTCAAACCAAACAAACAAGGACAGTAGTTCCAGAAATTAGAGACATAATGCAGCACTGGCATCAAGTCATTTGTATAATTAATGACACACTAGTTCTCAATTAGCATCACTGCAATCCAGAAATAGCATTATTGGAGACTGCAGCACCCAGCCATGTCATGGCACATAAAGAGCTGCACTCTGAGCCATGACCCACCTACTGTGCTGGCAACAAAGATTGGCCCAGAATTCCCTGGGAGGAGCTTCTGTGGACGGCAGGCTAATGAGCCTCAGCATAATGAGGTCATGGAAAACACTGTCAAACGGTTGAGTGGAGGCTTGACATACCTTCAGATACCTGAGCCTTCCCGTCAGGATCCCATTCAGCACTGCTGAATTCCTGGAGAGCTGCCTTGAAACTGCAGCCCTCACCTAGAGAGGCTGAGAAACCTGAGCTGGTTGCAAAACCTTCCCTGCTGAAATCTGGGGAGCCCCTGAAACCCCACGGGGCGGGGGCGGGGAGGGGGCAGCAGAAGGCATATGCTGGTGGGAAACAGCTCTCCAGGGTTTGCAGACACCGGGAATGGGAAGCACAAGGCAGGATGCTGGGGGGGCAGCTCCCTGTGGCACCTGGGGGACAGGAGCTGTGCCCTCGTGGGTTGGGGTAGCCTAGGACTCTGTGCTGGAAATAGGAATCACAATCATGGAGTGGTTGGTTGTGTCCTGGATTGTTAAGATAAGGTATTCTATTTGCCATCTGATAAAGATGGGGTTGTTATCTTCTGTTAATTAGACAGTTTGTCTTCTCTCTTCCACAAACAATATCTTCCCTCCGGAGAGATATCTTCTGTTAATGGGCCATGGAGCCTCAGTGCATGGCTGATAAAATACATTATTCCATTGTGAGATGCTCTGCCCAGGAGGAGAAGGCAAGCATTCCTATCTGAATAAATCAGAGACTGAAACACCGAGGGCTTCATTCTCCACCGGATTCCCAGAGGAAGACCAGGCCCATCTACACAACCATTGGACTTTTCAGAGGGANTTTCAGAGGGAACCTACACCCATCCCACACGATCACTGCTTTAACAGAACTGTATCTTCCATTCCAGGAAGAGAAGCCACCATTCAACTGGACTGTTATCAACACCCTGACCCCCAGGGTGGCAGGTCGTATCCTGACTCTGTCAGGGTTTGGCTTTTTGTGTTTGTTTGTTTATTTGTTTGTTTGCTGGTACTAGTTACATTTGTATTTTTCAGTTTTCCTGGTAAAGAACTGTTATTCCTACTCCCATATCTTTGCCTGAGAGCCTTTTAATTTCAAAATTGTGGTGATTTGGAGGGAGGGGGTTTACCTTTCCCATTTCAGGGAAGGCTCCTGCCTTCCTTAGCAGATACCTGTCTTTTTAAACCAAGACACGTTGGAAGGACCTTAAGGTCTGTCCAGTTCCTGCCATGGACAGGGACACCTTCCACCACAGCAGGTTGCTCCAGCTGAACACGTCCAACAGCTCCTGCAGTGTGCTGGTTCAAGAGATACATCCCCCATTGGATATTGTCCTGGTGCTGTGGTGGATCTCCATTCAATCCTTTCCAGCCGTTTTCCTTTGATGTGTGCAAATTGCTGTTAGATTAAAGGCTGCTCTAAGTTACAGAATTAATGAAGACAAATCCACTCCTCTGCGGGAATCCCCAGTGAATGTCCTGCCTTCCTTCCATCTCCTGGGAGAGCCCATTCTCCAAACCATGCACGGAAGAGGGCAGAGAGCCCTCTCTGCCACAGGTGACCTCCCTCTAGAGCACAGCATTGCCAGAGCACAGGACATGCCGTGAGAAAGCAAAGGAGCAGAAATGAGTCCCTTAAGCAGGAACAGTGGCAGTGGGGATGTGGAGGGGACACAGCTGAGCAGCACCGGGGCTTCAAGGGCTTCCTGGCATGCCACGGCACCTTCCTGGCTCCACTGGGAATGCCAGCGGGTGGACTTCAGCCATCGTGCTGGGATTGAGGGGCTGGAAATGCCGCTGTGTGGCCAGTGCCGGCAGCAGCCGCCTCTCCTTGGCTTTGGCACTCGGAACCATCTGGGCCTGTCCGGGGGCGATGGGGGCCGGGAGCTCCCGGGGCTGGAGGGATTCCGGGATCCGAGCCAGCCAGGGCCACTGGGAGCTCCCAGGATTAGCACTGGGAACATGCACACCCCACATTGTCAGCCCAGTGCCAGAGCATGGGGACAGCGCTGGCCTCCCCTTTCTCTGGGCGATACCAGAGGGTGCAAGGGTGGGGCTGAAGCAGGGAAGCACATCCAGAGAACTCGTTCCCCCATCCCGGGGCACTGGAGCCAGGAGTGGAGGTGCGCATGGGGGGACCAGACGAGACCTGCACGCCGGGGCCAGGGCCATCCAGACGCACCCGGATCCTGGGATCTGATGGGTTGCTCCACCCGTGCCACTGTCCCTGAGTTCTACGGTGGCGTGGAGCTGTGCCAGGTGTGTCACTGACGTCTAAGTTTAATGGGCTGTGACGGAACCCGTTGGAGATATCTAAATAATCTCTGCTAATGGATCCCATCTGTTGGTCCTTAAGCACCAGAGCCAGCGCTGACAGCCCAGTCCGGCTGCCTGGGCACCTGCCCAGTGGGCACTGGGTACCCCTTGTCAAGGAGGAGATGTGTCATATGCCCCTCCCCGGGCTTCCTCTCCCTCCCAGCACAGCCCAGACATTGGCACCAGCCACGGGGCCATGCTGGGCCCCGGGGAGAGAGGGATGTCTGTGAGGGGTGAGCAGGGCTGCTCTGAGGAGTGCAGGGAAGGTTGATGGTTTCTCCACTGCTCAGATCTCAGTTTCCCTTTTTTGCTCTGGCTCAACTGTGGTGGGATCTCCCCAGGACTCCCCAGCATGAGCAGGAACTCAAGTGAAGGTCCATGCATATGTCAAGGCTGGGAATACCTGGATGAATCCTGGCCACGGTGTGCAGGGACAGGATCAGCTTGTGGAGGTGGCACAGGGAGGTCTGTGGGGACCTGGACAGGGAAACACAGGTCCTGTGAAAGTCCTGCAAAGGACGATCCCTCCTCGGTGGCAGAAGAGAGCAGGAGTTGACCTTCAGAGCAGAAAGCTTTCAAGAAGGACATATCAGGGCAAACATAGTGACTGGAAGTGCCCAAAGCCAGGTTGGACAGGGCTTGGAGAAACCTGGGGTAATGGATGGTGTCTCTGCCCATGGCAGGGTGTGGGACTGGATGGGTTTTATGGCCTCTTCCAACCCAACCCATTCCATGATTTCTGTCTGGCATTCAAGGGAAAGCCAATTCCCCTGGAGCCAAGCTTTAATGAGTTTTGGGAACAGGTGGCAGAGCCTCCAGACAAAAATTGTTCCACTTCGGTGCTGCAAAATCCATATGGGATGCAAGAGGTGGCTGGAAAGAGGGGGACGTGGCAGTGCTGGA
Source organism: Dicaeum eximium (assembly GCA_013396995.1). Lineage (NCBI taxonomy): Eukaryota > Metazoa > Chordata > Aves > Passeriformes > Dicaeidae > Dicaeum > Dicaeum eximium. Next base: position 324,103 of record VWZP01005331.1, on the reverse strand, counting down.
TAAGAAAGGCAGCACCTATGGCATGACCAGCAGAGCTCAGCAGGATGAGGTGTGAGCCCTGGCATGGAGGTGTCAAAGACCCTGACTCCACAGGGAAAAGTTGGAGCTGTGTGCCCCTCCCTGCTGTCACGACAGGGTTAACACCAAACATTGCACAGAGCTGTGACAGGGGCTGATCCTGCGATTTTCCATTATCCAGCAGCCCTCTGTCATGCTGGAGCTATTTATGAGGATCTTCCCAAAGTGGTGCTTGCGTGCTCCGGCCGTAAATCACTAGAGATGATATCTGAGTATCAGCACCAGGCATGAGACTTCACCTCTGCCAAGTCCCAGCTGCAAGGAAGCCATCTCTCCTCCCTGTACACATCCCTTGGCTGTGTGGATGTCCAGAGAACGGCCATCCTGGTGCCTGCCAAGGTGGATGTGTCAGTGGAGCTGTTGTCCAGCTCTCCGTGGGCTGTGTCCAGACACAGGCAATATTCCTCTCTTGAAGAGGACTCAGGAGCTCATGGACCTCTTGTGGAGGAGCTCTCCATGGTTTTGGGCACTTGCTGCACTTCCACAGGGACAATCCTAGTGACACCCTCTGCGAGCAGCAAGCAGTGTCCTGCCTGAGCCCAGCCTTGCCGTGGCAGTGGCTTGGCCTCTCCTGGCCCACATGAGTAGAGCTGTGCTCAGGAGCAGGGTTCCATGGTGCTAAAGCTCCCAGGGAGTGCAGGCATGGGGCTGAGCCAGCCATGCCATCTCCTGCCTGGCATGGGATGTGTCCATGATCTTGGGGCAGCTGGAGGTGTGCTGGGGTCTGGGTAGGGGGCACTGGGAAGAGGCCGGTGCTCCTGCCAGAACAGGCTCGGCAGAGAGCATCCTTCAGGTTGTGGGAGAGATATGAGACCCCTGCCCCAGATCTGAGATTATAAGACAGAGGTGTTGCTCCAGGTGCATCTCTTGAAGCTCCAAGAAACACTCTGGGTACACTCTGGGTGCAGGGATGGGGTGACTTCCAAAGCACCTGATCATGGCCTAGCCCCACCTCAGCAAACACCGGATCATCTTCCTTCACCCTCACCCAAATCACATTGCCCATTCCCCAGGGCAGTGCTGCCTCCTCCTCCTTCTCCTTTCCTCTTGGCCCTGGACCTCATCTCCAAGGTCACTGGGAGATGAGCACTGCTGGGCATAGGTCAGTGCCACTGTTGTGCACAGGTCAGTGCTACTGCTAGCCATAGGTCAGTGCCACCGCCAAGGCCAAAGGCACTCACAGCTTCCCCTCTGCACAGTGCAGGCACTCACAGAGGTGGGGACCTTGCCATGGCCCCATGACAAGACCATTGTTCTGCAGAGAGAGCTCCCCAGCCCATCCCAGGCATGCTGGGAACACCAGCTAGGCTGTTCCAAGACGGTGCTCCAAGCCCTGCCCTGCCTGGAACTCCGGGGCTGGATTTCCACACTCTGCCTGCTCTGCTTCCCTATGTCCAGGCTGGAAATCCCAGCCATTGCAGCATAGTGCGTAGACTCCTTCCTGCCCAGCTCCACTTGGAGTCCAGCCCTCCCCTCTCCTAGGCCTTCATCCAGCAAAGCACTTAAGTGCTCACTCCTCCCTAAGTGAAACCAGTGGGGCCACTCACGGACTTAATTCCAAGGCAGGGATCACCATAACCACTGGCTTACAGATTTCTATGCCAGAGCCCATGTCCTGCTTCTTGGATACAGATCCTTGAAGACTTGATTTGGTTTTCTTTAATTTTTGCTTTGTCCAGACCCATGAAAACAAGGAAGGTGCAGGACCCAGTCATGGGGCACAGCACTGAGAAGCTCACTACAGCTTCCCTGGTCAGGCCCACATATTCCATACCCACCTCTAGGGAAGTCTTGCTTGCCAGGCTCTTTGTTGCATGATTTCTGTGTTCTCCAGGTGATTGCAGCTCTCCAAGCCTCACAGCTTCTCATTATCCCCCAGCACAGGGGGCCCTACCCCATCACATTTGTGGGTAAGAGGTGACCTTGTCCCCAGAACTTCTCCCTCCCTGCATCTGCTGCCATTTGGGCCTGGGTTGTTGTGTCCCAGCACGTTTTTCACATATGTGTTCCTATTCCCCTTGAAGCTGGTGAAGAAGTGCCAAGATGTTGCAGTCACAGCATCATTGAAGCCCATAAATATCACGCTTGTCCTGCTCCCATCATGGACAAGAAAGGAGCTGTGACTCGGTCCAGCCCCATTTATCCTGCAGACACCCAGACTGTGGAACATGCTCCTACTTTCCACCAGATGTTCTGAGTTCTGCTCCTTTTATTGTTTATTTCTTGAGCCTCTGAGCCGGTCCCTGGCCACGTGTCGTCCTCAGCCCAGCTCCTTGAAACCCTTGAGTCAAGGCTTTCAGATGTGCTCATTTGGAAAGTGTTGGGAAAGCCAGGGAAAATTACTGCCCTTGAGATTACATCCTTGACCAGAAACCTTGGAGCAAGGTCAGGCCTGATGCGTTTGCACAAGGCTTGGAACACGTGTCCTGGTGCAGCAGCACAGTGCTGCTCGCTCCTGGTGCTGCCAGGGAATGACGCTGCTTCCAAAGGGAACATCCCTCCATCCTGGGCAGGGACCCCCACCGCAGCACCATCTACAGGGACAGTGTTCCCAGCTCCAGCAAGGAGGAAGTGAATGTGGAAACCTCTTTATTTCCAGATGGAAATGGAGATGTTCTGGACAAAAGGAGTTATCAGGATTTCAGTCCTAAGCAGTTTGGGGTGCTGCCCTTCTTCTGTGTGCTTTTTCTGCTCTCTCCATTCAGACATTGCCTCACAGATGTCCCTGTGGCTGGTCTGGTGCTCAGACCCTTTCCCTGCACATGGTGAGCAGGTGAATTAGAGACATCTGTGCACCAGGAGCTGCTGCAGGGACCATGCTGGGTGACTTCTAAGCGCTGAAAAGTCCAAGGTTACCTCATTCTTAGCCTTAATCCCTTCACGCTGTTGCTCTGAAGGATCTGCAAGGGACAGAAGTTGTGGGGACACTTTGGTTGCTCCACTGCTGTTGTTGGATTCCAGCAGCACGGACTGCCTGTCTTCCTGAAGCTACAGCTCTGGTTTGGATATGGGATGCATTAAGGGGTGTGGGTGTCTTTGGATGTGAAACCATCCACCCACATTCCAGGGCAGCCAGTGCAGAAGCCCAGCAATGCTGGGCATGGACAGGAGATCCCCAGGCTGCCAAACCTCTCCTCAGCACTGGCTCTCATGTTGGCTGTGGGAAGGCTGCAGGTCCCCATCTCCTGAGCTGCTGATTTCCCTCGGTTCACAGCAGGACCAGGCTGATGTCCATCTGAGGAGGAGGAAGAGCATCTGCCATGCTGACGGGCACTGTGCTGGGGTGGGCAGCGAGACAAGCTGCCCAGTGAGAGAGCCAGCATTGGGCTGAGCAGGGTCCTGTGCCAGCCATGGTACCTTGCTACAGACCTGGAGATCTCCAGAGCCTGAGTTACAACTTGTGAAATTTCATGCTCACACCAGTGAGAGACAAAGGGCTGGAGCAGCGTGGGAGGAGCAAGTCCATGGCTGCAACAACATCTGCACGTGGGTTTCGTAAACAAACACATACAAAGGGCTGCATCATCCAGCTGGGACTCCCCAGGAGCCATAAAACCAGGCTGGAGCCACCTGAGCAGGTGATGCTGGTGGGGCTGATGGAGCCCTGGTCGGCACAGGATCCTCAAACTCTCTGCAGGACAGCACAGTGCAGAGCCCAGCCTGCACACAGCGTCTGGCAGAGGCACCGGGTGATTCATGTCCAGCCCTTCCCCAGTCTGGAAACATTCTTGGCATGTGGCAGCTCCTAGCCACCCCTCTGGTTAACCCTGGTTTAGCCCAGTCTGGCAGGAGATGGGGCACACATGGTCCCATTCAGGCCTTTGGTCTAGTCCAGCTCCCAAAGCCCTGCCCAGACCCAGAGCCCTGCAATGCTCTCCAGAGCCCTCACCAGAGGCCCCAGATCTTTCCTCTGCAGTCCCCAGGTTGAGAAGGGGCAAGGTAATTCTGGCACAGGTAAAAAACCAGGAGGAAGGATCTTTCCCAGCTCTCGGACATCTTGGGGCGGGGGGGGCACAGGGGTGCTGCTGGTCTCCTCTGTGGTTGGGTGTGGGACAAAGCCATGGGAGGGATGTTGAGGTGAGCAAAGGGGGATGTCATGAGGAAAGGTAACATCTCATTTGGTCTGATTGCACTGGGAAAATGCTACAAAACAGGCAGCTAGGCCCGTGCCTGAGCTCCCAGCAGCTCTAACAAAACCCAGGGAGGCCAGCAGGAGTACAAGGGCTGGGTGTGTGGATGTGCTGGATGTACTGGTCACCAGCACCCGCAGCCTGACCCTCTCACCCTATACCAATGCTGGCCAGAGGGGACAATGAGCCTGGGGTGAAGGCTGCAGCACTCACGTCTGCCCAACCCTCTGGGGTGACCTGCCCTGCCTGTGCCAGCCCCATGAACCCATAGCTCATCTTCTCACTGCTCACACGGCTTGGCAGACACCTTCCTTACCGCCTAGTTGGGATCCAAAGGGATGACCCCCAGCCTAGCCTGGTCTTGCTCCACCCAGTCAGGGAAGACAAGCCCTACGTGGCACCCCATGCTCCCTGAGCCCATCGGTGTGTGGGAAGCCCCCCTGGAAGGTTCCATGACATGGGTTCAGTGCACCTGCCATGGAGGCAGCAGAAGGTGAGGCTCCACCATCCCTCCTGGACACTGTCCTGGGATGGAGAGGCCAGTGCCTAGACAGACACCTGTGCCTAGGGTGGGGCTGGACATGAACAGGTAGCACACAGACATAGCATCTGAGCTTGAGCTCTGGAAAAGGTGAAAGCAGAGCATCCAGCAGTGCACAGGCACAGGGGAGGGGTGGCCACTGTCCCCTCCACACTGGCCAGGCCAGGGTGGCCAGAGCAGAAGGGAGCAGCCAGCGCAGGAGGAATATGCTGTTGCATGGGAGGGAGGAGATCACAGCAAAGGAATGTGCTGTGCCACGGCCAGGGCTGGGGGTGCGCAAGAGAAAGCATCAGGCAGGAAAAATAAACTCTGCCTCTCCCAGGGCTACGGTCCTCTGGTCACAATTTTTTTCCCCTCTCCCTCTTAAATAAAAATGACGTCAGCCATTGTCTGGCTGCACAAGGGCTGCCAAGAGCTCTGGCTGTTCCTCAGTGTCCTCCAAACTCGCTCACCTCCCCAGGCCAGGACTGAGGACATGAGGCCATTGGTTGGGGTCACCCTGTCTGCTGGTCCCTGCAGGTCCAGGATGCACCAGCATCAACCAGGATCATCATCCCACTGCCCTTTCCTTCACCTGATCCATGAGCACTACCCCACTGTGGCAGGAATTTTTCACCAGCACCATCTGCATCAGCCTTCTTCAGAGCCTCAGCAAGCCTGGAGCCTCCAAAACCTCCTGGGCTTGTGGCCCTGAGCACGAGCCAGGAGCACTGCCCAGGACAGGAGTGAGAGGGAAGCGTGGCAGGTCCCAGATGGTCCTTACGAGGCTGTGCACAAAGTCCTGCCCTGGCACAGGCTGCTCTTTTCTCTCCCCACCCCTGCAAAGACACAGGGGCTCTGCAGTAGCCCTCACTGGAGCAGAGCTGGCCAGAGTGGCTGGCAGGGAGTGACTGGGACAAATTCAGGATAAGAATACACACCTCTGGGTGTACTGCAGGTGGAAGGAGGATATGTGTGTGTGTGTGTGTGTGTGTGTGTGTGTGTGTGTGTGTGTGTGTGTGTGTGTGTGTGTGTGAAATGGGGGGGCTGCTCCAAAATCCTGATTCAGCCATACAGAGTCTCATAGATCTCACAGGCTGTGCTCACGGGGGTCAGCTCCTGCTGCAAACACAGCCCCTCTCTGTGCCCTGGAGCAAGGCAGCAGCCGTGTCACAGCCCCCTGACTGTCACACAGGGGCTTCCTGTCACACCCAGGGGACCAGCACCCCACTCAGAGCACCAGATCAGCCTGACCCAGTCTGCTATGAGCTCTGTGGATGCAACCCAGAAAGCCAAAATCACAGGCAAAGAGCCCATGGGGAGCTTGGCCCATCCTACCCCTCCATGTCTACCCTACGTCATCTGCCAGCTCCACGTGGATGTCAGGCAAGCAGCATCCAGCTCAGGAGCTTGGGATAGTGTCACAAGACCTTCCCTGGAACAACACATGGACCACTGTGCTTGGGAGAAACCCAGTCCAAGGGAGGAGCGACTGAGAGATCCTCCAGGAGCAGGACTTGGAACACATCCACAAGTGAAGACCCACCACTCCAGGAAGGCTGACTGCAGCCTGCAGTCACAGCAACAAGTCTGGGTGGGCAGGATGCAGGAGGGGAACAGTGCTGGTAGGAGAGCTGGACCCTCCTGCACAAAGCACACCAAGAAGTGGGGGTGTGAAGGGAAGCAATTAGGGGAGAACTGCGGGGAGCTCTGCCGGTGGAGCCCCTCAAGGTGAGAGATGGATGGAAAATGTGTCTGAAAGGATGGCATCCCTGCACAGCTGGAACATTGTTCCACCCTCTGGGCAGGGCTGGGCAGAGACATCCACGGAGCAGATGTCACTAGACAGGCCAGGTTGGTGCCATGAACAGGGGTCAGGACTGGGCTCCTCTGGCAGGTGAGACAGTGCAGGCTGGGCTGCATGAGCAGGGGCTGGCCAGCACACCAGCAGAGGTTGTCCTTGTCACCAGTGTGACCTGTCACCTGTGGGTGCTTCAGAGCCCACTCCATGGTTGGAGCAAGGGTCAGTGTCCCTTGATCACATCCAGTTCTGCCCTGTGCTCATAGGAATGTGAGACCAGAGTGGTCCCAAGCCCCCCTCCACCACTTAGTAGTTTCCACAAGTGCCACCTCCTCTTGCCTGGACATTTCCTTAAAGAAAAGCTCTTTGACACCAAGGAATTATGGACTTGCTTTTCCATATCATTATGATGAGCTGTTAATGTTCATTTCTTCCTGTGCCAAGCCCAGCCATGTGCTCAGGCAGCTTTCACTCACAGACATTTCCCTACCTCTAAGGCCAGGACAGTTTTACATGGCTGTCATGAATTTCACTGTCCTCCTCCACCTACTGCCACAGGGTCCCTGTCCTCCTGCATCACTCTCAGGGTGGGAATCATCATCTTCAGTTCAGTTGGAGCTGGGTTTTGTCACAGCATGTCACAGTTTGTCTCCATCGCCTCTTCTTCATGTCTTGCCCCAGCAGCCTCTCCCAACACCATCAACTCTGGGCATCCTTGACCAGGCTGTGTTCCCACAGCCATGGGAATTGAGGGTCCTCCCTGTGCCTCTGCTGCCCCATCGTCACCCCAGCATAGGCACGGGACTCTGTGAAAAGGGGAGACGCCCCCAGAATGTCACCACTCCTGCCAGCACGTCCCTGGCCCATTTCCAGACCATGCCCAGTCCTACAGCCAGTCCTTCACCAGTCACTGCACACAGGGCAGGCGTCATGTCCCCTCCACATTCCCTGGTCCATCACCACTGCCCCTGTGGGACTCTGGCAGGGAACAGGGACATTGTGATGACCTGCCATGGTGACTGTGCCTGGCTTGCCACGAGCTCCAAGGAAAGGAACTGGGGAGCTCAGCCACCATTGGGTGTCCTCTGCCCGGAGACCAGAGCACGTTCCACACTTTTTCCTTGAGATTTAGTCCTTTCCAGTCCCAAGGGCTGTCCCCTCTAGCCGGGGAAGCAGAACATTTCCTTCTCCCTTTGCTCACTTGTGCATCCCCAGCAGCATCAGGATGTGTGGGATGGGTGCAGGGCCAGGGTGGACATGCAGGGCAGCGGGAGCCCTGCTGTGCCCCCAGGGCAGGATTGTCACCCCAAACATCTGCCTCCGCTTGCATAACTGTGATAAACAACTCCCCACATGAAAACTGGGTGGGAAGCATGGAAAGCAAAGGGAGCTGTTTCCAATCCCAAGCCTATTAAAACTTGTCCTTCCTGGAATGAGAAGAAAAATATGGTCTTGATCCTGGAGATAAGGCCAGCAACAGTTAACATGTGAGATGTCTGTGAGGATTTGGGGCCATCCTGGTGTCTGAAGGGGAGTGAGGATGTCCCAAACACAACCTGTGCAGGTCAGCTGGGTACTGTGCTGTGCTGGGTGCCCAGGGACACATCTGCTCCTGTCCAGGGTTGCAAGGGAAAGGTGATGGGATGGAAACCTTGTCCAAGAAGTGAGAAATTTGAACATGGGGAAGGAAGCCTGGAGATGTCCTTGAGTGGAGAGATTGTTCTGTGCTGCCCAGAGGTGCCAAGTCCTCCACAGACTCTGCCAGTGCTCTCCCAGAACCTCTGTCTGCACACTGAGCACACACCAAACAGAGCAAGCCTGGGGACTGTATCCTTCCTTCTTCTTTCTGGGATGGAGTATCTCCTGAAACGCTGTGACCGCAAGCTTTGAGGAATTTAACAGTGGGATGGCAGTACCACTGTGGGCATCTGATAAAGAAGAGGGAACACACTGCAGTGTTTTCCCATATGTAGCTCTGCCAACCTGCTCAAGGCTGTGTTACACTTGTTACAAGTGATTTTCCTTGATTTTCTTGGAATAACTGATTTTTGGAGTAACATCCAAAGTCTCCAGTCAACTGTGGTCAGAGCAGGCCCTGTGCTGGGGCTGCACACACTTTTTGTGTCCATATTTACTTGCAACTCCTGATTGTTGCCCATTTTACGCTTGTTCTTCACTCCTGAGGAATGTCTGGCTCTGTCTCCTCTATAGCTTCCCTTTATGCAGAGGAAAACACAATCAGATCCCCCTTTCCACCTCTCTCCTCCAGGAGGAACAGCTTCACCTTTCTGTCTCTTCTCACACATCTTTCCTGCAGATGTTGGCCAGTCTTTGGCTACCACAGCACACCAGTTGGCTACCACAGAACAACAGCTGGCTATCACAGCACACCAGTTGGCTTTCCTCGCTGGAAAAGCTCACTGCTGATTCACAGTCAGCTTCCCTTCTCTGTCTCCATGTTCTGTGCTGCAGAGCTCACACACCGGTGCTGGTTGTTCTCCAGGCTCCCCTGGCACATTAATTGCTCCATCCCGGACTCAGGACTTGCAATCTTTCTCTCTCTGTTGACCTTCATGACTTTCCCACTATCCCACCCATTGAGCTTGTCAAAGATGGTGGGGCCTCGAGGTCCCTTTGAGTGGCTCGATCTGAACCTGGGCGATTGCTCCTTCCAGTGCCTTTTCCTGCACAAAAGCTGCCAGACTATTCTCAGGATCATTGCTGCTGCTGATTTTGCAGACCGATACAACATTTGCTTCACTCCAGACTTCTGGAAGGCAGTAGCTTCCATGTTAAATTGTCTGCTCCAGCAGACAGAGCAGCTGCTGCATTCCTGGTCTCCCCAAGCTGTCTCAGCTCCATCATGTGGATCTGGCTGTTTCTTTTTTAACGTCTCATTTTGTTCCAGCGTTTTTCCTTCTGCTACCTCAGGACTGAGACCCACGTCTGCTTTGCAAACATCTGGGATGGCTTAAGGATGGATTTCTCCCTGCTTGTGGGATGGATCATGGAAGCACTGATTCTCTGCTTCAGTGCAAAGTCACCCCAGTTAAGCTGAACAGTCAAAAGGACACAGTTGGGTTTCCAGGTGCTGCCTTAAAACAAATCTGGTGATGCTCACACATCCTTTTCTATCCCTAAAGCCTTTGACAGGATCTTCCAATGTAATGAAGAAGGAGGCAGAGGTGATGATTCCATTTCAGTCCAGGCCAGTGTTCAACACTCCCTCTCCAGTTAAATCATTCCCCCTGCCCCAGGGCCCTGGAGATCCTGGTTTCTCACCAGGTACCCAAACTAGAGGTGTTGGAAGGTGTCAGGGGATCTTGTGGATCCAAGTGATGCCACTGCTCCAAGGAGCCAGCTCTGGCTCACAGTAGCTCCAGGATGCTCATGGTCTTCCCTTGGAGGCTCTGAGATCTCCCCTTGCCTATGGACGCCTTTCCCTGCTTCTCCAGAACCCAGGTTGGGGACTTCAGTCAAAATCAAGATGTTTCTGGAATTCCCCTGATATAATTTTTTCCTTGCTCACGGTTTCAAAACATTTTCCCTGCTGACGGGCCTAAAGTGATTCCTGTTCCTGCCATCTTTCTTCGCTTAAATTTTGTGAGCCCTTTGTGACTTGTACAGATGTTGAAGCAGCCTCTACATTCAGCTGGAGGACTTTAATTTAATTCCTTTTGCGCTTCAGGCATTTTTATCAGCTTCCTGATCCTCTTGAAAATTTCTAGCTCACAACGATCCCTCTCAATTTTTACCATGGTTTCTCCGTGGTTTTTCCCAAAACCTTTTTTCCCATGGTTTCTCCACAGAACAATGACAGAACACGAGTGCTTGTTCCTGGCACTGAGGGTTTGTTGCTATAGCACTTTGTCTGTAGTTGCCTGAATGTCATTTCTTGAACAACTGCCCTGAGTTAAGAATCAGCACTTGGACAGACTTCCCTGGGTTTCTTTAGGTGCTGGGTGAGGAATGACATCCCAGCCTTTGCCAGGCATTCAGGTATTTAATTCCTCTTTATGCTGGGAAGCAGCAAGACCCAAACATTTTGGAGACCCTCATTCCTTGGGTCACATCATGGGGTGAACGTTGCCTCTTCATCCTTTCCGCCAGAGATGGAGTCTGGGTCTGGGTCTGAAGAGCCTGGGTCAAGATCATCTCTCCACTGGCTTAGTGTGAACTCCTTAAACTTGGACAATTATCTTCTTCAGCCTTGGAGCTGGATTTCAAGGGCATTTCTGTACTTACCTCCAACAGCTCTGCTCCACTCCAATGATGCTGGTGCAAAGTCTTCCCAACATCTGACTTGTCCACCTCACTAAAGCCTGGCCCTCCTCCTGCAGTGCCCTTCACCCATCACCTCCCTGCATCTGGGCACAATCTTGGAGTCAAAGTGTCTCCAAGGCTGTAAGCCCTTTTCTTCACTTCTCCTCTCCCAAAACCACGATCTACCAAAACCAATGAGCATGGGCACAGCACAAAAACATGCAGGGAGCAGCTCCAGCCAACCTGCAGAGTGTGAGCTTCCCTGGAGCTGGAAGGTGGGTGGTGGGAAGAGCTGAGCACTCCTCTTGCTGCATGGTCTGTGAACAGCACTCACCTCCCCTTCTCACAGAAACTTATGGCTCTTTTTCACAGCCTTGTTCAATACCTGTTTATTTAACCCTCATTTGGCACTGGCCAATCCCTTCTTGTCAAACACTCTTGGAAAAGGCCCAGCTGTGATCCAATGCCCCTGGAGATCACCTTTAAGGATGTCAAGCTCCACATGTAAGAGCTATAGTCCCTCCTGGTTTTCTCACTCCTGAGGAGAGCTTGTCTGGCTGAGGAACAGGCTGGTCCCACACTGAGAGCCAGGCATGGGATAAGTACAACTCCTCCAAATAATGAAGCTGATTTTGAGCTATCTGACAGTTAGTAAGGATGAGGAAAATGTTTGAAAATAGGAAAACATATTTATCCTGATGCTTACATAACACAGAAACAGTCGAACAGATTTTGCTCAAACCATCCCCAAATAATTCTTCGTTTTTTTGAGCTGAGATCAAGCATGAAAAATTCAATCCAAAAGGATATTTTTTGAGCAATGTATAAACAACTGCAAACAGGGCTTTCGGCTGGAATGTGTGTCTCAGCCGTAGCTCGAGTGTTGCAAGAGCAGTTCGTGAGTGCTCCTCCGGGGAGTGCGGTTTGGCGGCGATGGGCGGGACTGAGCTCGGCAGTCTCGCATCCTCCCGTTGGAGAGGGCTCCTTTACTCTAAACTTAGAAGTATCTTATGGGATCTGTTCCACTCGTGATGGGGCCTCACTGGCAAGCAGCTCCAGTGTGTAATTGTCCCGTCTGGTAGAAATGTTCCCAATGTTTGACTCCAGCCTGGCCCCTGCTCCGTGCCAGCACGTTGCTGCGATACTGTCTGCAGCCACCCCTGTCAGCCACGTCCGGCCACATCCTCACAGCTCTCCTTTTCCACTCATCGGCTTCACATCTCCCTTAATCTCTCCCCTCATCGGCCAGGATCCAGGTCCTGGCTTGCCCAGCTTCTCTGGTTCTCGGAGGTGATGCTGAAGCAGGTGGACAGGTCTTGTTATGGGGCAGGAGTCTCCCAGAGGGATGGGCTGCCCGGTTCCTTGCAGTCAGCCTGGTGCCTCTTCTGTCTCCTGGAGAGGCCACTGGCATAAGGGATGGGGCTGAGGTGGGATGGAGGAGGTCCCAAGCTGTGGTCCCCTCTGAAATGTCTACCAGCTCGTGGTTGGCCATAGGCTAGCCCAGAGAGGCCCTGATGAGCAGGGAGGTCACATCATTGCCTCCCCAAGTCCTTCTTCATCTCACTGCACCTCAGGAGCTGAATTGCTTCACCAGCCCCTCTGCCAGGTCAGTCCCTGACTACAGTCACATAAAGGCCCTGGGCAGGCCCAGCTCCAGTGACCACCAGCACCTCCCACAGCTGGCCAGGTGTTGGGGTGTTATCCACAACCACTGCCCTCTGCACAGGCTGAGCAGGCTCCTCTGTCCCTTCCCCAGAAAAAGCACAGAGCAGTTCTGACCACAATATTTTGCCTGGCATGGACGTGCTCTAGACAAAGGTGCTTGTTATTCCTGTCGGCTCATCCTGACTTTGTAAGGGTGACTAATGCTTTTTCTGGCTGCAAGAGGGTTTAGGGGCATGTTAACAAAGTGACTGAAAGGAAAGAGGCAGCTTCTCCCATACCCCATTGCTGGCAGCACCACCACTTGTCCTGTTTATCCAGGCAGGAGAGCTCCAGTTGTCAGGCTCATTGCTGGGACCTACAGAAATGGTGCTGTAGGGGCCACACAAGGACAGGACACCCCCCAAGCTGGCAGCCTGTTCCATGTGGGGCAGCCTGCCCTCAGCAGCATGTCTGGGCAAACACTTTATTCCATGTCTGGGATCTCTCTGATACATCCAAGGAGACCAAATGTGGTCTCAGTCCAATGTTGAGATGGCGCTGGAGCTGTGGGCTGAGCACAAGGCACGTCCAAGGATAAACTTGAGGCACAGCACTGGAAAACTCTGGAAAACTCCAAAGCTCTTGGAGCTGCCTCCAAGCCCCATGGAGGCAGCAAACCCTGGCAAAAGTGGGGAGGTGGGGAGGAGCAGGAGCCAAGAGGCAGCACAACCAAGTGACCCCATGCCGTGTCCTCCTCCTGTGCTCCTGTCGTGAGCCCTGCTCCCCTGGCAGAGCAGCAGGGGCAAGGAGGAAAGGCTCATCCCAACAGAGAGGGCCTGGTGGAAGAGGCATCCAGCTGTCAGCAGGTGTCCTGTCACATCAGGCATCCCATCATGGAGGAGAAGATCAGATTTTGTTTCCTGTATCCTTCTGAGAGCAACTCCTTTGCTTCCAAACCCATTTCCATTGAGAACTTGGCCTGACAGAGTGACAGATAAACATAACATTTTTTCACTCAGAAGACTGCCCAGTACCACAGGGCAAGGTGAATTCAGACGAAATTCAGGAACTTGGACAGCAGGGTGTCCTCTGCTCTGAGGTTGTGTGATAGAGGAGGATTTGGGGTATGCCTGCTTTCCAGCCAAGGCTTCTCCAGCAAGCAGAGAGGTGATCTTCTTGAACCGAGGGAAAGACAGATTTTTGCCATGTTTACAAGAGCACATCTCCAGGCACATGCCATGGTCTGTTTTCAGACCTCTCACCCACAACCCAAAGATTTCTGTTGGCTGGAGGGCCCTCAACCATTGCTGCAAGGGCTGGATCAGGAAAAGTCAGCAAAAGCAGATGTTTCTAGATCTTCTGCCAGGACCCAAAGTCTGGCCAGGGGCCTGAGAGTGACAGAGGCACTGTTGTCCTCAGGGTACAGCCATGTGCCAGCTGCAGCTGTCCAGGTGCTGCTGGTGAAATCTCCTCTCTAGTAGCCATTCTTGCCCACTGGTGGCCACCTCACAATCTGCTTTGGACTGTCCCCAGCATGTCTGGGGTTGCTCTGCTGTCAGTGTGGCCTCCACTGGCTCTGGATCACTTCTTCCATTCCCAGTTCCTCTCCACAGAGGCCCGTGCTGAACAAAGCCCTTGGCTCTGTGACTGCCTTGGGCTGTCAAGAGGTGCACTCCAGGATGTCAGGCCTCTGAGGTCAGGATCTGTACTGCTGCCTGATTTCCAGTGGTTTTGTCCAGGAAAGCAGCAGCCCTGTGAATGTCACCATCAGGAAAGCCTGGGAGTCAACCCCATTCAACCCAACTCCCGCTGGTCCATGCCCCTCTGACCCAAAGCCTGTGGAAAGGGAGGCTCAACTCTGCTTTTGGAGACAACCCCATGCCCAGCCCTGCCAGCTTCTCCTGGCACATCACCTCAGAGGCACCATTCAGCCAGGCTGTTAGCACCTCTCTCCTCCCTGCAAAGCAGCCCTGTGCCTGGCTTCTGCTCTTATTTTCCCTTCCAGCATCCCTCCCATGCCCCTCCCAGTGTCACCCACTGCGAGGACATCAGAGGCAGCTGCCACCAGACCCAGCACATCGCTCTTGTAAACTTTCAAATAATCCCCACAGTGCTCAGCGCCATCATTAAAGGCCTTCACACCCACAAAAACTGGTTTGAGTTATTTCCCTCCTCTCCCCCAGTTCTCTTTTGGCACTTTCAGATTTATTCCTCCCATTACAAAAGTGTTTGGGATTCCTCCTATCTCCGAACACAGACTGCATTAGTATGCAGGGGATGTAATTTGATTAGATCTGACCCAAGCTCTAATCCCTCTGTATAAAGTCTCTGTTGTGCTCAGTCTGTACTGTTTGCCTATGTTAGGATCTTTTCTGAGTTTCATTAGAGGAAAGACTTGCTTAAATAATTTGGGAAACAATTTGGAAATACTTATAAAAGCACTGAGTTCAGTGCTGTCAGTTGTGGATTTATATTGCCTTTGTTTGTGAACATCCAGATGGTATTCTCTGACTATTAAAACGCTTTTCATTATGTTCACAATGATTATGCACTTAGAAATTCCCACAGGAAGCTGAAAACCCACAATCTGTCAGTCTTCTGCATGAAAAGCCTGTCAGATGAGGGGCTGCAGCACTTTGAGTGACAGGACTGCTGTCACCCAGCAGGATCACGCAATGCACCTTGCAGGGTCAGTGCTGGGGAGCACCCCTGCAGTGACCAGCGCCATCAGGCACTTCAGAGAAGAGCCACGAAGGTCGGGCACTCATATCCTTCACAAACCCATCCAGACACGTCCCTGGGGAGCCTCAGCCAGCCCTGCTGCAAGCTCCAAATGAGATCTGGCTTTTTGCAAAGCCTGGCCCCAGCTGTGGTGCTGAGTGCTGGGAAACCTGGCACTGAGCTCCTCAAAATCTGACTCTTGACACTTAATGACTTTCTCTCATCCGATGTGCTCTGTTATTTAACTAGGAATAAAAGTCGGATGTTTACTGCCAGACTCTCTCCATCCTTCTCTTTCTGAAGGGCTCTGCACCACCATCCCTCCCACATCCTGCTGCTTTCACCATTGCTCATGTTTTTATACAAGTGCAGCAGTCGGCTCCCCAGGCACTCTCTGAGTGCTCCTCCAGAGCCTGTCCCTGGTCTCACTGAGCTGTGCAGGGATGGTTTGTCCATGCTGTGCCAGGCTTGCTCCCTGGCAGCCTGCCTGCTGTCTGAGTCAGGGGTAGAACACCTCCATGCTACCTTCACCTGGCTGGGAAGCCCAGAAGATGTCACGCTGTGCAAAAGTCCTAGTTCCCCTCCTGAGCCAGGCACAAGGAGCTGGTGGGTGCCCTGATTGCTCCTGCCAGAGCAGGGTTTGCTCCTCCTGACAGGTCACCCCTGCTTATGTACATCTGGAGCCAGCACCTGCTGTGTCCTCCCACTGTCCCTGTCCTGGCCCTGGAGAAGCAGGTGGTCCCCGTGCCACATCACTGGCTGATACCTCGGGGCTGCCTTACCATATCCCAAGTCCAGGGAGCTGGAAGGGTTTGGCCAGCTGACCTCTCTGTGCAGCTGCAGGAGAGCTGGGGGCCTTTTTCCAGGGTTACTCTGGTGCATCTCCACCTCCTCTCCTGCTCTCTCTCCTTGTCTTCCCTCAGGATGGCTGAACTTTTGCCGGTGCTGGAAAGCGGCTTCACTACCATGGAGACAGCATTTCTGCCTCTCCAGAGCGCTATAAAGCCACGAGCTGGATGCTCAATTCCCAGCCTGGCCCTTTCTATCCAAGACCCAGGTGTGGTGCCAAGATGTCCCAGAGCAGCCTCCCTGCATTTCATCCAGCTTCAAGAATCCCTGGACCAGCCCTCCCATGGGCCTCTTTTCCTTTCTGAGGAAAGGGACCATCTCAGCCACCATGCAAGGCCTCAGACGCCTTGCTTTTCCACAGCTCTGCTGGGCTGGGCTCCAGGTGTTTTTGCTCAGGTCTCACGTGGGAAGGGTGCTGGGGAGGGCTGAACTATCTGCTGGGCTCAGCTGCTCACCAGCACCCAAACCCTCACGCTTCATCAGCTCTCTGGAGAGAGTGGCATGGTGGAGAGCACCAGGGGAGCGCCTCTTCCCTCACAAATCCCAGTCAGGGTCAGCTCATGGAGCAAGGGAGCACAGACCACTGTCCTAGGAGTGGCAGTCACATGGGGAAGATGGTTTTCAGCCTCAAATGAGTCTCCAGAAGAAGCAGGGGTCCAGGCTGGCTGTGGGACGGAGCGCACGCACTCCTGCGGCACTGCCCACAGGCCCCGTTACACAAAATCGCAGCCAGCAAAGGAACGCGGCAGCAACGGCCCTGGTACGCCAGAGTGAACACACACGCCGAGTGCACCTCATTTACAAAGCACAGCCAGACACACACTCTAAACACAAACCACACGTGGGCACACGTGCCCAGCGCAGGCCACACCCTGCGCCCCACCAGCCATGTGCAGCCCCACACGCTGTGAGAGCACTGTGTGTGAACAGACGCTGTGTGTGAACAGACACTGTGTGTGAACAGACAGACACTGTGTGTGAACAGACACTGCGTGTGAACAGACACTGTGTATGAACAGACACTGCGTGTGAACAGACACTGCGTGTGAACAGACACTGTGTGTGAACAGACACTGTGTGTGAACAGACACTGTGTGTGAACAGACACTGTGTGTGAACAGACACTGTGTGTGAACAGACACTGTGTGTGAACAGACACTGTGTGTGAACAGACACTGTGTGTGAACAGACACTGTGTGTGAACAGACACTGTGTGTGAACAGACACTGTGTGTGAACAGACACTGTGTGTGAACAGACACTGTGTGTGAACAGACACTGTGTGTGAACAGACACTGTGTGTGAACAGACACTGTGTGTGAACAGACACTGTGTGTGAACAGACACTGTGTGTGAACAGACACTGTGTGTGAACAGACACTGTGTGTGAACAGACACTGTGTGTGAACAGACACTGTGTGTGAACAGACACTGTGTGTGAACAGACACTGTGTGTGAACAGACACTGTGTGTGAACAGACACTGTGTGTGAACAGACACTGTGTGTGAACAGACACTGTGTGTGAACAGACACTGTGTGTGAACAGACACTGTGTGTGAACAGACACTGTGTGTGAACAGACACTGTGTGTGAACAGACAGACACTGTGTGTGAACAGACACTGTGTGTGAACTGACACTGCGTGTGAACAGACACTGTGTGTGAACAGACAGACACTGTGTGTGAACAGACACTGTGTGTGAACAGACAGACACTGTGTATGAACAGACACTGTGTGCCCGGGGAGCCTCTCTGTGTTCATGGGGAGCCTTGTGTTCCTGGTGATCCTCACTGTGCTTCTGGTGAGCCCTGTGTTCCCAGTGCTCCTGGTGAGCCTTGCCGTGCTCCCGGTGAGCCTCACATTCCAAGTGAGCCTTGTGTTCCTGATGAGCTTTGCATTCCCAGGGAGCCTCGTGTTTCCAGCGAGTTTCACCATGTTCCTGATGAGGAACCTTGCGTTCCCAACGAGCCTCGTGCTCCCAGTGAACCTCGCCACCACACAGGACCGTGTGCCTCTCTGATCAGCCCCCTGATGATGGTGGAACTGCTCTCCATGTGGGGACATCTCCCCTCCTTCCTAGGTACCCCACCCTGGCAATGCCAAAGGGCTGAGACATGCCCTTGGAGGGTCCTGGCTGTCTCCTGCTCCCTGGAGTGGTTTGTGTGGGAAGGATCACCCCTCCCTGAGGTGAAGGACACCAGTTCCAACAGCTTCCAGGCACCTAGACACCCTGTCCTACTTTACTGCCCATGCCAGGAGTGACAACAGGGCTGAGGGACATCTCTGAAGAAGCAGCAGGAGTTTGAAGACTATTAGGAGCTCTCAGCAGAGGAAGAAACCCTAAGTCCCTCTAATGTGGATGCAGAGGAGCTGTCACTTCAGTGGGAGGCTGGGAACAAACATCCCCTGCCAGAGAGGACCCTGGCACCGAGAGCTGGGACTTGTCTTGTGGACAGGGCATCTTGTCCTCCACACGTCCAGCATACCTCAAGGCTGCCTCTCACCTGCAGCTGAGCATTACCTCATCTCTTGGGCCATGTGCACGCACTGAGTCCAACTCTGGGGCTCCTCAGGCTTCACCCCACTGCAGGAAGGGCTGTGGGGCTCTTTGGCTCCTGAGACACCCACCCCATGCTCCTCTCATGTCCAGTTAGGGCTCCTCAGGCTGCCCAGCACTGGTAAGGGTTCTTCTGCCTCATCAGACCCCAGGGGAAGAGTCTGGACCTGGGCTGAGACAGCATCGTCACACCTACAGCATCCCAAGCCAGGGCCGTGCCTTTGAAGTGTTTTTTTCTTCAGAAACACAGCCAGGAGGAAAAGTGAGAAAGCCGCCGCACGAGAGTTGGTCAGAAGCATTTAGACAAGACATTTCTCCATTGGAATGTGCTGGCTCATGGAGATGTTTTGTTGAGACAGTTTGATTGCAGTTGAACACTGCCAAGAAACTGCCAGACCTGCTGCCTGGCAATGCTCCGCCTCTGGAGCAGCTGCCTGGGGCATGGGCAGCCACCCAAAAGCCTGCAGAGTCTGCGAGCCCCAGGTTTTCATTCACTGCTCCAGGAGAAGCTCAGCTCCCATGCCTGGCCTGGGTTTTGGCTGGAGGACAGAGCAGCAAGAGGAGTAGCGTGAAGTCAGCGTTCCCAGGAATTCCCTGGACCTGGGTGTCAGGGCAGCCGGCTTCGGATCCAGGCACCCCCACCCTCCCAAAAAAATCTGTAAAGAGGACAAACTGTCTATTGCGTTCATTCTATATCCCAACAAAAACAAGGCTCCAAATGTCAGATTTTTTGGGGAAAATCGACTTGGTCTGTGCACCAGACCCTGCAAAGGTCTCCCTTGACCCAGCTGCTCTGTTGGTACCATGCTCCAGCAATTCCAGCAGCTGCAGGAGCTCCATCCCCAGGGAAGACTGGAGGGAACTGACAGAAGAAAGCTGTGCCCCTGTCCCTCTGCCGAAGGAATGACAGCCTTGCCCAGACAAGCTTTGGGTAAAAGATGTGGAAAAGCTATGCTAAACATCACTATGTGCAGAAATCCTTCCTTCTGACATGAAAGGAGAGGTCCATATGTGGCTGTGGCAGTGAAACAGGGACTGGATCCCCCTCTGAAAGGGCTTCTCAGCACAGAAGAAAGCTTTCCCTGCCCTTGGTAGGAAAACAGAGACTGCAGTTTGTGGCCAAGATTTGGGGTGTTTGTTCCAAGATGAAGTGTTGACTCCGGAAGGGCCCCGGTGTGGGGACATGCACAAGAGGTGGGGGAGCTCTGGTCTGGAGGCTTTCAAACCTCAGGTAGACAAAGCCACAGCCACCGTGACTGAGTGCTGGCTACAGCCCTGCTGTGGATCAGACTGGTCTGGAGCCCTCCAGTGGCCCCCTCCCACCAAATCTGGGGCAGTTCTGGAGAACTACCCCAAGGGATGCCTTCAAAGCTGGACCTTTCCTGCCAGGAGATGCAGGTGCTCTGCATGCAGGATGCAGATCATGTCTCAACCATCTGCTTCTCCACAGGCACAGTCCTGCCAGCTTGACTTCAGTCATGGGCAGCCCCAGACCAGGCAAAGGGACAGTGTTCCCTTCCAGAGGGACAGTGTTCCATGGGACAGGAGTGGATGTCTGAGAGCCAAGCGCGATGACAGTGCGGGACGATATCCAGTGAACACAAGGCCTCCGTGATGTCATTGGAGAGGCAGTGGTTGTGTCAATGCACTGGGCTGTTGTGGGACAGGTAATTCAACACGGCCCCAGATTTTGATCAGAGACTAAACAATACAAAAGCCACATGGCACACGTGGAGAGGAACAGAGCTCTGGCCGGCTGACAGCTCTCAGAAGCAGCTGAGCTGAGGCCCATCACTTGGGAGAGAGTTCCTGTGGTCCCAGTCCTCCGCTGTTCAACATGAAGACAACATGATTAATGTTAGAAATTATTAATGGCTGAAAAACATTAATATTGGCTAGAGATGGCACAGACTGCAGTGGGAGAGAGCAGCCACTGTGCCCTGGGAGCAGCAGCATTTTTCTAGCCACATGTGAAGCCACTTTGGCAGGAGCAGGGTACAAACCAGGGGCTCTGGCCCCATATTTGCAGACTGAGGGTCAAGATTCCCCTTTCCACAGGCTGGGCCTCCATGCCAGAAGGCAGCTTGGGGGTCTAGTAGGGGATCACAGCGCCCAAAACAGCCACACAGAGGAGCTGGGGCAGAAGCAGGAAGGCTGAGTGTCCTGGTCTGCTCCCACAGGGGGCTGGGCTCAGGTCCCACCCATCACAGGGCAGAGCTGGATGGAAGGTCTGGGAAGAGCAACAGAACTGATTATACAGGGAAGCAGAGAGAATCAGGAGCCACAGAGCTACAGGGGAGATTTTGTGATGTCCACAAATGTGTTTTGATGGGCCAAACATGAGGGTTCTGTGCCTTTGTTTGCAGAGGGGTGTTTGCAATCCTTTAAGGGACTGACTACACTTGACAGCCCCTCTTGAAGCAGAGTTAAAACTCAGTCCCTGGGAAGTGACAGGGAGGGAAGGTCACAGGTACAGCAGGGTAGGCAGGAACCTGTGCCCCAGCAGGAATATGGGAAGAGACAGCCCACTGTGGTCAGATGTCAGTGCTGGAACTGCCCATGAGATAAAGGGGTTAATAGGTCATGTGAAATCCTTTGGAGGGCCAGCAGGACAAGGATTCAGAGAGCAACATCTGTCGTGTGAAATGCAACTGGTTTTGTCCCAGCAGTGGTGCAAGGGCTGGAAATAAACAGCTCCTCCCTGGAGCGCTGGCAGATCCCCAGAGGTCCCAGTGCCAGGGCAGCTGGGCTGGCACAGAGCTCCAGCATGGACCCTGCGGCTGTCTCTGGAGCACAGACCCCTGCGGAGCAGCGGCCACCCACCACCCCGTCCCGCGGGGCCGGGAGACATGCGAGTGCCGGCGTCACCCCCCGGAGAGCGACCGAGACCCAGTCGGGTCCCCGGAGGGCAGCGGTGACCGTTCCCGGGAGGTGGCCGTGGGGATTTAGCAGCACATTCCAGCCCGGAGCGACGGCCGGCTCAGCCCGGAGTGGATCAGCGAGGCTTTGCCGGCTGCCCCTCGGGGATTATCGGGGCTCAGGGACGCGCTGTCAGAAATCAGGATTCCTCCCCGCAGGAACAACGTGCTCGGCCGAGCCGTGCCCCGGGGAGGGCTGGCCGGGGCAGTGTCCGGAGGGATGTGCAGCTCCCTGGGTGGGGAAAGCTCCCCCTCCGGGCCCGTGCAGGAGCCATCGTGGCACTGGTCCCCGAGGTCTCGGCTCCCTGGGGGTGGCCGGGCTGCCAGCGAGAAGCAGACGTGTGTGTGCGGGGAGGAATGTTTGCTCGGGCAGGTCCAGCCCCGGCGCTATTTCTGGTCCCAAGAGGCCCCGAGGGAGGGCTGTTTATCAGGGATATACTGTACCAGATGGACTTGGCATCTATTAAAACAAAACAAAACAAAACAAAACAAAAAACCAAAAAACAAAACCCCCCCAAAAAAACCACCAAAGCTCATTTTGGGGGTAGGTGGGTTTTTTTTGGACAAGGCAGCTGCGAGGAAGGCTGAAGGAGAAGGAGGTGACATGGGACCATTTGGGCTGTAAGGGACAGGACAGGGGGTGCTGGAGAGCCAGCACAGCAGCCAGCAGAGCTCCCTGCAACACGGTTTTGGAGCCAGGTCATCAGCATCCCTGAAGAACAAGAGGCACAACAAGGAATACGGTGGGTCAAGAGGCTTCAGGAGAGCCAGGCATGGGTGACACAGAGAGCTGGAGTCAGGAAACAGGCCCAGTGTGATGCTGCAAGAAGCTGTGCAGGAAGAGGGGACTTAGTCTGGTAGAAGTCTCTGAGGCAAAGACAGGCTGCAGGTGTCACCCCGAAGCCAGCAATGAGACACGGCTGTGTCAAAGGGTCAAGAGGATGCTGGGGTGACCAAGGCTGGGCTCCTGGGGGCTGGGATTTGCCTGGGGGCTGGGATTTGCCTGGGGGATGGGATTTGCCAGGGGATGGGATTTGCTCTGTGCTGCTGCTTGTCCACCATGTGCATTTGTCCTCTCCCTCTCCTGGGAAGCACTGTCTACAGGGTGGAGCTGTCTACAGGCCTCTGTGAAATCCCTCACGGTTCTGGAGGCTGCCCACTGTCTAATCTTCTGTCCAGCTATGTGCTGGAGTGGCTGCTGATGTTAGGTGGGACGATCTGGAGAACTCAGAGGAGGGGACAGAAGTTCTACATGGCCTCAGGTCACTGGAGGGACTCGATGGTTTCCAAAGGAACAAGACCTTGGCCACTGCCATGGGAGGTCTCAGGTGGGCAGTAGGTGCCTTTTAAGTGCCCCTGTGGAACTGGGGATGTCACTGGCCCATGGGATGGGTTCCTGGAGGATTCACACTGGGCATCCCAAGCATGTGGCAGGGCTGAGACAAGCTGGACTGCTCCCAGGTCATGGGGAGGCTCAAACAGGAGACACCTACTTTTATCCCACTGGGAAGGAAGGGTGTGGGACACCACCTTGCTGCTGCGAGGCCAAGAGGGCACAAGGCATGAGAAGGAGCTACAGGGCTCCAAGCTATGTGACATTATCAGCCATGGGATGTCCTGCCTGTCAGGTACCTGAGCCTGTGCCTGGGACAGGCTCCCAGGCAGGGAACAGCACCAGAGAGGTACAGGGACAGTGATAATGGAGGTTCTTGGCCACACATCTGCAATAGCAAAGCCTGGGCTGTGTATCCTCTGGGAGCTGAGCTCGTGCCAGGGATTGTGGGAGCAAGTGGGGGACGTGCAGGGACAGCAGCCACCCCAGGACAGCCCATGGCAGGGCAAGAGCTGGCACGGGGCAGCTCCTTTCAGGAAGGTTCACCCGTGCAGCTCTCCAAGACTTGTTCTCTGGCACCAGGAGCCTACTTCCAGGAACTCCTGGCTGCCTGAATGTCCAGCCTTTTAAGGAGTTTGTCCTACCCAGCTGAACTCCCTCTGCCCTCCCCAAGCACCCTGGATGGTGTGGGCACAGCCAGCAGTGCTCCAGCACAGCTCGGGCACAGGCTGCCTGCTCTGCTGGCACTGCTGGCACTGCTGGCACTGCTGGCACTGCTGGCACTGCTGGCACTGCTGGCACTGGCAGGGTGAGCCTTCAGCACCAGGGCATCAGAGGGAGCAGAGTCTGGGGAAGAGTTTAGGCAGGGATTTCCTGCTTTTCAGGCTTCTAGTCCTGAGCACATGGAGGAGTTGAGGTGCAGCGAGGTGACACTTGGAGCACCGTGGAGCCTCAGGATTCCTGGGTTGGGGCTCAGAGCAGGACACCCCTGGGTGTATGGCCACCTTCTCCTCTGCATACATGGGTGGATATGGTCCCTCTGGCGCATGTCTGGGTGCTGCCACACCCAGCCCTGGAGTGTGTCAGTTCTGAAGCAGGGCAGCACTCATACTTGCACTAATGCAGGTCCTTGTGCCTCTGTGTCTGTGTGTGCTGCATGGTTGCTGATGCTGGGCAGGTATGTGTGAGCAGGGACAGGCTACTCCCCTCCCTCATGGGGCTCTGCCATAGCCACAGGAAGCTGGTCACACTCCTGTGGGGTGCTGGCCAGGGTCACCTGCATCCTGCAGAATCCTCCAACCAGCTCCCCACCACAGCTGAACCCCCCAGCAGTGGCTGGGTTTGGTGCACAGAAGGCACAAACCTGCTGTGCTGCCTGAGACCCTGCCAGTCCCCATGTGTGGCCTCATCCCCTGCCAGCTCTTCCAGCAGTTGTCACTTCCAGCAGAAATCTCAGGGTTTGCTGTGGGACACGGCTTCCTCCAATTGTTCCCGAGCCACTGGGCTGGGCATGGGGCAGCCTTGACACTTGGGACACCAGAGCCAGCACCGGGCGAGGTGGGGCAGAGAGATAAGGGGGCCCAGACACAAAAAAACAGCAAAGCCAAGGCTGCCAAGGCAGACGGGAGCATTCAAGACATGCACTTTCCAAAGGGACAGCTTGTCCTTACAGGGAGGTCAGGGCCAGAGAAGATCCTTGCTGTGCCCGGGTGCTGTTGAAGACAAAGGGACAGCGGCCCCATGTCCTGCTGGTGCTGTAGGGCTGCACAGCAGGGTTAGGCACAGGATGGTAGAGCTGAGAAGCAGGGAGAAGCCATTCATGGAATCACAGAATCATTGAGGTTGGAAATGCCCTTAAGGACCATTAAATCCAACTATTTCCCAGCACTGCCAAGGCCACCACTACACCAAGTCCCCAGGTGCCACATACACATGGCTGTTAAATCNTCCTTTTCTCCAGGGGCTGAGCCCCTTTCCCAGCTCCCTCAGCTGCTCCTGGGGCTCCAGACCCTTCCCCAGCTTCATTCCCTTCCTTGGACAGGCTCCAGCCCCTCAATATCCTTTCTGTAGTGGGGGGGCCCAAAACTGTCCCCAGGATTGGAGATGCCTCAGCAGTGCCAGCACAGAGGGGGCAGTCACTGCCTTGGTCCTGCTGGTCTCTGGTTCCCAGCTTGTGGCAAAGATCCCAGGGCTTGACCACCTCTCCTGGCTCCTAGAAATAACCTGGAGTAGTCTGACATTTGAGCAGCTGGATAGGAGAATCCTGTGCCATGAGGCTGCCTGGACCTCAGACCCTGGCAGGAATCGGCACCTCATCCCAGGGGGAGTGAGGACACCGGGTGCAAGGCTGTAGGGCAGTCCCTAGCACCATGGGGGTTTGGAGGTGAGACAAAGCACTGGATGAGCTGAGTCCCCTCCAGCCATGGGAGGACGGGAGTCATAGGCACAACCCAAGTGCAGGGAGTCCAGCCAGCAGAGACCACATCCTCTGTGCTGAGAGGCACAACTCATGGGAAAAGTGACCTGTGGGCTCCAGGTTTGTTTTGTCATCGTGTCTTGTGCATTTTCTGAGGTTACTTTGGATTTTGACCAGCAGTTGAGGAAAAAAGTTACAAAAACCATTTAATTGAAAACTGCTTACTTTTCATGACTCATTATAACTGAGCACCTGGGTCCTCAGCCCATATGTGATTCGCTCCATGTGACAAGATTTCAGTAGAAGTCACTATGGGTCTCCCACTGGGATTTTCTGTGACCTTGAGCAGAAGCTCCAGGGCAGCAGCAGCTCTCCAGCTTCCCAAAGGGCTCTCCAGCCCTGGCACATCTTCAGTGGGTGGAAGCACCACACCTGGAGGGGATTAACAGCCCTGTGGATGTGGCCCTTGGGGACATGGGTCAGTGGTGTCCTTGGCAGTGCTGGGGATGGTTTGGCTTAATGATCTTAGAGGGCTTTTCCAAACGAAATGATTTTGTGATTCTGCTGCCCCATAAAACAAATCTGGCAGTAGCCAGGGATCCAGACTCTGGGATCCAAACCCTGGGATCCAAATTCTGGGATCCAGAGACTGAGATCCAAACCCTGTGCTACCCCATCCCCAGAGAGCTGGGACCAGACGCATCCCACAGTGCCTTCCCCAAGTGTTTTCTGGCATTCCCATCTACTCCTTCCCCACATTCCTGTTCAGCATCAGGAATCTGTCCTTTAGCACCTGCTCTTGTCTCAACCTCTCCATGCTGCCANATCCCATCCCATCCCATCCCATCCCATCCCATCCCATCCCATCCCATCCCATCCCAGTCTTCACTTCCTGTGGACACTGCCAATCCTGTCCCAACCACTGCCAGACAGTTTCTCATCCACAAACAACTCCTGATAGTCAGGGTGACTCCTGGGCAGGGAGAGCTTCTTGCAGAGCCAGCCATGGGCCATGGGAAGGTGGAAAGTCTGAAAAGATCTGTAATCTTCCAGGGAGTTGTGTTTTCAAGGCTGCTGGGCCTGAAGGTCCCCTCATGCAGATAGTGGGCTTCTCATCCTTGTGTCCCAACCCTGCTGCCCCAAAAGCACCAGAAGCTTGTTGGGAGGGTTGAGGTGATCCTGCTTGTCAGAGGTCTCCAGGAACAGCCCTGGTGCAATGGTGTCCCCAGTGTGGGATCAGCCCCGGGGAACCTGCCAGCGCCTCCATCCCGGCCCGAGCTGGCAGAGGGCCTGGGCAGGCAGGGGGGGAAGGCTGCAGGAACTTGATAACAGTGCGGTGGGTGGGGACATGGGGCTGGCTCCAGGCTGCCCGAGGACAACCCTGGTCACATCAGGGTCCCAGAGCTGGCAGCAGCTGAGGGGTGCTGGGCTGGGGGGTGAAGGTTGGGAATAGGCACAAGCCTGGCTCTGGCAGGGAGGGACTGTGGTGTCCTCACCAAGCAGAGAAAGAGTCCTGCAGCCTGGGCTGGCTCAGGTGCACCTGCACCAGTGCCCAGCGAGCAGCCTGTGCTCAAGAGACATGGAAGAGCCAGAGCAGAGAGGTCGTGCTCTGCCCAGGCATCACCTGCAAGTTTCTGTGTCCTGCTCACAGGACCCCATGGTTTGAAGCTACAAGGGACTTTCACTGGAGCCTGATGGTCCCTGAGCTGTCTCAGACACCAGAGCCCCTTCCTGAGCCCCTCAGTGTGCCCCCAAGGTTATCCCCAACCTGGTGCCACACTGCCCATAGACCACAGTTGGCCAAGCAGCCCAGCAGCAGCTGGGAGTGCTTAGCCCTTCACAGGCAAGGGGATGGACTGACACCAGAGAATCGTGGAATCATAGTATGGTTTGTGTTAGAACAGAAACTCACCCAGTTTTATGTCCTGCCATAGGCAGGGACACCTTCCACTATTCCAGGGTGCTCTGAGACCCATCCAGCCTGGCCTTGGACACTTCCAGGGATCCAGGAGCAGACACAGCTGCTCTGGGCAACCTGTGCCAGGGCTTGCCACCTTCCCCGGGGGAAGGATTTCTTCCTGACACCCAATACCAACCTCTCCTCTTTGTTCCCCCCTGTCCTGTTTCTCTCTATCTGTGTTAAAGTCACTCTCCCTCTATTATGCTCTCCATGCTCCACCCCTGCTCAGACCACAGCTGGTGTGCTCCCGCTGCCGTGTCCCCACAGAACATCCAGGAGGGATGCCCTGTCCGTGGTGCCTGGCAGCGGGCACCTGTGACCCTGCTGCCCACCGGGCTGTGTCCATGGCTGCGTGGCACCACCTCTTATCCTCTCTGGCAGCTGCAACAGCTGCAGCTTCAGAGCCTGCCCGGCTCCTTCCGTGACCCAGACAGGCCCTGCTGCGAGGGAACAGGGGGTCAGGGGCCACAGGAACATCTGGAGGGAGGCGCGGCCCATTCCACACCCGAGGGGCTCCCCGGGGACAGGCAGCGCTTGGGGGTCAGGGGTGCCAGGGCTGTGCCCCGGCCCCACGCCAAGCCGGCCTGGGGACATGCTGGCAGCGTCCCTCGGACACGGCCGCTCCAAGGACTCCCGGCAGCAGCGCACGGCTGGTCACCGGCCACTGCTACATCTGGAGCCGCTCAGGCAGGCCCGGGAGCTGCCCACGGAGTGCAGGGCAGCAGAGGCAGGGCTGTCATCCTGCCAGGGCACGGCAGTGTCACTGCACCCCACTAGGGCCACCCCAGGACATGCTGCTGTGCCCACCCACTCTCAGAGAGAATCACATGAGGAGTGCCTGAGGTCACTTGGATTGTTCAGCTGGAGGAGACTGAGGCCAGACCTCACCGGGTGCTGCGGCTCCAACCAAGATGCAGCTCCAATCTCTGCTCCCCTTGAGCAGTGACAGGAGCCAGGGAATGGCTGAAGCTGTGTCAGGGCTGGGTATCAGGTAAAAGCTTTTCCCC
The DNA here is from genome assembly GCA_013396995.1 of Dicaeum eximium. Classification (NCBI taxonomy): domain Eukaryota; kingdom Metazoa; phylum Chordata; class Aves; order Passeriformes; family Dicaeidae; genus Dicaeum; species Dicaeum eximium. Next base: position 295,905 of record VWZP01005331.1, on the reverse strand, counting down.
ACAGAGGGTGCTGGCACTGCCCAGGCTCCCCAGGGAATGGGCACGGCCCCGAGGCTGCCAGAGCTCCAGGAGCGTTTGGACAGCGCTCCCAGGGACGTCCAGGGTGGGATTGCTGGGATGTCTGTGCAGGGCCAGGGACTGGACTGGATGGGTGATCCTTGGGGGTCCCTTCCCACTCAGGATATTCTGTGATTCTCTGAATCTTTGGTTTTATGACTTTTGCTCCANGGAAGTTCCGGGAAGGGAAGTTCCGGGAAGGGAAGTTCCGGGAAGGGAAGTTCCGGGAAGGGAAGTTCCGGGAAGGGAAGTTCCGGGAAGGGAAGGGAAGTTCCGGGAAGGGAAGGGAAGTTCCGGGAAGGGAAGGGAAGGGAAGGGAAGGGAAGGGAATCTTTAGTTTTATGACTCTTACTCCAGACCCAAAGGATCTCATCCCTTTTCCCCAGGGCTGCAGAGCCTGGCTGAGCAGCAGAGCAGGGCAAGGTGCCATAGGGATACCACAGCAGCCATCCAGGACAGGGGGAATAGGCTGGTGTCTCCTGGAGGGACAGATGGGAGGGGTGGGCAGGAACAAGGGACACATGCAGACTGAGTAGAGAGGAAGCAAGGCATGGGTACAGCTGGCTGAGAAGGGTCAGCCTGAGCAGCCCAGCTCTTGTTGGACCTGGATGTTTGTTTCAGCCATCCCTCTGGACCTCAAGATCCTCTTCTCCTGCAGCTAGTGCACTTTTCATGGGATTACTGCATAGTCCGAAGCAAGAAGCCAGGAAGATCCCAGGCAGGCTTCGGAGCATCTCCTGGAGTTGGTAACCACAGGATGAGGGGCACGTGGGTGAGTGGGGCCACCAGCAGAATGAAGACATGCTCCAGCCCCACTCTTGCCCAACAAATCCACCAGCAGCCCAGTACAGAGTCCCAGCACAGCCCTTGTCTCCACCACCCCTCTTTAGGCACCCTGCCCTTTCCCCTTGCCAAGATCCCTGGCCAGGCAGGATCTACCCACACCAGCCTCCACCAGGAGATGGAGCAGGTGACACCTGGATACTCTCCTGGAGCCTGGAGGGTCCATCAGCAGCTGTTGTCAGTGCCACATGCAGCACTTCTGTGTTAGACCAGCAAAGGCATCAGTTACACTCAAATAGGGCACAGACCCCAAGGTGAAACCAGCCCCTCCCCTTCCCCTGCATTTTTCTCTCCAAGGAATGTCTGTCTGCTTTAAAGCAAAGGTTTTCCTTCCAGGTGCTTTCCCCAAGCCACTTTGGGCAATTTCCATCCAGCTCCAGCCCAGGGAGGCTCCTGCCTGTGCACATGTTGGAGTTCGTGCTGTTCACAGCTGGAGCATCTCCGGAGCATCTGCTGAGCACCAGCTTCTCCCCAGCCAGGGGCAACCACCACTGCCCACCAACACTCTGGTGAGGGAAGGGGAGAGAGGAAGTGGTGTCCCAGGCCTGGAGTCAAAAACATCACTAATGAAGCATCAGTAGCTCATCAGGGGAAAGCGAGGCTGTTCCCAATTAGTTCAGATCTAGATTAGGCAAGAGAGGTGAGTAACAGCGTGGGCTGGACCCGTGTAAAGTTGTTGGTTCAACTAAACTAAAAAATAAACTGGAAAAATGGGAAAAAAAAGGAAAGAGAAGAAATACCAGATTTAGGTCTGGTTTGTTTATTCAGAAATAGAGAAAAGTAAAACATAAGTACTAGGACAAAATATGCCAGCTCTAAATTCTGCCTGAGATGATGATTTTATTAGCAAAGAATCTGGATCTCAAGTTAAACAACACAAAACCAGATGCAGAGGTCAATACTCTCCTGCCTAATAACAATGCTTTCAGTGACATCCTTAAGGAAGAGATGGACTCATCAGCATTGTGAGAGACTTTTAAAACAAATTTGGAGAGCAAAACAACAAGATTTCACTCTTAGAATCTGCAGTTCAAGTTGAGAGAGAGCATAATGGAAACTCTGTTCCAAATACAATCCCATGACATGATGAAGACTCAACAATTGACATCAGCAGCTTCCCAAGAAGTTTGAAAAACAGAGATGAAGTCATAACTCATCAGCTAAAGCCATCCTGTAAGAAAAACCAGCAGTATTCTAAAAAAAAAGGGGGCTTGAAGTCTCAACCTAAAGCCATTTCCAAGGGGAATAATAGCAAAACTAGTAGGAAATAAAGTAGGAAGAGATAAGACAAATGTCAAAAAAATAAAACTCTTGCAGCAAAATCAAGTCCTGTGGAGAAAACACTCCTGCTACCCACCAAGGAAAAGATATCCTGAAGGTCAGCAAGAGCAGAGCTCAGCTTTCCAGGTTTGGAAGAGATTACTGAGCTCCAGAGAATAATGTGGGCATGACAACATGACAACAGCAACTGACAAAACCCTGGGGAAGTGGTGGCGTTACCATCCCTGGAAATGTTCCAAAAAATGTGTGGATGTGGCACTGGGGACATGGTTAGCGGTGGCCTTGTCGGTGCTCGGGGAAAGGTTGGACTCAGTGATCTCAGAGGGCTTTTCCAACCTTAGCAACTCTATGATTTTATGATTAAAAGAAGATAATGAAAAAATAAAGCACAAAGACTGTCACAGAAAAGGTTAAGAAATTCTGCAAAAAAACCCCAAGTATGGGGGCACTGGGACCAGCTGGCATCTGTTATTTGTCAGAAAATCTTGTCTTCATTGCCTCCATTTATTCCCAGGTGTCGCTTTGCAATCCCCCCGTGTAAGGGGGTTGCAAAGTGACACCTGGGAATAAAAATGGGGTCAGGGAAATGAGACTCTGTGTCCATGGAGAGCAGTGGCTCTGCACAGATGTGACATGGATAATTCTGTGATTATCCTGATGGGTGTGAGCGGCCTGTGAGAGCTGTCACTGGTGCTGCAGCTTGCTTTAACCCAAAACAGCAATTCCAACCCAAAACTGTAGTCAAGACACAGCTCATGGCCGACAGAACATCTCCTGGGAGGATTCCTTGGCTTTGTGTGCTGTTGTTTGTCCTGGAGGAAAAGTTGATGAGATTCCACGACAAAAAAAAGCCACTATCAGTTCCTGGCATTTGAGATCCCAGAGCAACATGCCACATACGAAGATACCAAGACCTTTGGAGTTTGGAACAGACAAATATGGCACTAAAACCATGATAAAGGCTCCCAGAGGGAGTGGGAACAGAATATCCAATGCCATGGGAAACCCTCTCTTATCTTTAAAGAAAGCTACAAGTCCATGGCATTTGGCATTTTGGAGAGTGTTTATCAGCAATGCTGATGGCAGATAGAAGCTCTTTTAACTATTGAAAGACAAAGTAAGAAAAAAACTAATTTGGACACTTTGTACTTCCAGTCATGTTTTACATGCTCAGCTCTCCCACTCCAGCCCCTGTCCCAGGGGCCTGGCTTTGACAATGCCCTCTCTAATAGAAACATAAAACCCACAGAAACCTTTTCCCACCTTAAAAATACCTCCACTTTGCCTGGGAAGGGAAGGAGAGCCCAGAAGATGGGAGGTGACCACTGTTCTGGGAGCTGCAGGCAGTGCTGCAGGGCACTGATATGTGCTTGGCATCTTTCAGATGCACCAAATTCAAGGCCAGGAGACCTGAATATGACTGGGAAATCAGGGGCCTGAGAGTGTTGTCCTATGACCATCTAGCCAGAAATTATCTCTTAGCGTAAGCCCCTCTACTGGAAAGGCAGCCAGGCTTCCTATGGAGCAGAATCCAATCACTGCTCTCTGCAATTAGTTCCAATCATGCATGGTCAGTGCTGAAATATGTGCTGATCCACACTTGAGCAGGTCTTGCTTTAACTCCCAGCCTTTGAGTCTCGTTATTTTAATTCCTCTGCTAAATAAAAGAGCTCCCAAGTACTTACTTGGTGTTTGGATTTTGCGAGGCTGGTGCGATCTTGTGTCCGTCCCTCATCCCTTCCTGATGTGTGAAGCAGGCAAATTTGAACGACAACTAGTGGCTTTATGAGGGAGCTTTTAAGGATTTAGGCCAGGTCAGAAAGGGCTTGGGGCAACCTGAGCTAGTGGAAGGTCTCCCTGCCCATGGCAGGAGGTTGTAAAAGTTCATCTTTGTTGCGGCGCCAGCTGTGAGTGAGGGTGCGTAGTGACACAGAGTCCCCAGGCAGGTGCACAGGAGAGTGGCTTTATTGGAAAAAGAGGGCCTTTTTAAGCAGTCGGGCCTTTATCAGCTCCATACCTTTAAATCATGACAAACATAATTCAACCAACCACCACACACCACGACGTGAACATGCGAGGCTTATAGAACTTGTTTTTCTTCCTCTAATTCAGCTGCGTCACTTTCCCATAGACCTTTTCTACTCAGCCAAAGTAACAGGCCTGAGCCATGGTTTTAAAAGGCTTTCCTTTTGTAAGGTTTTACCTACATGCAACAAATCTTTGAAGTTCCTTCCAACCCAAACCATTCTGTAATTTTTTAATTTTTTTTTTTAATTGGGCAAGTATGTGTCAGGAAAGAAGCTCTACTGGTTTCTCTTCCTATCCATAAAATTTCTCCAGGGAAAGATGTGAAAAAAAGCTCTCATTGGTGCCCACAGCTTTATAGAAGAGGTGATCCTGCAGGGGATCCATTACTCAGACCTCCATTATCTCAGTTAAAATGTTTACCCAGCAGGAGACATCCCCTTGGAACTTTGTGCATGGAACAGGACAGCCCTGTGAGTTCCTTATCACCTCTGATGCACCATCCTGCTTCTCCCACCCAGCCCAGCCACCTGAGATCCAGCTGCTGCCTCCTGCTCCTCTGTGCATGGTCCGTCACGCCTTTTCCATCACAGGAGCCACTTGTACCCCAGGGATGGTCACACAACTCAGGGCCAGGCTCTCTCTCTCTCTTCCTAGGACTCTGGTGCCAGTCTCCACTCCAGATCCATGCATGCATTACTGCTTTTGCAGATGGGGTTTCCAGGATAAACAGTTGAGATGAACTCATGGAAATGTGGGCCTTGTTAACCCTAGTTAACAACCTCTGGCAAGAGCCCTGGCACTGGGAACCCCCTCAGGGATAGAGTGGGGTTGGGGAGGGCTGCGGGGCACAGGGGCTGCGCAGGTGACCGGGTGACGGGGCAGAGGGGCTGGCAAGGCTGGACATGCTGTTCTCCAGCCCAATTAACAGCACCTCAGAGAATGAGGTCATTGGAGTGGCCAGACAGTCTGGGAAAACACTTTCACAGCTCCAGGAGGATTTCCTTTTTCCTCTTTTCAATTGTTCTTCTGTGCGGCCTCCCTCTGCTCCCCCCTCTCCATCCGTGTCCTCAGGCCTCCTTTGCACTCCAGCAGAGGCAGCTGCTGGATGCTGCTCACACTGTTCCCTTGGGGAGGCAGGAGAAGAAGGGCCCTGCACAAGGGCCACCAGGGTGCTGGGGGACCCCGGCTGCTGCAGTGAGTTCTGCTCTGCGTTTGCTGGCACATGGCTGTGGGAAGGAGGGGGCCACAGAGCTGCTCCTGGAAGCCTTCGGCCAGCCCCAAGCCTGTCCCACCCCTGGGATTGATGGTAGAGTGGCAGGGGTGGCAGCTCTGTCCTTTCCTCCTCTTGGTCACCTTTTTGGGACAGTGAATTGTGCTCAGCATGGCAGGCAGGAGAACCTCAATATTTTGCTGCCAACCTTGAAGATGGAAGTCTTCAGAGTAAGTATTTTTACAAAAACAACTCTTGCACCAGCATTTGCCAGGATTGCAATGAGGTTCCCTTTGCTTCCCCACTGTAGCTCTAGACTTGTCTCTCCAGATCCATCTGTAGGTCCCTCCTGAAGTCACCTCAGGAATCCTGTGACCACATGACCAGAGCTGCTGTTGTCCCCTGGGACCACACCCATCTTCCTGGCTCTCCACACACAGCGATGCTCCCACTCCTCTAACATCCTCCCCAGCCCCAGCACAGCCCCAAGTCCTCCCTGCTTCACCAAAAACTCCTGGGAGGGACCTCAGAGTTACTCTCCTGTGTAACAGTGACCACCACATCCCCCATCCACACAGGGCAGGTGGACCCTGCCATGAGCAGGTGATGGGCAATGCAGCACCAGCCTGGAAGGAAAGTCCCTGGAAGGAGATAAATTTATCTCCCTCCCAGGAGACAAATGGGGTGTTGGGAAGGAGGAAGGGTCAGGGTGTGAGAGATGGACTGGGTTGCAGAGCAGAACAACAAGGCTGCCCACATCCCAAAGAAGGTTCCCTTTGCCCCAGCAAGCCAGAATTGGGCACTTGGAAAGAATCCTTGCCTGATCCATCACAAACTTGTCCCTCAGGTTTGGGACATGACATGGCACCCACAAAGTGTGGACTGGCTGGTTTTGGGCACAGGAAGGACATTGTTTGGAGAGCCTGTGTGCCTGTGGCTTTCTGAGGGATCAGTCTGGTCTTGGGGCACATCTTCATTCAGACATTTAAGGGGAACATTGAATGAGCAAGACACCAAATGAGAGGCACCCTCAGGACTTGGTGTCTGACACTCACCCTGGGCAGAGAATGCTTGGACACTCCTGGGCCAGGCTGGCCTCAGAGGGGCGATGGGCCTGCAGGAAAATCCACACCCCACAGTCACCATCTGATGCTCCACGAGGCATCCAGGGGAGGAAGGTCTCCAAATACACTTTTCCAAAGGAGCTGCCAGACTTGTCCATGGTTCCACCATGGCCCCAGGCTTTTGCACTCCCAAGCCACCTCTGCCTTATCCTTTCTGTGCCGCAGTGTTTATTCCTGTCAGCACTCACCATCCTGCCTGGCTTTGGAAACTGCTTCCATGTGCAGCATCACCCTCCCTCGCCTGCCCCATGCTCAGAGCAAGAATTCCAGAGGGACTTTGCCAGGCTGCCGTAGACATGACCTCAGGCCAATGTGCAACTTGCTCCAGAGGTGCCTGTTTTCCTCTGTGGGGAATCCACAGACCAGGGATACACAAACCCATCTGATATGTTCAAAGAATTACTGAGCATCTGCGAGGAGAGGGAAAGAAAAACAAACACATGGATAAAAGGATTCCTAGAACATGACAAAGAGGAAAGAAAAGGAGACAGGGATGAATAAGGCCACCCAGACAGGTCCCAGGCTTTTCTGGGAGCCCACCATTTCCTTGATGAGAAGGACCTCAGCTCAAACTGTCCCTGCCTGCCTGTCTCCCTTGTTCCTCCTGCTGGGAACATGCACACAGACAGGACACATGGTGCAACTTCACAGAATCATGGAATGGTTTCGGTTGGAAGGACGACAAAGGTCATCCCATTTTACCCCCTGCCATGGGCAGGGACACCTTCCACTGTCCCAGGTTGCTCCAAGCCCCATCCAACCTGGCCTTAGACACTTCCAAGGATGGAGCATCACCAGTGAAGAGCTCCTGTCTGCAAAGCACAGACATGGCTCCTTGACTCCTGACCTCTGCCCTGACCACTTGGAGCAGCTCATGGATCTGCAGTTCTAAAATGTGCCCCTTTTGCATCCATCCTGAGCAATTCCTCTGTGCTTTCTTTGCATGAAACACAGCCCAGGGCAGGCTTTTCCTGCTGTCCTTAGCACCAATCACATTACGCACATTCACCCATCTTCCAGTCCCCCAGGGCTCACTCCAGAATTCAGACATTCAGAAGCATTCTACATATTGTTCCTCATCTCCTTTTCCCTGCCCCGATATCAAGCACATGGTTTCGTCCTTCAAAAAATGTGGGCAACCTGTGATCTTCCAGAATAACCAGAGGAACTGCAGCTTTCACTCTGCCCAAGGAGAGGATGCTGAGACCAGCTGAGATCCCTTGGGATGTGTTCAGAACTGGTGTATACACTGCATGCTGTAGTGCTGAGTGGCCAGGCAGGAATGACATGCAGTTCCTGAGCTGTGGGAACACCCATGGTCCCCAGGAAGAAGCAGGGATGGGCCTGCTGGTCTCCAGGAAAGCTGTGTTTGGCAGCCTGATGTCCTGCTTACTCTGGTGGATCTCCCACTGCAGCTCTGTCTTTCCAGGGAGCACAAACCCTGCTGAGGGAGAGATGTGTTGAGTGGTGTCACCTGCCCTCAGGTGTCCTTATCCCTGGGGTCAGAAGTCACTGCTGTTTGCTGCTCTGAGGATCAGGCCAGCAGAGAGGGATGGCTGGCTCACACAGAGAGAAGGATGAGGGAGGATGATCTCCTTGCTCCCCAAGACTGAATGAGCAGGAAGCTCTCAGGACTGGTTTTCACTCTGAGTGTGATGAGACAAGGAGGTGCAGTTGGGATAGATGGGAACTAGCAGGGAAATGGAGCTTTCCAGGGAAGGGAGAGAGACAGACCTTTCCATGGCTTCAGTCTTCGGACTGACAAATCATAACGGGCCTGAGAAGTGTCTGTTTGGGATCAGGGATCCTATGGCAGATGGGATTACAGGACCAGGGCTGTGCAGGAATTAAAACAGGAAGGGAGCAGGACCAGAGGCTCTGGGACATGTGAAGAGCTCAGATGCCCATGTACCACCCCAGGGCCAAGGTCAGGTCCTGGTCCAGATCCAGGCTCATGTCCATGCAAAGTTCCCCACACCCAGTTCCCTATGTCCAGGTCTCTGCCCAGGTCCAGATCCACACCCAGGTCCAGATCCACACCCAGGTCCAGATCTACACCCAGGTCTCTGCCCTGTTCCCCATGTCCAGCTACTTTGACCTCATGAAGGTGAGACCACCCAGGGCCCTCTCCTGGGAGGGAGAGCATGTGGAGGAATCCTGCCTTGATGTGCCAGAGCAGGGCACCCCAAGCACACCAGCCCTGGCTGGAATCAGGGCACAGCCGGCACAGGACAGGGACTGAAGCTCAGTGACTCTTGCTGGGCTCCACAAACATTCTTGCTGCTCAGTCCCAGGCTGAGCTCTAGAGTCAGCCAGTGCCAGGACCATTAATAGTGCAGTGACAGTGTTTAAATTGGAGCTGCCACCAGTGCAGACACAATAACTCCCAGTGCCCCAGGAACTGATTAGCAATGGCCCTGGGCTGCATTTTCCATCACTCTCTGCAGAGCGAGTGAGGGATTTGGCTGGTGAGGAGAAGGGTGAGAAGTGGACCTCTGGGACTTTGGTCCACCCTGCCATCACCAGGCCCTTCCCTGAGGCTGTGCCCTGTCTCCTTTCCCTCATGTCCAACTGCTGGAGCCCCTTGTGCAGAGCACCAGGGCTGCACTGACACTTATTGTCAAGTGTTTACTGTCATTGCCAGGGAGACATCAGTTCAGATTATGTCAAAACAAAGTTATTCCAAGCTCAATCCTAGAGAAAAATATTATTGTAAGCACTGATTGGCGAGGGGCAGCATGTCCACCGCCAGCAGTCCCAAAGCCCAGGGGGTGGGGGGAGATAGGATCTTTGTTTTCCAGCCAGGCTCCCAGCCAAGAGCAGCCAAAGCCGAGGTAGAAGAGTGATTTTGTGAGGCAGCCAGGAATTCAGGTCAAAGCTTCATTTTCTCCAGAAAAAAAAATCCTGTAAGGAGACTGTAAGGAGAAAGTCTTGTTCCAGCCCCAGCCTTGGCCAGAGAGTGTATGTGCCATATTGTCCAGGAATTGCATGTAAGGAGTCCAGATATGCCATATTATCCAAGAATCACATGTAGGAAATCCAGGAGTGACTTGTTATCTAGGAATCACATGCTGGGAAGCCAGACACAGCCTGTTAGACAGCGATTGTATGCAAGGAATCCAGATGTGGCACATCAGATGGGGACTGGATGCAAAGAATCCAGATGCGCTGCGTTACCCCAGAGCTGCAGGGAGGGGGAGAAACAGGCAAACACATAGAGGCTGCACCTACTTTGGGATGCAGGTACCCAGTGGGCCCTGGCCTTAGCTCAGGAACAGATGAAAAGCCAAAAACATGTCAAAACCAAGGGCTGCAGTTGGGGACAGGTCAGGGACAAGCCCACAGAGTGGGGGACCTGGTGGCCAACGTGGAGCAGGGCATGGAGGAACTGGCTGGAGGTGGAGATGGGTCAGAGATCAGCTCTGGGGATGGGGGTCAGCAGGGAGGGGGTCATGTGGTGGATGGACCTTCTCACCTATGCTGGACGATGGCCCCAGGGCCACCAACAGAGGTCCAGGAGGTGCCTTGAGCGCAGCTGGCAGAGGGAAGGGGATGCACTAAGGGAAAGAGGAGAAGATGCAAGGGTATAAATGAGCCCAAAGAGGTGCAAATAAGGACAGCAAAATGCAAACAAAGTCTCAGGAGAAATTCCCAGACAGTGAGATAGAGTGGGCAGTGAACACCTCTCCCAAGGCTGGAAGGGGATGGATGGGAGTTGTGGAGCAGCTCCCTGGGGAGGTGCAGGGGATGGAGCTGCAGCCCCAGATGGTCAGGGGCCCAGTGCTGCAGCCTGAACCCTGGGGAGCTCAGCCTCAGTGGGTGTCACCGAGACCACCCAGGGGCCCATCCCAAGCACAATGGCAGGTGGGAAGCTGCCTCCACACGGGTGAGCCAGCACAGGTGCCACCACCAGCCCAGCACCCCAGGAACCCTTCATAAACCTAGGAGGTGCTGGGAGGAAACAAATCTTCTCCAACACTTGTCCCCTGGGGCACCCCTAGTTTGGAGCTCTTCAGAGACACAGTCCCTTCCCACGTTGCCATGACATCTTCCCACAAGCTGGGCAGAGCTTCAAAGCAGCTGGTACCATCTCCTGGCAGCTGAGACTCATCTGGTCCCATCCCCAAGGATATAAGAAATAGGCAATAGAGAATAGGGTGTGGGGAATAGGTCCATGACCCCACTGCTGGGGTGATTCAGTGCCAGTCTGAGATCCAATGCTGTGGATCCAATGCTGTGGATCCAATGCTTCCCATAAAGTGTGCCCTGGGGCTCAGGTGCACTGCTCTGACACATCCTCTCCCCTCCAGGATGTGGTTTCTCATCTGGTCTCCTCTCAGGGTCTATTTTTGTCCTGCCCATTGAACAAGTGCCATGGAAACAAAGCTCCCAATGGCTCTGGGGACCGGCCAAAGCATGAGCTGTGCAAATGGCACCAGGCAAAATGCCCGGCATTATTCCAGCATGGAAACAGCCTCTTTAGAGCCCTCCCCTTCCCCAGAGCTCCTGCAGGAAGGGGCACCTACAAGGTGGAGGTGGAACATGCCCCAGCCACAGGGTGTACAGAACCAGCACATTCTCCCTTGGGTTTGGGGAGGACGGAGTAGAGGAGAAGGGAGTGGGCAGTGGTGGGACAGCAAGGGTGCCCTCAGGTAGAAGGGTAGCAAGCATCCAGCTTTATCCTGGGTGTCCTGGGAAAAGATCTTGATCCTGATGGTGCCATCCTCAGGGTGATTCCGGGCAGGTGGGGGAACATTTCTCACACACAGAGCTCCTTCTGCCAACACACAGGAGGCGTTAGTGCCACCAGCTGTACCCTTGTCCCCAGCACCGTCCGCCGCCTGTGTGTATGGTCACCCTTGGTGGCTGAGATCTCTATCCCATAACACCCTCCATTCCTCTGCAGTGCCTTGTCCAATGTCCATCCCCATGCTGGTTTCATGGTCCTCTGTGGGTGGCCTGTGGTCTGAGCAGCTCTTCGCTGCTGGACATGGAACTGGACCCACTTTCCTGTGAGCACTCTGCTCCTCTCTTAGCTTGGTGCCCCCTACCAAAGGGTAAAGCCCTGACAGGAAGGGGCGGTTGGGGGGTGAGGATCGGGTTCTGCTCCCAGGGAACAGGGACAGGACAGGAGGAAACGGCCTCAGGCTGTGCCAGGGGAGGGTCAGGCTGGATGCTGAGGAAAACTTCTTCACAGAAAGGTGATCAGGCATTGGAACTGCCCAGGGCAGTGGTGGAGTCACCACCCCTGAAGGGGTTTAACAGATGTGTTGATGTGGCACTTTGGGACATGGGTTATGGTGGCCTTGGCAGTGCTTGGGGAATGGTTGGACTTGATGACCTCAGAGGGCTTTTCCAACCTCAGTGATTCAGTGATTCTGAGATTCTAAGCAGCCTTACATGCTCCAGCTGGTTCTCCACACGACCCACAAAGAAATGGGATGAACACCTTGATTTGGCCCTTGCCAGCAAACCTGGAGAATTTCTCCTACAACCTGGCCTGGAGCCTGACTCACAGAAAAACCTTGTTCAGCAGAGCTCCAGGCAGTGGTGAATCCTCCAAGGATCCAGAATCTCCTCCAGTGCCTGGTGACTCTTGAAGAGTGGGAAACTGCAGCTTGTTTCAAGGCTGAGTTTGTCTAAATAATATTTGCAGCCAGTCGGCCGTGGCTTGTATTTGTCAGCACTCCCCAAAGCGTCCCCCACCAGGAAATGTCTTTATGTGCAAGTACCTATAAAAATGGTGACATCACTGCCCAGGCTCCTCTGAGCAAGTGGGACAAACCACACCTTGCATCCTGCAGTTCATTCCCAGCCCCTGGGACCAGGGTCTGTGACGAGTAGACAATCACATCCGGCTGCACAGCCCCCTCCCTGGGCCATCAAGTCCTGGCTCATGGCAGGTATCCAAGCCCTTGGCATTGTCTGGTCTTTCCAAGACTTGTTCAATGTCAGTGTCAGCATCTCAGAGACTCGTCCAGCAGCTCATTCCCAGCTCTGAGGTATCAGTGAACCGGCCCTGTTAGTCTGCGGTTGAACAGCCTCCCTTGTTAAATTGCTTTACCCCAGTCTCCCTCATTATAGATTTAATCACTTTACCCTGCCAGAATCAAAAGTGTCTCTCTGCTTTGACCCAGCACAGGTGGAGTCATTTGTTGAACACTGATGGGTTTGCTTGTTAGGATTAGGCCCCATTTGTTTTCTGTAGGGCTGGGATTTGGGGTTGACTTCACTTGGTTGTCCTAAACATGTTCTCAAAGGCTTCTCGCTGCCATCAGCCAGTGACAGCTCACTGATTTCTTTGGCTTCCCCTCCTACCACCAGCACTTCTGTACATCACTGGAGGCCTCCCTGTTCCTCATCTCCCTGGCGTGCTCCTCCTTCTCCAGCCCATGCATTGGACTCTTGTGTTTTGACAAACACCAGGCTCTCAGCAGAAACCTTCTCTGTGTTGGAGTTGTCTCCTCCTGGACAGATGGGAGTGTCCTATGGGCCAGATGGACTCTGCTTGAATTGCCAACCCTGGCTGCTGCAGCCTTTTCCTGCCTCTGTCCACAGTCAATCTGCTGCAGATGCTCCCAGGTGGATGGAGCAGCCCAGCCAGGGTGCTTTGCTGGCTCTAAGGCAGATCCCTCCCGAGGTCTTCACCAGCTGCCATCACCCTGCTGTCCCAGGACATCCCACCAACATCTCTTTTCCCATCCAGCGGCCACTCAGCTCCTCCCCACCATGTGACACTGCCCGTCAGCATGAGTCACACCTCCAGGAATCACGGCAGAGGCAGAAATATGAGGAAGAGGGAAAGGCACACTGCCCTCTCCAAGGCAGCAAAACAAAGTCAACACTTTGGCCGTTGTTCAGTTCCTTGCCTCTTCCCCAGATGCCGGCCAGGCCCCCGCCTGGTTCCCACCTGCTGCAGTACTCAGGCAGCATGGTCCTCCCCCTGCAGCTGCAGGCCACCACACTTACATGTCCAAACTGCCTCTGACAGCTTCTTCCCTGGGAGAATTATTTTGGGCTATGAAATCATGGCTTTTGGGGCACTGTTGAGATGTCCTTGAATGTGTCCCAGTTTTTGCTAACACCTCCCACTCTAAATTTACAGTCCCAGTCAGTCACGCCAGCAATTGTTTCGAATTTTAGCAAATTGACCTTTCAGATGTCCAAATAAACACTCTGTTCATTGATGGCCAAGGCAGGCACAGCCATGGTGTTCTCTAGTGCCTACAGATCCCTCATCCTGAGCCCAGGAATTCACCTGTCACCAGCAGAGCCCCCTCACTCCTTACCGTGACAGTGCCCAGAGCTCTGTGCACAGACCAGTTCTTGTCTGATTTGTAGAAATTCTGTAGCTGTTGTGCTGCTGACTGCACAACACAGCCCTTAAGCCTCTACCTAGCATCTCCAGGGAATGACTTTCCCTCCTGGAGCCTTTCCTGCAAGACGCAATCATGTTTCACCTAAACGACCCTGTCTAATGAGAGAAGGACTGCCTGCAGGGCTGTCTTTGGAATCCAGGGCCATTAGCGATGTGTCAGCTCCTGTTCTGCCCCGCAGGGCTGAGCCAGTGCATCTCCTTGAGCCGCTGCTGCCTGGGGCACAGTGCTCATCCAGCCTCTCTTTCAGCTGTTCCAGGGCTTGAATAGCCCCTCCTGTCAACAGCATTTCATTCATTCTTCATCCCATTTTCCCTCCTTGTGAGGCACTTAAAAACTTTACCTTTGAGGCTGGGGTTATTTATTCATGATTCACCTCAGAATACTTCACCACATTTTTGGCAGCCTTGGGCCCCCAGTCCCTCCCAGGCACCTTCATTCCTGGAGCTGATTTGTTTGCCAAAACTCACACTTTCTGGCCATAGTTCCACTGGACTGAGCTGCCACTACATTTGCAACAAGTGTGGGGCAACAGCACAAACAGACTTCATGTTTCTAAACCCAGCTATTTTTGTGACCCATGCATGGCGCTGCTGTGGCTGAGGTCATCATCCCACCTTGTGCACACACTGGACACAGCCCTGCTCCATCCCATCAGGTGCCCCAAACCTTTGCCAAGGGGCTCAGCTCATCAGCACAGGTCATTCACAGCAGGCACCACCCAGCCTGCGGTCAGCCCTCTGCCCACACCATGCTCCAGGGCCTCCATGGTCTTCCATGGGGGGGTCATTTGTGGGAGGACCATTGACAAGGTTTGGGTGCCACACTGGCACTGGGCACACTTTGGAGGTCATGTGGGTTGTCCCTGCTTGTTGGTCACACCAAGATCTGCTGCTCCAGGAGGTGCCAGTCCAGCACTGGATGTGTCTCACCACCAGGTGACCCAACTGGTGCATCAGCAGTGCTATGAACCTGGCTTCAAGCACGTTCCATAGACCATTCCCTCTCAACACACCTCCCACAGCAATGGGATGCCTCCATGGGGATCAGCTAGGGCAGGGGTGTGGGCACCTCCTCGCCATGGAGCCACATCTCCAGAATGAGGGTCAACATCAGGCCAAGCTTCTTGCACTGTGTGGAAGGGGACCAGATCCCACCACTCCAAATGGGTGTTGCTAACAGATGTTGCCACGGGTGGAAGGACAGAGGCCATAGCATCCCTTGGATCTACTTCCCCCTGAGGCAGAGGGGATGGGAATGGCCACTGGCTCCAGCTGGTCTCTTGCTGGAGAGCCCTTGTCCCATGGGACAGCCCCTACCCCTTAAAGATGCTGTTGGACTCGGGCCCTCGGAGGAAGACCCAGGTCCAGAGGACAAGGTGACCAGGGCTGTCCAGGCTGCAGAGGTGTCCGGGGGGCTCGTGGATCCCGACAGACACTGGTGCCAAGCAGAGCTCCCCATGGATGCGGAGCAGCTCTGCTCCAGGTGCCCACGGTGCATCCGGCATGAAACAGCCCCCCAGCACCGCACGGGATTTCGGAGGTGCCGCCAGGCGCCTGTGACTCATGGAATGAGAACAGGCAGTTCCGCGGGACCGGGGAGCCCGGGGAGACAACAACAGTCTGAGATTTATTCCACAAAGCAGCCTGAAAACAAACCCGAGGAATGTTTATTCTTTTTCCTATGTGGCAGGGAAATAAAGCCTGATTGTCTCTCGCCTGGAAATGCTGGCACTCCCACACAGGGCTCCTCCGCGGAGATAGCGGCCGCAGCTGGACACTCCCAGCCCTGAGTCAGGGCTGCCTCGCCTTGGTGTGCGCGGCAGAGAAGGGAGATTTATGGAGTGACTGAATCCTTGGGCCGGAGTCCACTGGGAGAGGTCACACTGAGCCGCGGGAGCACCTGCCACAGCCGCGGACACCTGGGTTTTCCTTNCCCCCCCCCCCCCCCCGAGCTGTTTGTCTCCTCCCCGTGGGGATGCATTGGTGGCAGAGGAGGGCTGGGACCTGCTGTGGAGCCACTCATGTTGGGTCCACACCTTGCACACCAGCTGTGCTCTCCCTTGACATTCTCCCCCAGAACCCAATCCTGCCCTCCCCAGCATCCCCAAACACCCTCCTGGCTCTAGAGAGACCAGGCAATGCAACACTTGGGATCTTATAGATCAAACAACACCCAGGCCAGCCCAGATCCTCTGTAAGAGCAGCCAGCAGTGCAGGAGTCACTGGATGAGATGTCAGAGACCATGAGGACTAGGACATCTCCAGCACTGTGCCCAGTCATCCCACAGAGAGCACAGAGGCACCCCAAAACCCAGCTGCTGTCACTCTACACCACACCACACCCCATCCAGATGCTCTCTTGTTGCTCCAACACTCTACTTCCAAGAGCTGCCAGCCTCCCTGGAGTGCCGCTCCTAATAGAACCAGTGCTGAACCATTCCCCGAGGCTGCTGCCTTTCCTGGGAGCAGGAACACCAGCCCTGAGACTGGTGCAGGTGGGAGGGGTGTGGGATGTGGCAAACACCGCCGGGAGCAGGGCCACGGGAAGGGCAGGGGTGGGCAGCACGTGGACGAGCAGCTCCTCAGAATTCCAGCACATCTCGTGCAGACTCAGAGGACCAAGGCTGGGAAAGCGAGGGATGGGCTCCCCCAAAGGAGGAATTGGAGCCACTAAAAGTGGATGGTAGGAAGGTGAAGTCACAAAGCTCCCAGGTGAGGGGACAAAGGACTGTGAGCCCCTCAGCAGACTTAGGATTTCCAGGGGTGGGCAGGGATGAAGGGGGGCTTTGTGGGCAGTGCCAGCCCATGCCCCCACTGCAGCCACCCCCAGCTCATGTTTTCCACATGTCTGGCAGGGGCCCTGCTCTTTGATCCCGCCTTGCAAGTTTTTCCAGCTTTGACCTCAGTCCCACTGCAGAACACGCAGCCTCTGCAGGCTTGGGAGGCCTGGAGCCCATCCCGTTCCCTGCCCTCTCTCACAGGGCCCAGCCCTTTAAAAATCAAGAATGTTTATTTAAATTTTTTTTTTTTTAATGAAACAAAAACCCTCTCACATACAGTTAGGGAAGCCCTGAGACAACAAACAAATATGAGTGTGATACTGAGCTTCAAAAGGGCAGGAAGAACCAGTCTGTGCCTCATAAAATAATGAGTATTAGGATAAGATCCTTAAATACCACAGATAAAAAAAAGCAAAAGTATCTGGCACAGACCATTTGCAAAGAACATCTCTTGCCTGAGAAACTTAATTGTTTTGTCAGGAAGAATTACTGGAAGAGGCCAATTAGAGCTGGATTTCAGTTCAGTGCCTGGCCTGATGGCCTCAAAGATTAGCACCCACACGCATCTCAGTGTCCTGAGCAGTGTCACACCAGCTCTGGCCCAGCATGTGGAGCAATGCTTGGGAACTGCCAGGGATACAGGGATGTGTCCTGGTTTGTGTGACCACCAGCCATCCTAGGAGGGGATCAGGGTCTATTCCCAAACCCTGGGGACACTGGAACCAGAGGGGCTGGGCTGCTGTTGGACAGGGAGATGTGAGAGCAGCAAAGTCAAACCCCTTGAACCCTGGGATCCCAAGGCTGGTCCATGAGGAACATCTTCTGAAGGGTCTGAGAAATCAGACTGAGGGGATTGACACTGAGGTCAGGAGAGGACAGTGAGGGAAGAGGAGTCTTCACCACGATGGGACAGTAGGACCATCCCAGTGGCACCAGGCACCATGCCTGGGATCAGCCTGTCACAACCTGCTGTGGCACCTGGGAGAGGATGTGCAGCTCCAAGCAACCCCATGAGTCAGGACCATCCTGGTGCCGGGTCATGTGCTGGAGCCAGACAAGGGTCACATTCCAAGGAAATGTCCCAGCTCCAACCAGAGCCTGCAGTGAACAGCTCAGATCACAGCAGCGAGGTCAAGGTACCAGGGCAGACCCATTCTGCATCTCGTCCCCTCCTCTTCTGCAAACCTCCTTCATGATTTCGACCTTCTTTTACAGCCCTGCCTGGTGCCATCTCTTAGAGCCTTCAGCCCCTCAGGGACTGTCACAAACATTGCTGTGCACAATCAGAAAGTTCCGGAGTGCCTGAGGTGGGCGAGGCCTTGTGGAGGTGTCTGGCCCAGCCCCATTCCCCCCAGCACAGCAGGTCCGAGGCGATAATGTTGCCTGGGGTCAGTCAAGTTCCGAATTTGTCCAAGAGCAAAGCCCCACCCACTTCTCCGTTCCCACATTTTGTGACTGTCATAGGGGAAAACAATTCCATCAGGACAAATTCAGGTCTTCCCTATGTTGCAAGCCATAGCTGTCACCTCTGGTCCTGCTGCAACTCAGCGAGCCAAGGTGAAACAGAGCAGCCTCCAGGGGCTCTTCTCTGCTGGGCCCCAGATTCTCCTCACCCCATGGTCCTGCTCATCATCCCAGCCAGTGTCCTGTGCCCTCCTGAGGGGACAGTGGCTGCTGGGGCACTCAGGTTCAGGACTGCAGGTGCTTCTCAGGCACCTTTGCCCTGCAAGGCTTGGGGCTCGGGGCCAAGGGAAGTGCAGAGGTCAGCAAGGGCAGCATGGGAAGTGAGAGAGGGCAGAGGCAGGGAAAGCTTTGGAACAGCCCTAACGGAGACATCCATTTACTCACAGAGACCCCAAGCATGAGTGAAACCAGACCCTGAAGGAGAGATAACAGCACAACTACAGCCAAACTGGAATCCAGACTGTGGCTCGCCTGCTCTGCTGGGGAAAAAAAGATGAAAAAATAACAAAATACCTACCACAGGCACCAGGTCCTGCCTGCTGGACACGGCCCTGGAGAGCTGGTCCATGGCGGAGCCAGGGGAGCGGGGTTGTGCCTATAATTGGATGGGCCTGGTGGCACTCAGGGTGCTTTTGTGGGGTCCTTATGGCACCCGAGAACACTGCCAGCCTGAGGTGGATCCCAAGGACTGGGGAGACAGGGGCCTGGGATGCCACACATCCCCAGAACAGCTTGGGACAGGATGAGATTTTATTGCAGCCATGGAGCCCTGGCAAGATGCATCCCTGGTGCTTCCCAGCTTTGGCCACAGGAAGGGACCTGAGGCAATTTCCTCTCTTGGGTTGAGTCCCATAAGTGCAGAGATCCCTGCATGAACAGGAGGCTGAAGGCCCAACCAGGAGGGAACAGGACACCAGGCCCTTGTCACCAGGGGCTGGCAGAATGGGATCTGGAGGAACGTGGAGAAACATTCTGTCCCACATCCCACCCTCAGCCTTGAAGCACCCAGAGACACAGCCCTGCCTCCAGCCTGGCTTGGCCTTCCCATGGGATGTCTGGGCATAAGGAAACCAGTGCTCCCACCTGCTCAAAATGCCAGCAAACCCAGTGGCCATCATGTCTCCAGTGCTCGCCTTGCCCCCACTGCCGTGTCCATTCCCCACCAATATCAGCCACACTCGCTGAGGGCAACTGGGGACAAGCCCAGGGATGGCAAATCCACTCAGTGACCATGGTCCCAGAGGAGGGGCAGAGCAGCTGCTGGGCTGTGCTGCCCTGAGCTGCACATCCCGGGGGGTTCAGGTTCTCAGGACATGCTCTGGGCCCTTCAGCCCAGCCCAGCTCAGCCCCAGCTCAGCCCCAGGCAGCAAAGGTGCTGAGCAATGGCCAGCCTGGCACAGCCTGGCACCCCCTCCACAGGGCAGGACCCATCACACCAGCCTGGGAACAGGGCAGCAGGGGCTGCCAGTTCGGGATTATGGCGGATAACCCTGGGATGTTGGACCCCTGGCACTCTCATCATGAGACAGAAAACATAAAGAATCCCTGGAAAATGAGGGGGTCCCCCAGACTCCGCTGGCAGCATTGCTGGGAGCTGCCCCTCTCTGCCAAGGTCAGGGCAGCTCCAGGGGACACTGACAGCCCCAGACAGCCCCAGACAGCCCCAGTCCCTCACTCCAGGCGATGCAGGAGCACAGCATCCCAGGATGTGCCTGTCAGGAGCAGGAATGCAGGCCATAAATCACTCGGGCTGTGATGGGAGTTGGCTCCAGGCCGTGTCCGTGGCAGCCCCTCGTGCTCCCCTTGCCAAAGGGAACAGGCAGGGCACAGGGTGCTGGCGGCGCTGCCACCACACGCAATCCGTCTGCAATGCTGCGCCCTGGCTTTATATCAAAAAGGGCCAAAGGTTGGATGATTTAATTTTTTCATTTTTCCTTTCAGTACAGCAGGAAATAGCCGGGATAGTTACATACCTGGCGAGATGACTGAGGAGCCGGGGGCCAAGAAACACAGAGGATCTGGCACGGCCCGGAGCATCTGTGCTGCACACAGAGCCTGCAGGCACCTGGGACTGGGGGGGCTACACACCTGACTAGGAAGTGGGAGGTCACAGCAAGGACCCTCATACCAGCCAAAGCTTCAGGAATTGGCGGAGAGTGACCAGCATGACCTGGATGGCTTAGAAGCACAGAATCATGGAATGGTTTGGGTTGGAAGAGACCTCAGAGCCCATCCAGGGACACCTTCCACTGTCCCAGGCTGCTCCAAGCCCTGTCCAGCCTGGCCTTGGACACTCCCAGCGGTCCAGGGGCAGCCACAGCTGCTCTGGGCACCCTGTGCCAGGGCTCCCCCCCTCACGGGGAACAATTCCTTCCCAATATCCCATCTCTCCCTGCCCTCTGGCAGTGGGAAGCCATTCCCTGTGTCCTGGCATAGAAATCTTCTCTGACACTGGTACTTTGTGCCATCTTGACCCCCAAATCCTTGTCCTACCAGGAGAGCAACGGTCCTTCCCTTACTGAGGCCAGTCAGGTCCTCCTGACCCTGACCCTGCCTCTGATCCTGATCCTGATCTTGATCCTGCTTTCCAGCCTCTGTGGAGCTCCTCCAGCCCCTGCTCTCCACCAGGGTCAGCCTGAGAGTTTCCTCTTACGGCATCTTTCTTAATGAGGTGGGTTGTGGGGTGTCTTTTTTAAAAATATCATTTCTTCAACAAGTCAGGCTCACTTTGAGTTCGTCCTTCAAGGCTTCTCACATGGCTGTGGATTCAAGGGCGTTGAGGATTGTGAGAACCACACCTGCACACACATTATAACAGTCCCAGAAAAGTTGTGGTCCTGTGGAACGGCACCAAACCCCTTCCTGCAGTCAAGGGTTGGACACGTGTCCTTCCCAGCTGCCTTTCCAAGTGCTGGAGGAGGAGGTTTCCTGCCTTTCCCTGTTCTGAGGGGGTGGGGAGGGCAGTGCCCAAAGCTCCCCTGCACTTCACCCTCAACAGCAGAAACCCAGCATCCACACAGAGTGACACAGCCTCAAATACTTTCCCAGCTTATAGCAGTTTTCATGGACTTCCTGAGCCAGAGCTGAGACTTTGGCTGTGATAATCCCTGGGATATTTTTCTTCCATGAGCTCAAGCTGAACCCACCCTTTGAACACACCTGATCTCCCAATTTAATTGTTACTTGAGATAATCCACAGATGAGAGTTCTTCAGCCAGCATTCAAAGCGCCATAAAACAAAAGCCCATCATCAGGCTTTTGGAAATACAGGATTTATCCAAGTTCCTGTGCCTTCAGCCCAGCCTAGGCTGAGCTCAGCACTGAGAGGACTTTACCTGTACTTCCCACGCAATGTAGAAAAGGAAGGTGACCAAACAGCCACCCCAGACCCAGCCATGGTCACACTTCCCCAGAACCACAGAGACCACCATGGGTCAGCAGGACCACCAAGGGTCAACTTTCACCCTCCCTTTGGACCCTAGGAAATCCATCAGCCACCCACAGGCCGTGCTGCTTCTGCTCAAGCACTCCTGTTACCCTGTCTTGAATGATTTAAACTTGTTTCTGCTGTCTGGGCTCCTCCTCCTTGTTCTTGAGATAATTCCCGAGATTTCCATTTTGCCAGATTCCTGGCCTCTCCCTGAACTTACACCCTTAGCTCTGTTTCTGCAGGAGCGGGCGCTCCCGCGGGACCCTCCTTCCCGGGAGCTGTGATGCAGCAGCTCCAGCCCGCAGCCTCCGCTTCGCTGCTCTGCCTCCCTCCTTTTCCAAGACTCATTGCACATCCTCCTCCAGCTGCAACTGTCAGTTCAGAGAGACCCACCACTAGCCTGCCTAACCAGGTCATTTGGATCAACATCCTCTGAATGCTGGAGAGCATTCAGAGGAGCAGCTCCAGCCACAAAATCCAAAGATGCAGTCCTCCGGCAAAGTCCTCCAGAGCTGAAATGCTCGGCACAGGGAGGGCAAGATCAGGAGCCATTGGTTGACATAATTTCAAAAACAAGCACAGATGTCATCAAGCTCTGGGATGGATGAGCTCAGGGGTGGGGAACAGTTGGTCTTTAAGGTTGCTTCCAACCTAAACCTTTCTAGGATTCTAGGAATTCTCAGTCCATGGTCATCATCACCCAACCCGCTGACAACTTCCCATTCCATTGCTCTCACTCCAAATCACTTGTGTAACTTCTGTAACTTCTCAGCTTGCTTTCCCTGGATGTGTGACATGGTCCAAGTCTGGTGATTTGGTTCCAGTTGGAATTGGCAAAGCTCAGCTCAGGTTCAGCTCTGCTCAAGAAAGTGATAATGGTTTGACCTCTTTGGCTTCACTCCCACAGAGACACNAAGCAGCATAGGGATTCTCCATCCCTCCTGCCAATGGCAATCTGTTGGGCCCACATCAGAGCTGGGATTCAGGGATGTCCCTGAGAAAGGAAGGACTGGGCTCCAGGAAATACTGCAAGAGCCTGGGGATAAAACAAATAACAGCAACTGGGCACAGCAGCCCATCCTCCTTCCTGAATATCTATAGAGTTGGGAGTTGGTGTAGGAAGTTACAAACTGCTTTTTAGAATTCAGATACCCAAACACCACCTCAGACCAACTCTGTGCAGACAGAGTTGGGGTGGCTTGACCTCACCAAAGGTTCAGAAGTGCTTTAGGATCATCAGGATGAACCTTAACAGGTAAGGTCCAGACTGCCCTGGGATCACTGAGATCACCTGGAGAGCAGCCAGCCTTCCCAAAAGCACTGAGTCATCTTTTACAAGTCACAAGAAATCCTTTGTTTATTTATAGCCACTAATCCACTCATTAATTCTCGCTCCAGTGAAAGTTTGTGCCTTATTACTGAGCTGGCTTTATTGACTTTATTCCACCTCCTGGATCTCACCCAGCCTGTACCTTACTCTTCCCAGGAGGTGGCAGTCACTTCCCAAGATGCAGAGATGAAACAGGGGAGTCGTGGGGACGAGATCTGGAGTGCGGCTGAGTCTCACAAGCGTGCTCTGGGTAGTCAGGCTGGTGGCAGGGCAGGTGGTCGGGGGTATTTGGGGGCATTGCCGGGTGGGCTTGCACTGAGCCAGAGGGCTGTGGTGTAGCCACATCTGGAATCCCAGGAGTGGCAGGGATGTGACCAGTGACTCACATTGTCTCCCAAGGTGGGAACAGGGAGGTCCTGGGGTGGACCTGAGGACACTGAGTCACGAGGGTGCTGTTCCACAAAGGATGATGAGTTCCAGAGGTGCTGTCCCAGGAGGGACACTGAGTCACCGGCCTGAGGTGTGCCAAGGTGTCAGTGATGTCATGACACTGTCTGTGGGAATAGGAACAGGGAGGCAGCACCCGGGGAACTCACCTGGCTGCAGGAAGGGCTGTGAAGGACAGGAGATGGGTCCAGGAGGTGATGGGGTGTGACAGAGAAATGAGGGATGTGTGGTGGGCGGGACCTGAGGTCTCTGTGTGTGTTGGATATGGTCAGGGTGGGAAGTCCCTGGTCAGGGTGGGAAG
Organism: Dicaeum eximium; assembly: GCA_013396995.1. Taxonomy (NCBI): domain Eukaryota; kingdom Metazoa; phylum Chordata; class Aves; order Passeriformes; family Dicaeidae; genus Dicaeum; species Dicaeum eximium. Next base: position 272,232 of record VWZP01005331.1, on the reverse strand, counting down.
TCCCCAGTCAGGGGAAGGGAGCAGGTGACAGTGGAGACAAGAGGGAACAAGGAGGAACGGAAACAAGGAGTGAGGTCCATGATCTGTTCAGAGGTGAGAAAGAGGCTGAGCTCAGACGAGAACTGCAGCCAGAGCACACCCTGTGAATGGAGCCACTGGCATTTGGGATGGGGATAAGGAGAAATGGGAATGTCACCAGTGTGGGAGCACCATGCCTCTGTGACGGTGTGGAGCCGGGGGGCAGAGGGGGTGTGGAGCTCTATGCACCAGGAGAACAAAGGAAGGGTGGAGTCCAAACCTGGGAGCTCAGGGAAAAGGAGCACCAAGGATTTGGGATGCAAGAAGGATGGAAGCACCACGCGTTGGGAGTGCAGGAGGGAGGGGAGCACCACACACTGGAGCTGCAGGGAGGATGGGATGCAGGCGGCACACCTGCAGAGGCTGGGGCTGATGCAGGAGCACGGCGGCCAGAGAATGTTCTCAGCATGGCAGGGACGTCTCTCTCCTGCTAGCCCAGGGCATCAGCCTTGGCCAGTGCCAAGGTCAGGGAATACCTCAAGTCCCGGGGCGCTCATGGGACATGGGCAACGTGGCCCGCTGGAGGCAGCACGGCCCTTCCCAGCCCCCCGAATCAGTTCCGTGAGCTGCTCCGCCCACGCCACCCGCTCTGATCCTCGCCCAGCTCCGCGCTGCGCTGATTTACAGCTCAGCCCCTCCTTGTTACCTGGCCCGGAGCCGTGCGGGCGATGGTACCAGGGCAGGAGGGTTGGTGACAGCAGCCCCGGCCACCATCAGTCACAGCAAGGCTGAGATTTACAGACTCAGAAGTCGGGCAGGAGCCCAGCGACCCAGGCAAGCTCATGCGTCTGAGTGGGGTTCAGGGGGCAAAATCCACGGTCCTTGAACACCGGAGGGATGAGGGTTAGGGGAGAAGTGGACAGATTCCAGTTACATTTGGATGCTGGGAAAGGAAAATGCTCTGTCCTCTAAGGACATGAGTGCAGAGCAATCCCACCCAGGATGTGTGAAACCCCACCAGCCACCCTGGCCTTGTTCTGCTGTCTGTCACCTCCTCAGCCATGGAAAGATCACAGAATCATTAAGGTTGGAAAAGCCCTTCAAGATCATCAAGTTCAACCATTCCCCCTGCACTGCCAAGGCCACCACTAAACCACGTCCCCAAGTGCCATATCCACATGTCTGTTAAACCCCTACAGGGATGGGGACTCCCCCACTGGCCTAGGCAGCCTCTGCCAGGGCCTGACCACCCTTTCTGTGAAGAAATCTTTCCTAATATCCAACCTGAACCTCCCTCCTGCCTCTGTCTCCCAATGGGGGCTCTCCAGATCCCACCTGGCTGTCACCCCACAGGGTTTTCCTTCCCTGCTCTGCCCAATTCTGCACTCAGCAGAGCATTCCACCTCCATCTTGTGTGGCTTAAGTGCCCCACGGGATGGTTGTCTGTGCTTTCCCAGCTCAGGAAATGCAGCAGAGAGCTCAGAGGACCATGAAGGGCCCTTTCCCAGAGCTCGGAGCAGCTTGGGATGCCCTGAAGACATTCTCTGGTGCTGGTAGGCTCCTGCACCACCAAGAAACTGCAGTCGGGACAGATGGACAGAGATGCAGCTCATGACCCTGACAGCCTCCAGTGACAGTTACCGTGACTGTCCCCAAAGTCCTCTGAGCCAGAAGCTGCCAAGTCCACATTTGTCCCCCTCCAAGCACCTGTCCCCTTGCCCCAGGGACATCCACACCACAGCTGGACCCAGGGGCTGTGTGGGCCACCCAGAAAGGCTCTGAGGCACACAAGGCCATGGGAGTGAGAATTCTGTCACTCCAGCCTGATGAAGCAGCTTAGGGACATTCCAACATCACTGGGAGATGTCCAGGGGGACAGCATTAGTCCCACCCCAAGGACCAAGGATGTGCCAGGGCTGCCCTGCACAGGCCCTGGGCCATGCAAGCCCACCCGCCCAAGGGTAGCAATGCCACCACACACTTCACCTGGGGGTCCTCAGGCTTACAAGGGTCCTGAAGGATCCTGAAGGCTCAGAGGGGGGACTTGCAGGCAGATTTGGTGCCAGGTGACATTACCCACCCTGGAGATGCCTTGCCCAAACCAAGCACAGACCTGGGCTTTCCCAACTCCTGTCCCAGCTCAGTGGCAGGTTTGAAGGCGAGGGACCCACCTAAGCTACCCTTCCACCCCTGCAGCAGCTCCTCGGGGAGGGAGGGCAGGCAAGGTGACAGCAAAGATCTGTGAACTGGGGGCCTCAGACCCTGCCTTGGGGGCACATGTGCCCCCTTGTCCCTTTGAGGGGTGGCGGGGACACTCCATCAGGGCAGCTGAGCTGAGCTCCAGGGTCCCAGCACCCCATCAGGGCACAGACACACCCCTGTCCCCAGGCAGGGGACAAGGATAGCGCCCCAAGGAATTGCACCATCGGAGAGGAATGAGTGGGAGCCCGCCAGCACCGGGCCACGTGTCAGGACAAAGTTCAGCCTCACACTGGCACCAGCCATGGGACACTTCAACCTGACACTGCCTGCTGCCACCTCTGTCCCCCGCCCTCAGCAGGGACAGCCCAGGCCATCCAATGCTGGCAGCAGGTCCGGTGCAGACCCCAGCAGAGCCGTGCTGGATCCCAGCCAGCCCAGAGCCACGGTGATGGCACGGGGTGCAGATGTTTGCACAGCTGTGCTGTGACAGAGCCAGCCAGCCACAGGAAGGGGGTGATTGAAAAAGCACCGGCAAATTAAGGGCTGGATCCGTGTGGGTCAAGGCTGAAGAAGGCAAGGCCCAGTGGCCCCTGGGACCAGCAGAGAAGGGACAGGGGGTGCTGGCGGTGCATCCTGGCACTGGTTTGTAAAGGAAGGTTTAATTAGTGGTGGGAACCATGGAGGCCACAGCCCTCCCGGGGACGCCAAGCACGAGGGACAGGATTGGGCCCACGCTGGTGGCAGCAGAGGGGACAAAATGCCTATGAACAGTGGCAGGAGCTGTCACAGGGCTGCAGCCCCCGCGGGCGTTGCCAGGGATCCATCCCTGTGTCCTCAGGTGGGTGGGACGGTCCCTGCTGTCACGGGCCGAGCCCTCGCCGATCCCCAGCCCCGCGCTGTCCTGTGCCGCTCCACCAGAAATTCTCCGAGCGTGTTCCGGGCGTGACTCCGGAGCCCGGCGGAGCGCGGGGTCCGTCCCGCGGGTGGAGGGCTCCCTCTCGAGGGTCCCGGCCAACACTGACCGGCCGCGGGGCTGAGCTGTCCCCGCGTGTGACCGCGGGCAGGGCCCCAGAGAGGGAAGGGCAGAGAAGCAGGAGGACACGGGGACCGCAGACGAGGTGTCGAGGCTACCAACGCGGCCTCGGGGCGGCCGTCGGCTCCGTCAGGACACCGCATTTTCTTCCCGTCATTAATTAGCAGCTGAATCCGTCACTAATTAGCGGCTGGATCCGTCTGTTTCGCAGCTGGAAACAGCCGGAGGCAATGGGCACAGCTGTGGCTTGTCCCAGAGCTTGTCCCGCGTCCTCGCTGTGACACCACAGGTCGGTTAACGGGGGACTCCCGCAGTGACCTCCCGGGGAGAGCCCTTCGAGAGTTAACGAAGCTGGATAGGGAACGTCACAAATGTTGGGCACCTGGATCAGGCATTCCAGAGAATTGTGGTCTGGAAGTGACATCCTGCCCCTCCCTGTGCATCGCGCTGCTTCTCGGGGGTGTTTCTGGCTCTTAGCAAAACCCGAACTTCACGAACGTTATACACCCATGGCACACCTCGAGCTGGAAGGAACCCGGTAGGGATCATTCATTCCAGCTCTCTGCTCCTCGCAGAAGCCAGGATGTGCCTCCTCCTTCCCAGCCACCGCCCATTCCTGTCCTCTGTCCCCACGGGGCAGCGCAGAATGACCCCCGCCCGAGGGGGCGTGCTGGGCAGGCAGGACAAGGAGGAGTTGCCGCGGTGGTAGGTGGCCTCCTGCCCGGCGGCAGGCCCGGGTTGGCACTGCCGCACACGGTGGGACGCGGCGGGCTCGGCTGGTGGCCGCGCTGGGTGACGGTCGGAGCGGATGCAGGATGGAGATGACAGCGCAGCATCGGAGCCGTGTGGGGCTGAGGCCAGGGGCTGGGCAGGAGGTGACCTGTCCAGGGCACTGTCCCTGCGCCTGGGACATGAGTGACGCAATGGGAACTGACACCTACAGGTGACAGAGCAGCAGAAACAGTGGACACTGCTGGGAGACAGTGGTAGCCCTGGGCCTCCCGGTGCCACTCCCCGCTGGGATTCGGTGTCACGCCTCTAGGGCATTTGAGGTCACCATCCCTGGACTTGGTCATCCCCCCGGGCACTTGACACCCCGCTGGGGCACCGGGTCGCCACTCAGACACGGGGACAGGTCTCAGGACACCCGGCCTTTGCCCCCCGCCTCCCGGCGCACGTGGTCGCTCCCAACCCCCGCGGGGCAGCTCCGCGGCCAATGGAGCGCGGGGGCGGGGCCGGGGCGGGCTCATTGGGGAAGCGCGTTTGGGGGCGTGGTCTGGGCGGGCCGAGAAGCCAATGAGGCGCCCGGGGCGCTCCGCGAGCGGGAGGCGGAGCCAATGGGCTTTGGGGGCGCGGTCCGGGCGCGGCCACCGGATCGATGGGCGCGGGGGCGGAGCCCGGTGCCGGTCAATTGGCCCGGGCGGTACCGAGCGGCACCGGGATGGGGCTGCCGGCGGCGGTCCGGGACCGGGTGGCCGCGGTTCACCGGGGCTCGGCGCTGCCCGAACGGCTGCGGCTCTACGACGGCTGGGCCGCCCGCTACGAGCAGGTACCGGGGACACAGAGGGAACGGGAGCGCGGGGCGCGTGGCTGTCCCCGCTGACCGCCGTGTCCCCGCAGGATGTGGCGGCTCTGGAGTACCGGGCACCGCATCTCGCCGCCGCCTCGCTCTCCTTCGCTTTCCCCGCGCCGCGCGAGGGGGCGCGGCTGCTCGACGTGGCCTGTGGCACCGGGCTCGTAGCGCGGGAGGTACGGCCGGG
>VWZP01005331.1:255372-267214 GCA_013396995.1 Dicaeum eximium | reverse complement strand
GGACGGGACGGGAGTGACGGTGCCTCTGTCCCCGCAGCTCCACCGGCGCGGGTTCCGCTGCTTGCACGGCGTGGACGGCAGCGAGGGGATGCTGGAGCAGGCACGGAGCACAGGGCTCTACCAGGAGCTGCGGCGCTGCGTCCTGGGCAGGGAGCCGCTGCCCGCGCCCGCAGGTAACGGGAGCGGGCGGACCCCGGAGCCGCTCGGTGACACCCGCGTGTCCCACGGTGACGGGCCGGCACCGGGCGGGGGAGCCCCGCAGGGTCCCGCGGTGACGCCCCGTGTCCCCGCAGAGCACTACGACGCCGTGACGGTGGTAGGGGCCCTGGGCGAGGGGCAGGTGCCGAGCACGGCGCTGCCGGAGCTGCTGCGGGTCACCAAGCCGGGTAAAGGGGGCCCTTTCCCCTCCCCGCCGGGACCCTCGGGGTGGTGGGATGGGATACCGAGCCCCGGTGGATGTGGGTCCCCCGCTGAACCCTGGACCCGTGCCACAGCTGGGACGTGGCCTTGTCCCTGCTGCCAGGGACGGGCGATGGCACGGGGCCCCTGACCCTGCCCACTGCCAGGTCTGGGCAGCGGGACAAGGTCGGAGGTGGCAGTAACAATGCTGGTGTGTGACAGCCCGTGCTCAGGCGCGACATCCCGCCCATCCCCCGCCCACTGGCCTCCCTGTCCTGCCCGTCTCTGCCTGCTGTCCTGCCTATCCCCTGCCCACTGCCCTGGCCATGCCCTGTCTGTGCCCGTTCCCTGCCCTGCCCGTCCCCTGCCTGATGACTCCTGGCAGGCTCTCAGTGCCTCTCCGTGTGCCCACCCTTTCCGGGGGATGCCGTCCCCAGAGAGGGACGCCCTGTGTCAGTGTTACCTGTCTCCTGTCCTGCAGGCGGCTTCCTGTGCCTGACGACAAGGAGCAACCCCTCGAACCTTCGGTACAAAGCGGAGCTGGAGGTGGCGCTGGGGCAGCTGGAGCAGAGTGGAGCCTGGCAGAAGCTGCTGGCCCAGGAAGTGGAGTACTGGGAGAGGGCCACCACCGAGGAGGAGAGCACCCAGGGCACTGGCTACATCTCCGGGGTGGTCTACATCTACCAGAAGTGTCCTGTTCCCCACCTCGACGAGGGCTGAGAGCTAGCATGGCTCTGGAGGGAGGGTGGGCACTTGATCCCTTATAAAACTGGTCCCAGTGACCCCCTACTGCAGCAAGGTGGCTGCTGGGGGTGACAATATTTTGGGAGAATTTCCCCATTCCCTTCCTCTGTTCCTTCTCACTGAGGTCTGGGCTTGGGGCCCTTGTCTGCTCCTCAGCATGGGAAGTGTCTCCTGGATTCACCATGGTCACCTTTAGCTCTGACATTTAGGTATTGATGCCAGCACCTCAACGCTCACCTCACAGACCCATATGGCATGTCCAGTTTGGGATGTCTTCTCCCCATCTTGCCCATCTCAGCACTCATGGTCAAAATCTGGATCCTTTTCATTTCCTACTCCCAGAGTCTTTACCTGGGTCTCCACTGCTGTGTCCTGTGGCCTCCCATCCTCATCCTCCCTAGGGACTGACCCAGCCCTGAGGTGCAGGAGCCTCCACATCCAGAGTCAAAGCAGCAATGCCAAGGTGGCTCCCAGCTGGAGAGGCTTTCCAAGTGCCACATCTGCCTTTCATCCCACAACAGCTGCTTGAATCTCTCATTTTCCCACAGCTTTCTAGTTAATGGTCTGGGAAGGCAAATGAGTTTGGAGGGGACTTGGGGAGCTGGCGGCTGCTCCCCACCCAGGAGCCTCCCAGCACTGCCTGCCCAGCCTGTTTCCCTTGCTGGGCTGCCTCCACAATTCCTCCTCCACTGCTCCCTTGGGAAGTTTTTTACCCAAATCTCTTGCTGGAGTATTTGGGGTTCTTTTGTTTTTCCCTTCCCTCAGACCTGTTCCTGTTCATCCTGTTCCCATGTTCCTGGAGAACAGGTTGCATCCTTCCCCTCAGGAGTTCTTCCTCCATGTGAGGCAGTGGCTGTGTCTGTCCCTGTCCCTCACCCAGAGCATCCCATATCTTCCACACTCACCCTCTCCATGGCTCTTGTCTCCCTTCTGCTTTGTCCCCCATGTTTTGGGGTCCCTGTGTCCATCAGTAGCTGTCCTCCCCATTTGTCTCCAACACTGTCCCCTGGGCAGCTGGGGGTTGTGGCTGTCCCCAGCCCTGCACTTGCCTGTTCAATAAACCCCTGTCCCTGTTGTCTGACTGCTGTGTGTTGTTCCCAGAGCAATGGGAATGTGCACCCTTCAGCGTGGGTGGCCAGGAGCCTGGGAGGGGGGAATTAAGCCTTTCTCTGGGGTTCCCTCCCAGTCCATGGGGGCTCAGAGCACCTGGTGCCCCCCCATGCCTCTCTTAGCTCTCAGCATCCTCTCCCTGCCTCAGTTTCCTGCTGCAGGGAATGCCAGGAACATCCTGTCTGACTACTGCTGGTCCCCATGGGAAGATGGGATGTTCCTGGAACACAGCAGCTGGCAGGGCACAGCACCCCCAGGACGCGTCACCATCCTCCCCACACCGCGCTGTTCAAAATGAGCCCAGGCAGCCTTGGTGGCACCAGGATGTTTATAGTCCCTGCCCTGGGGAAGGGCACATATGGGGACCATGGAGGGGGTCAGCCAGCGTGGGGATGGGCAGGAGGAGGCAGTGCAGGGGCAGGGTGTGGCACAGAGATGCAGGACAGGGACACTGGTGCTCTGCCTTGGGCTGGCACTTGGGCACAGTGGCTCATACATAGTCCTTCATGGCATAGCCCATTGGGCCACAGGTTTTCACTGCCCTGTACTTCTTGGGGTAGGGGTCCTGCTGGGACTGGGATCCTGAGCAGCACAGGACTCCCCCACCGAAGAGCTGCAGGGCACTGGAGGCCCAGCCAATGTAGAGGGCAGCCCCCAGCTCTCTCTTGAGGGCCTCAGGCACCATGGGGTTGTAGAAGTTGCTGACAATGCTGTTGGCAGACCAGGAGACAGGGATGAGCAACATGATGCTGGCCATGATGAAGATGACACCCGCCACCGCAGAGATCCTGGTCTTGGTGCCATTGTCATCCACACAGCGGGTGCAGTCAGCTCCTGAGAGGGCAATGAAGAAGGCAAGGAAGGCCACGAAGATGGAGGTGACCACCAGGGCACGAGCAGCTTGCAGGTCAGAGGTGAGCTCCAGCAGGGAGTCATAGGCCTTGCACTGCATCTGCCCCGTGCTCTCGTAGACACAGTTCATCCACAGCCCTTCCCAGAACACCTGGGCCACCACGATGTTGGAGCCGATGAAGGCCGTCACCTTCCACATGGGCAGGGCACAGGTGAGGATGGAGCCCAGCCAGCCCAGCGCGGCCATCATCAGTCCTCCCATCTGCATTGTCATCATCGTGATTGACAGCTCCTGCGGGGACAGGCATGGGTGTCACAGGCACAGCCCACAGCCAGGGACAGCATGGGCTTCATCTGGCATGTCCTGCTCCCTTCCAGGATGGGAATGGCTGCAGGACAGCGTGGGAACATGGGTGACATGGGGACATGAGTGGCATGGGGTGGTGCTGCAGGACAGGATGGGGACACAAGTGGCACTGAGGACCTAGGCCCCAAGCAGGCCAAGGTGCAGGAGCCCCTGTGTGTCACACTGGCCCCTACGCTGTCCTGGCAGCACAGTGCAGCCTCTGCCATCACCCCTTCCCAGGGGATGGCAAGTGTCAAGGAAGGGGTGACTTTTGGGGAGTAGGACGGGGGGCTTGCTGTCCCATCCCCCAGTGCTCCAGAGTGCAAACCCCACTCTCATCCCATGTCCTGCCCTGGTGGCCATTCCCCAGCGCCCACCCATGTCCAGCTCTACCACAGGTGCTCAGCCTCCCCAGCCACAAGCCTCATGCTAGAGGCACAGGCAGGGAAGGCAGCCCCCCACCTTGCTCAGCGCTGCCTGCTCCTGCTTTGGCTTTGCCCTCACAGCCATCCTACAGTGCCCTTTGGACCTGGGCCCTCCTCTCCAGGAGAAAATGGAAATGGGTCAGAGCTCAGCTCTGCCTGATCCCAGGTCTGGGGCTCAGCACCTTCTGTGATGCAATCCCGGAGCAGCCCTAAGAGGGGCTATGGGGTCACCACAAGTGGCGTCCCTGACGAGAGAGGGGTGGTTGGCACAGGGACACATGCTGGGCACACTGGCAGTTCCACCACGGTCACGTGTGACTGCTGTGGCCCTGCCTCAGCCCACATCCAGCTCAGCCCTTCATGGAGCAGAGTTCACCCACGGGTGCATGTGCCACTCTTGGCAGCTGGGACCAGCCGGGATTTTATGGCCCCGAGCTCAGCGGGTATCGGTTGTGCCTGGCACACCCTGCAGCTCTTGCCAGAGGTTTCACTATCATTTCCCCTGTCTCAGTTTTGGTTTCTCCAGCCTCTCCTGTTGTATCCCCACTCCTTGCCCAGCACCTTTAACCCCTCAGGAGTCTGATGGACACCCAGCGCTGGAATTTTGCATCCGCTGGACCATGAGACCCTTTGGGCCAAAATCACAGCCTCTCCCCCCGTGCTCCAAGCAGGCAGGGGCCAGGATGGTGGGAGCCATCCCAGGCACCCTACCCCAGCCAGCAGGACCTGGGCCACACAAGACACCCAAAATAGGGTGTACAACCACCTGCAGGGGGACAAGTGGTAGCTCCGTTGATCCCCAGGGATGCTCACATTTCTGCCTAGCCACCAGCACCACAGGGTTACGGGCATATTTTCCACCATTCCCGTGCCCAGTGAAGGGACTGAGGAGCTGGGAGCCCTCCAGCCCTCAGATCCAGATGAGACACCCAGAGCTAGATGGAGTCACCCCTCGTCCCCACAAACCTCGGGATGGGAAGGAAGGATGTTCCCATGCCAGAGGAGCACTTGCCGTGCCGGAAGCGAGATAGGCAAAGCACCTGCGCTGCCCATGCCGGCCCCGGGGCTCTCCCAGACGGGGCTGTGGGGTGGCGCCGGGGCCAGCGCGCCCCGACCCGCCCGGGCCGGCGCCCGCCGCCTTCTTCCTGCTCGGGTGGGAATATCGCGGCGGGTCAGGCGTGGGACAGTCCTGACACCCCGTCCGGCGCCGCCAACACTTTGTGCCGTGAAAGCAGCCGCTGTCACGCCCGGGGCGGCCCGAGAAGGGAGCGGCGAGTGATGCCAGGGCTGGAACAGGCGGCGGGGATCTCAAGAGGCTCCGAAGAACAGATTTGGGTGATCTCTCAGGGGGACGGGAGCCCAGGGCACAGGAGGACCGGGCTGTCCCACCACCGACGCGGGTGTTGGAGAGGGTAAAGAACACGAGGCACAGCGGGGTCTGAGCAGCTGCCGTTTAATACGGGAAGGCTGGACACGGGGAGGGACGGCAGCACAACCAGGGGTACTGTGAGACCCCACTCCCGGCACCCCACTCTGGGGCGATGGATGGGGTCGGGTCCGGGAGTCGTCCCCCACCATGCGGGGGCACAGCCCCGCTCCGGTCCCACCTCCCCGACCGGTTTTCCCAGCCCGGCCGCTGCCTTCCCACTCCCAGGATAATGATGCCCCCGCCCTGGGGAGCTGCCGCGAGAAATCACCCTGTACGGCCGCTCCGACCCCCGAAAGTAGGTCAAAGTCAAAATTTAGGGAACAGGCAGGTGACAGCCCGTCACTCCTCAAGACCCTGCCAGGGTTTGCAGAGCTACCACGTCCCTGTGACCAACGTAGGACAGGTTCGCTGTCCCTACCAGCACCGACACCGCCACCCACCCCGAGGGACAAACACGTCCCGGGGAGCTTCATGCGGGGAAAGAGAGCCCTGTGCCACCAGTGGGACGGGCTCTTGGAGCTGTGTCACCACATGGCACACCCCGATACCGGGAGCCAGGAAATGCTCGAGGAGGAGATCAGGTGATGCTCGGAGAAGATGTCTCAGCTGGATGCTCCGGGGGGAGAAGAACCCCCACCGCAGACAGCCAGGACAGGATCTCCTTGTCCCTTGTCTCAACCGAGAATAAAGAACCGGCTTCAACCCCGATGGAACAAAGGCGGCTCTGTCTGCCTTCCCTCATACCACCCCGGCGCCCGGCCAGTCCCAGCCCAGCCGGGGAGGTTGCGTGTCCCGGGAAGTCCCCGCGCCCTGGAGCGGCCGGAGGTCCAGGCAGGCGCGGCGGCTCCTACACGTAGTTGCTGGCTGGCAGCGAGCGAGCAGCCGTGAACTTGGCGGAGTAGGGCTTCTCTCCGCGGGGGGGGCAGGTGCAGCACAGGATCCCCCCTCCCAGCAGCAGGAGCGCCGAGGCTGCCCAGCCCACGTAGAGGGACGAGCCCAGGTCCCGCTTCTGCGAGTCGGAAACCAGCGGGTTGTAGAAGTCCTGGATGATGCTGTTGGCTGACCAAGAGATGGGGATGAGGATGAGGATACTGGCGACGATGAAGACGATGCCAGAGAGGATCATGACCTTGGATTTGGCAGTGTCGTCCTCCACACAATTCGTGCACTTGCCGCCAGCAACGGCCAGCAGGGTGCCCAGGATGGCCAGGACGATGGCTACCACTACCATGGCACGGGCGGCTTGCAGGTCCTGCGGCAGGGCCAGCAGCGAGTCGTAGACCTTGCACTGCATTTGCCCCGTGCTCTGCACCACGCAGCTCATCCACAGCCCTTCCCAGATGATCTGTGCCACCACGATGTTGTTCCCGACGAAAGCTGTCTCCCGCCACATGGGCAGCGCGCAGCAGAGAATGGAGGCCAACCAGCCGATGACAGAGAGGGCAATGCCCAGCACCTGCATCCCCATGGAGGCCATCGCTCGCTGCCTGCTTCCCTGCCCGCCTCTCGCTGCGCAGTGCCGGCTGCCGGGACCATGACAGGCATTATATGCCTTTGCCGAGGGAGGAGCGCCGCCGCAGCTGCTGGCCTGCCGCCGGCACCAGACAGAGGGGTAGAACCAGTTTCCCGGGATTCTTCCACTGGTATTTCTCCCTGCAGCGATGACACTTAATATCCCGGTTGCTCCCACGGAGGAGGACGCAGGGGACTGGGATCAGGCCACCCAGGTGCAGGAGTGCATCCCATTGCTGTGGGGAGGCAGGACATGCCCAGGGCAGCATTGGGGCTCAGCCCAGGATGCTGAAGAGGAAGAGCCAGTGTCCAGGCACCCGGATATCTGCCATCACTGCCAGAACCTTCTGCTCCATCACTTGGATGGGGTCCCTTCACACCTTCATGCCTCAATTTCCCTCCAGCTCATAATGACTGCTCCAACATCAGCCTAGCCTCTTGCCCCCCATAGCCCCATGACGGGGGAGCAGCACATTGTCCCCTCTGGCGGCTGGGCTCTGTGCCCGGCAGGACACAAGCAGCTCTTGTTTGCTCCTTGGCATCCATACCGGCAATTCCCAGCCCTCCATTAGGCCTCGGGCAGGAGGTGCCACCACCCAGACCCACAAACCGGTTGGAGCGGCTGCCAGATCTCCACAAAGGAGAGATGGCACTGCCTAGGGCAACAGTAGGGCAGACCCCAAACCAACCTGTGCTCCAGTGCCAAGCCAGGGTTCACACAGCCACCCTCAGCCCCAGCTCTGCCCGTGTCCCACTGCCTACGTGGTGGGGTTGGGTGGGTTGGGGCTGTGAGGTGCCGATGTGACCTCAAGCTGTCCCAGAGCCATACCCACTGATCCCAGTGCTGATGCCAATTCCAATGCCAGCGCTGATGCCATACTGATGCTGACCTGTCCTCCTTTAATCCATTGCTCCCACACAGGCCCCCTCCCTGCTCCCTCCAAGCCCCTGCACAGGCACAGCACGACACCAGACAGACGCCACAGACAGACAGATGGACATTGCACTGTTTCATCACCCCAGTTTAATCCTGGGCCCCTGGAAAAGATAAGAGGCACTGAGATAATCTTCATTTTCCTGAGCCAATGCTAACTGGGGTTACCATCATGATCCAACAATTTTTGCTTATTTCTTGGTGTGATGGACTCTGGAGCTGCTACTGCTCATGCCAGGATGTCTCTGGGCATCATGTCCCAGTGTGGTGGGACAAGCCTGGTGGCCCATGCACTGTGGTGCCAGGAGGATGCCTGGGGACACCCATGTCTCACAGCAGACCCCAGCCTAAGGGGATGGTCATGGTGCTGCATGCCTGACTTGTGCCAGAGGAGCTGCCCAGGCTTCGTCCCTCTGTCCTGCTGGAATGCCCACATTACTCACATACCCGTGTGTCCACCCTGTGGTCAGGACCTTGTGGTCAAGGGCTCTCTTTAATCTACAAGGCTCCAGAGCATCCCCGCCGGGGCCAGACTCTGCCTGAGGCTTTCACCTCCCAGCTGGCTGCTGTAACCATCACATTATTTGGGGTTGGAGAGAGGCACATGCCCACGTGTGTGTATGCCCACAGGCATGTGGGGACATGTCTCTGGGCTGGGGACAAATGGCAAGGTGGGGACAGGGACTCCCCTGCACGCGGAGCATCAAAGCTTGAGCTGCTCATACTCCCCCTCGGAGGCAGAGCAGGCGCCAGCACGGCCTCTGACAGTCAATTACTGTAATTAATGCTGGAACGTGACATATATTCTACCTGGCAGCTGCTACACAGGGGCAGCCTCTGTGTCCTTCCCCACATTCCCTAGTGACACACCCACCCCGACAGCACTGCCAGCCCCGTGTCCCCAGCACTGCTGGACAGCAGGACCAACAGACACCAGCTCGGTGTGGAGGAGCAGCAGCCAACCCCAGAGTCCTTGGAGCCTGAGGATGGTGGTGCAGCACAGTGGGACCACCAAGCACCTCAGGACATGCCATCCAGGACAATCATTCCACAGACACCAGCCCCACAGCCCTGTCTCAATGCTCATGTCCAGTGCATCCTGTAGGACCCCAGCCCCAGATTTTCCCCAGTGTCACCTGCAAGGAACCATGGCACAGGCACATATCCTGGAGCAGGAAGCTCCTCCACCCCAAAACAGGCTGCTCAACACAATCAGCCCATCCTGAGCCTTCACCAGCCAGCACCTGCCTCAGCACCCAGACAAGTGTGGATGACCTGCCCCAAATCCAGTGGGATTTGAAGGACATACAGGAACCTGGGTTCCCAACCCTGTTACACTGCACTAAGAAGGTTTGTGAGGGCAGAGTTCCTGTTCTGGCACATCCACCAGGAAATAACTTCTTACACTTGTCCTGGGTTCACCAGCATGGGGATACACTGCAGCCCCTCAGCTGGGCAGTGAGGCCATTCCCAGGCAGGAAAGCGACATTAAATGCAGTGTCACCTCAATGCCAGTCACTGCTGGGTGCACAGCAGAGGCTGTGTTACTCTCACCTTACTCAGGGTGGAGGACACCCCACAGGGAGAGGGCTTGGGGCATGAGTCTCCTGCCAAAAAAGGCTTGGGGACATCCTCACCCAGGACATGGATGTCAGTCCCACCTCACATACCCCACACCACTGAGCTGAGAGCCCCTCATCCCCCAAGACCCACACATGGATCCACCAAGCTGGCTACCTCAAGGTCCCAAAAAGGCAGGTGAGACTTGCCAGCAAACGATGATCCACCGGGATCTCTGGCTTCACAGCTGCCAAGCGAGGCACGGCCAACAACGCTCCTGCTCAGCCTGTGAGAAGAGGGGCAGCTTCTCCCCGCCGGAAGCCGAGGATTAGTTACACACAGCCCAGAGACTTAATGTTCCCAAAAAACATCCTTGCCCAACATAAATCCCTCCGACCGACTCAAATATGCACAGTCAAGTTGTTTATCGCCATGGGAAAGCAAAGTCTTATCGGGAGGGGAGCCGCACACCGGGACCTGCGAGGTCCCTGCAGGGAGAGGAGGGACCTTCGGCCTGAAGTCGCTCTGAATGTTAAAACTCTGTCCAGTTTCTATGCAACAAGTGGCTCCCAACAGGGAAAACACCCCTAAGCTCTGCCAAGGTGGTTGGCGAAGGGATGGGGGAGATGATGGATCAGGAAGGGGATCACGGGCGGTGCAATGGGGGTGTCCCCACCGGCGATGCTCGGAGGAAGCGGTACGCCACGGCAAAGTCCTGGGGAAGACGATCAGATCTGTCGGGGTGGGGATGCCCCAGGCATGGTCCAGCATCCTCCAGCGAACCACCAGCCCCACACATCCCGCTGGTCCATGTCTCCCGCCGCCCCCAGCCCCCGTGTGCCGCAGCCGCCTCCCCGCCCCGCCGGAACACAGAGCTGCCATTGATGCTCAGAGCTGCCTCACCTGCTCCCGCCGCGCCGAAGGGGCTCCAACAATGGGCTGCCTGTGTGCCCTGGTCGGGGCAGAGCCAGCAGCCCAGCGCCTGAAATATAAGCAGCCGAGGCGGCATTTACCGCCCCGGCCCCGCTCCCCCGGGGGAAAAAGCGCCGCCACTCTCGACCGCAGCGGCGGGGAACACCCCAACCCGCCACACACGTGAGTGGAACGCGGCCCCGCGGCGCCCGGGGAGGTTTCTGCCGTCACCTCCTGCGCACCCCCGGGCTGCTGCCGGGTGCCGGGTGCATGAATGGGGGATGCTGCAGTGGGTGTCCCCCCTGTCAGCGCAGGTATCCTTCCTTTGGGGCCACCAAACCGGTGATGCTCACGTGACCTTTGGGTCTAACATTTGTTTGGGGTTTTTGCATCACAGCGGAGCAAACCTATCCCTGTGTCACCACAGAGTTCTTGCAGCGACCACACTTTGTCCCCATCCCGAGGGACTGGGATACTCCTCATCCCTCCCCAGCTGGGCGGCAGTGCAGAGGGACTGCACTGGGAGGGAGATGCAGCAGTTGGGATGGGGGTGCTCTCAGGATTTACCCAGGGACGCTGGCTCTGCTCAGTTCCTCAGTAAACACCAGTGAGCTGGTTTGCTCACCACAAGAATGTGTCCTGCCGGGGGTGACTGGCACCCCGAAACCTTGGTGATTTGCCCCTTCCTCCGTCGTGAGTCAGGCGGCGGCAGCTGCCCCAGGCCAGCACGGCACTGGACACAGCCTGTACTTTGGGCAATTTGGGATGACAATGTGGGGACGCTGCGTGTGGGGCTCTGATTACAGGGTCAGGGGCTGTGGTGTTTCACTGCCCTGTCCCACCCCAGCTCTGCACCAGTAGCTCCTATCCCATACACCTGCCTCGAGTATCCCACTCTTCCCCTGTCCCACAGCCCTACCTGGTGTATCCTCCCTGTCCCATATCCCTATCCAGAGGTATCCCTCTCTCCTACCTCCCAGTCCTACGTGGGTTATCTCCCCTGCCCCATGCCCTGCTATTGAGTTCTCGTTGTTCCACAGACCTGGGGGTATAACCTTGCCCCTACTCCTGTGCCCCACAGCCCTGTCTGGGGTGCCACCTGCCTTCCCCAGAGCCCTGTCTGGGGTATAACCCTGCCCCAAAGCCCTGCTTGGGGCATCCCCACACCCTACAGCCCTGCCTGGGATCCCCTCCTGGTCCAGAGCTCTGCCAGGGGAACCCCTGCCCACACCCCCGAAGCCACATGTGTACTGGGGGAGGGTGTGTATGTGTGCACCTGTACCACCACCTGTTCACCTCTGCCTCTGTGTCAGTCTCTGTATGCATGAGTCTGAGTCTGTCTGTGAGTCTGTGTGTGTCTGTCTGAATCTGTCTATGTGTTCATGAGTCTGTGTGTATCTGTGTGTCTGCGAATCTGCCGGTGAGTCTGTGTGTGTGTCTGTCAGTCTATATGTCCGTGTGTCTGTCTCCGTGTATCTGTGCGTCCGAGTCTGTCACTGTGTGTCCATGTGTCTGTGTCCGTGTGTTTGAGTACGCGGCTGCATGCCGGGGCATTACTGCCAGCAGAGGGGGTGTGTATTTGTGTGTGTGTGTTCCTGTACCTGCCTGTGTGTGTGTAC
>VWZP01005331.1:164663-250043 GCA_013396995.1 Dicaeum eximium | reverse complement strand
GTCCGGCCGCGGGGGGGCGCCCGCCGCGGGCGGGGCGGGGCGCCCCGTGCACGTCGCGTCACGGCCCGCGCGCCACTGCCGCCGCCATGATGCTCCGCCGGCTGCCCCGCGCCCCCGCCCCGCCACCCCTCCCGCAGCCCGCCGCCGCCGCCGCCCGCTCCGTGGCCACGTAAGGGCCTGGCCACGCGCGGGGCGGGGTGGGGGCGGTGGGAGCGGTCCCCGGGGGGAGCCCGCAAGCAGGGGCGTGGCCGTCACAACGGAGCTGGCCACGCCTCCCTAAGGCCACGCCCCTTGCGCCAAGGTTTCCTTCACGAGCGGTGGGCGTGGGTGACCACGGCCCCTTCACCGCCTGCCCTTGGCCCGGCCCTGGCCACGCTCTCAGCGAATCCCGGGCTGGGCCAGGCTGGAAGGGAGCACAGAGGGTCACTGGTGCCACCTCCCTGCTCAGGCAGGGCCATCCCAGAGCACAGGGCACAGCATTGTGTCCAGAGGGCTCTGGAGTTTCCCCGCTGAGGGAGACTCCAGCCCCTCCCTGGGCAGCCTGTTCAGGGCTGGGCACTGCCCAGGGCAGAAGTTCTGCCTCCTGTGCAGGGGCAGTTCCTGGGCTCAGTCCCTGCCCGTGGCTCTGGTGCCACTGCTGGGCCCCTGGAGCAGAGCCTGGGCCCTGCTCTGACCCTCCCTGCACACAGGGACACCCAGGCCTGAGGGCCCCTCTCAGCTGGGGCTCCTCTCCAGCTGAACAGCCCCAGCTCCCTCAGCCTTTCCTGGGCACTGAGATGCTCCAGGCCCTCCTCATCCTCACAGCCTGTGCTGGCACTGCCCCAGGAGCTCCATGTCTCCCTTTTCTTGAGGAACCCAGGACTGGACACAACACTCCAAATGTGCCTCACCAGGTCTGGGCAGAGGGGCAAGGCTCACTTCTCCCCTGCACCTCTGGCCATACCCCATTCCTGTCTCCCTGCAGTTCAGTGCCCCTGAGCCATGTGGAGGTGGAGGGTCGCAGGGATCAGCTACCCCTGGTCCTGCTCCATGGGCTCTTTGGCAGCCACAGCAACTTCCAGACAGTGGCCAAGACACTGGTGCGCCGTGGTAGCGGCAAGGTGAGACCCAGGGAGTGGGGGGAGGCACAGCACACAGGGAGGGGTCCGGGGTCATGGTGGGCAGTGCCTGGGGTGACATGCTGCCCCTGCCCAGGCAGGTACTGACAGTGGATGCCCGGAACCACGGCAGCAGCCCCCACAGCCCTGTGATGACATATGAAGCGATGAGCCTGGATTTGCAGCACCTCCTGAACCGCCTGGACATTACCAAGTGCATCCTCATAGGACACAGCATGGGGGGCAAGACAGCCATGACGCTGGCCTTGCAGCGGGTCAGCAGGCATGGGGAGGGGAGTGGGGTGACAGGATCAGGAAGTTCCAGGGGGGGCTGTAGGAAGGGGATGGCACCTTCTGAGACTGTTCGCTGGTACCAGCCTTGCCCCCAGCTCCACAGGGACTTCTCTGTATCAGGGTGGGTGGTGTCCCACACAGAGCTGTAAGCCAGACTACAGGAGCAGGAGCAAATCTATGTCCACCAGCCCATGCTCTGCCCTGTCCCTCCAGCACCAATTGTGAGAGAGCTTGGAGATCTGTGCCGAGCACAATGACTCTGGGAAGGGCACATGGAGGTTTCTGTTGAGACAGAAGGGACCTAAGAGCCTCCAGAGAATCCGACTGGGAGTGGAGCCCTGTGCCCACTCCTGCTGGGAAGACCTTGGGAGATCGTGGCATCTGATCTGCCCTGCTTGTGTCTCCAGCCAGACCTGGTGGAGCGCCTCATCTCCGTAGACATTGGTCCTGGCTCAACTGCCCCTGTGTCCGAATTCTCTGCCTACATCTCGGCCATGAAGGAGGTGAAGGTCCCAGCGGGGCTGTCCCGCTCAGCAGCACGCCAGCTGGCAGATGACCAGCTGCAGCCCGTGGTCAAGGTAGGAAATCCTGTGGGAGATGGGGGAAGATGGAGGGTGCCAGGACATCCTGTTTTGTTGCTCTTATTGAAAGAGCGCATGGTCCCCTTCCATGGCAGCTCCCACAGCTGAGACAGTTCCTCCTCACCAACCTGGTGGAGGTGAAGGGCTGCTACGTGTGGCGAGTGAACCTGGAGGCTATTTCCCGGCACCTGGCAGATATCAAGAACTTCCCTGTCTTCCACAAGCCATATCCTGGTCCTGCACTCTTCTTGGGAGGGTCCGACTCGCCCTATATCAGGTAAGACTGGAGAGAAGCAGGTTCCAGGTCTGTGGTTTGACCTTTTGTGCTCTTTGCAGCTGCAGAGGGTGAGAGGAGCCCCCAGGATGGGGAAGGTCATGAGCAAGGGCTGCTCCTCCAGCACTGGACACTGACACACTGGAGTGAAGGGGAAACTGGGGGCCCCCTGGGCTTTCCCAGCAGGGAAGGAGTCATACCTGGGATCATCCTCTGCTTGGGGAGGGTGGGGGAAGACATCAGGAGGGACCTCTGATCATGGCATGTTCCCTTGTCCTGCAGCTCCAGAGACTACCCAGAGATCCAACGCCTCTTCCCCAAGGCAGAGATCCAGTACATTAAAGGTGCAGGCCACATAGTCCATCAGGATAAATTTGAAGAATTCATCACTGCTGTCCTCAATTTCCTGCCACAGCTGTAGCACTGGGGACCAGGGTTTCTGCAAGGACCATGTGGGTCCTGAGGAGCTCTGGGCAGTGATGCAGCGCTCAGGCTCTGAGGATGGGCTCAGCTGGGACTGGCTGCCTTCACTGCAGCCTGACCCTGCCTGCAAGACCTCCTCTCATCCTAGTTCTGCAGCCAGAGCAGAGACACACCTGCATCCTGCTGAGATTTCCTGCCACCTCTCAGGGGCATGGGGTGCCACTATCCTGCCTGCATGGGGGTGTCAGGCACACAGAGGGGGCAGGAAAGCCCTCTTGTTTTCCTGCTGCCAGACGCTTCCATGGATCTGGCTGTGACTTTGCAGAATGCGCAATAAAGCTGAATCCGTGCCAAGGCGGAACAGGGGTTGGATGTGGCCATGGAGGGCAGGGCATGTGTGGGGGGCATAGGAGGGGGTTCTCAGTTGGCAGCAGGGATGCTGGTGGGAGGTGACAGCTGGACTGGGCCCTAATGTGATAAGCTGTGGGAAAAATGCACATGAGACACAGGTTTGAGGATCTTTTTTGGCTCCCAGGGGTGATTGCATCCTTGCTCTTATGCCTGGGGCAGTGTAAGGATTGGGGAGGGGGGGAATCTGCCTCCTGAGCAAGGAGCATGTCTGCCCAAGCTGTCCCAAAGGCAGGTGTCGCTTCATGCCTGAGCGCCCAACAATTTCTCCCCTCCCACCTGCTCTGCATCCTCCCGAGGCAGCACAACGCCCACCCACCATGGGCTGGAGGCAGAAGAGCAGGGTGTCTGCTGCAAAAATCCCTTTACTGGACAACTAGTAAAGCCGGGGACAGGGCAGAAATGGCTATGGGATGACAGATCATCTCTGTCACAACTGGGGACACGCTCTGTGTGCAGACAGTAGAGACACTGACCATCTCTGCTTTTGCTGCTCCAGAGCCAGGTGTCTGCTGCTCCCTGGGATGAGTCTGCTTAATCTGGGGTTGTTTGGAGGCCCCAAAAGGAAGGGAGGACAGAAGACTGAGGATGTTTTATTCCAGGTCTGGCTGTAGTTGCCTAGCAGAGCTAGGGACTTTGCTACTAGGGACTTTGGAGATTTGATGTGTTTCTGCAGAGCTGGTCCTTCCCTTCCCTTCCCTTCCCTTCCCTTCCCTTCCCTTCCCTTCCCTCCATTATTATTTTCCTGTGCAGAACATCAGACCAATAAGCTCCAGAGTCATAAGCTACTGAAATTAGTTCCTTGGGTGCCACCAGCCAGCTGGGGGTGGGGTCTGGCCCCAGCTATCAGCACACAAGACCTTTGGACCAAGCCATAAGCTCTGGAGCCCAGGATCAGTGAAGGATTTCTCCCCACTCCTTCCTGCTTGCCAGGTACCAGGTTTGGGGCACAGACAAAAGGTGGGTACAAGGTGCAAGGTGAAGAGTGTCACCGTGGCAGGAGGTCAGTGGCCTGAGAAGAGGCAGAGCTTCCAGAACATTGTAGTCCATTCTTGTGATGGCATCTGCTGAGGGAGCATAGGGAAGCATTGTCAGACCCGGGGTGAGAGAGACAGCAGGGAGAAGTGAGAGCAGCTTTGTTTCCTGCATGGGAAAGGTACAGGGAATCAAGAGACATCCCAGGGGCATGTCCAGGCATGTGTCTGGTGGCATGTGGGATGCCATCGGCTGCACCAACTCACTGGGCTGTATGCCTGTCAAATGTCAGGGTGCTGATGCCTCCAGAGATCCAGCTGACCCCCCAGGCAAAACCAGACCCCTTTTTGACAGCCTGCTCCCAAGGAGCCTGCCGAGAAATGACCTGTCCTGGCCTGAGCTCTGCTCCAAGCAGGACATCTGATCCTTGGCACACCCGCAGTTAACCACAAACCCCACTTTTAGGAAGACCTCTGTATGGCTGTTGCAGGCACATGGTTTCAAAACTGCTCTAGCAGGCATTGGGTAGAAATAGAGCCTGTTGATGACCTGCAGGACATGGTATCTGTGGTGACAGAAGATGTAAAGTGTGACTTCACTGGTGTCCCTCACTGCAACAGTGATTAATGCTGGGTCCCACTTCTGGAGACTGGGGCACCTTCTCCAAGATCATTCTATTTGGCCCATCTGACCAGAAGCACGGAAAAAGGACAGGGTAGCCTAGGGAAGATAGAAGTGATGTGAATATTTTCTTCAAGCCTCTGCTCTCCTGTTCTCCCAGCTGCCGTGCTAGCATGGCCTGGAGCCATCTGAGACCCAGCAGGAGAAGCCAATTTCCACCGCAGCGGTCGGCGGGGGAGGTAAAATTGGCAGAAGAGTGCAGGCAGAGCCGTGGGGTGGGGTGGGAGGCGCCAAGGAAGGCAGTTACAATGCTCTGGCGCTGGCTGTGCTAACAGGGATCTGAGGGTGTCCTGAGCAGCCACGTAGCCTGGTAGTGGGGTTCCCTGCAGTAAAGGCTGGACTCAGTGACCTCAAAGGTCTTTTCCAATCTAACTTATTCTGTGATCTCCTGCGCTGCTCCTTGGCCGGCAGGCCCCTGGCTCGCCTCAGCCCATGCCTGCTCCATCAGGGTGGCTGGGCTGTGCTTCAGCTCTCCTGTCATCGGCTCTGCCCACAGCACGCGGGCTCCTTCTCTGTCCCCGATGTCGCAGTACTCACTCAGGGAGCACTGCTGGACCCACTGCTGGCCCTGGATGCCAGCAGGGGCTAAGGGGGCACCTCAGTGTCAGGAAAGGCCAGTGGCACAGCAGAGGGACCTGCAAGCAGAAAGCCCCTCAGTTACTGGGGAAGTGCCTGCAGCAAGAGGGGCTGTTGCAGGGTAGGGTGCCTGTTCAGGCCCACGGGGCACAGCCACGCCTGAGAGCCCTGTCATCACAGGGTGGCAAGGGGGTCTCAGGGCAGTGATACCCAACTGCCCCTTGCCTTTGAGGCTCAGACACTCCCCAAGGCTGGACCCTGCTCCAGCATCCCACTGGAGGCTCTGGCCAGGAGCAGACCATGGGACTTCATCTCTCACCTGAGTCAGCTCAGACTCAGCTGCTCCACCATCCTGAGGCTGTCACTGAAGATCTAGCTGGCTTTGGTACCCTTTTTGGAGCACAATGTTTGAGGAGACAAGCCTTATCCACAGCGCATCTTGCATTGACCCTGCACCTCTTCCACCTGACCAAGGCTCAGAACCCCTTGGGTCAGCAGGTTGTCCAGCATCCCAGAGATCAGTGGGTTGCTCACATGCTCCACAAACTCTTTCTGTACATTCTGGAGCATCTCGTCTTCAGGATGACACCATCTACCCCACACCATAGCTCCAGCTGCCCCACCACTCCCTCCTGGTGCTGCCTCCTCTCTATCATCTCTCTACCTGCTCCCCCTGCCCTACTGCCAACCCAGGGTGCTGCTCCCTCCTTCATTTTCCAGTCCAGAGGCTTCTCCTGCCATCACCCACCTCCCCCTTTTCCCACATATTTTTCCCAGGTAAACAGCCCAAAGCAATGCATTTGCAAGGATTCAGCATCTGCGGGACAAGGAGAAAGCTCCCTCCTGCACCTCTCAGAGCCAGGCCCGGGACAGCTCCACTCACAGCTGGCCCCAGGCAGGGATGGCTGTCCTCTGTCGAGGACCAACATCCCTATGTTCGGACCCCCAAACCCTCCAGACCTGTCAGGGACTGCGCTCAGCTCATCCTTTTCAGGGGCTGCAGAGAGACACCGCCTCGGGCAGCAGCACCTCGTGCTGGCAGTTGGGAGCACTGGAACAGCTGCCCAGAGAGGCCGTGGAGTCACCCTCTCTGGAGACATTCCAAACCCACCCGGACGCGTTCCTGTCACCTGCTCTGGGTGACCCTGCCTTGGCAGGGGGGTTGGACTGGATGATCTCCACAGGTCCCTTCCCCTTTCAACTATTCTGTGATGCAGCCCACGGGATCCTGGAATGTAGAACCCGGGCTGTGAGAAAGCCTGAGATTGCTCCCTAACTACATTAGCGGAGCTGTTCGGCAGGTCAGGCTGAGGATATCAAGGGCAGAAGTAACGCCAAGGATCGGGTAACGCAGGGACCAGGCGAGCGACAGAGGCCATCCAGCCCCGGGGGAAGGCACATCGAGGCAGAAAGAAGCAGCAGCTGCCCGAGGCTGAGCGGGGTGATAGAACGGGGAGGCCTCACGTCTCTTGCACAGTCAGTTGGCTTCCGCAGAATGCGAGGCCTCGCCCGGAGGCACCGACCCCGCGCCACCCGATGCCCAGGGATTGTTCCCCTGGGCACTGCCTGGGCCCGAGGTCCATCAGGCTCCGGGACCCCTCGGGCGGCCCCGGCTGCCAAGCCGGGCTGAGGTGGGGGGGTCCCTGTCAGCGGGCAGCACGTCACGTGACGGGACAGCCGAGCCGGCCCCGCTCCCGCCGCCCTCCCTGAGGAGCAGCGCGGTGCCGCCGGCCATTGGGACGCGCTGTGATTTCTCATTGGCCGGCGCGCGGCGGGCACCGCCCCCTCTCGTGTCACGGGATAGGCCTGGCGGGACGGTGGGTGGGCGTGGCCTGGCGGCCGGTGGCGCTGGGCGGGGACGCGTTCTCTCCGCTGATTGGTCAGTGGCGCCGGCGGTGCCGGGCGGTGATTGGCCGGAGCGCGCGGGCCGGGCGGGAGTTGCACGCGGCAGAGGCGGGAGCGGCGCGGCCGGAGCCGGGCGGGACNCGCCCCCGCCCCCGCTCCCCTCCCGTCGTCTCGGCACCCAGCGCCGCTCCTCCGGCCGCCGCCCGCTGCGTCCCCGCTTCTTCTCCCCGCCGCCCGGTGAACGCGGCCTCCCCGGGCCCTGTCCGTGAGGGGCGGCACCTTCCGGTGGCAGCAGCGCTGAGGCGGCGGCGGCCCTGCGGGCCGGCTCGCACCGGAGGTTCCGCGGTGTCGCCGGAGGAGGCGGGGTCACAGTCAGACCGAGGAACGGGGCGCGGAGCTCCCGCTGGGGCCCGGCCCTGCCCGCTCCGGCCCTGCCGCGAGGCCTGAGCCCTTCCCCAGGCCGAGGCTGCTGGTGCGGCTCGCCTCCCTCTCCTGTGCACCCGCGCCGGGGCCGTGCACATCCCGCCTGGAAGTGTCCGGCGGGTGGGAGAGTCTTGTGCCACGGACATCCGGAGCAGCGGCACGGAGCTAGTTCTTTTTCGCATGCGGTGGGGTTTGCCCGGTGCCTCCCGGAGGCCACACACGGCTGTGTTTGGAGCAGGTGCCTCCCCACCGTGTTGGGTAGGAGCTGGTTCTGTGCTGGTTTGGAACTGCGGCTGGCTGAAGTTTGGTGTGGAGATGGTGATGCAAGTTTGACATTTATTTAGAACCCCCTCAGCTAACTGTGTTGTAAACACTGGCTTTCCTAAAGCAGCTGATGTGATGCCTTCGGGGTTTTCTGCTGAAGTAACTGAAGTGGGATGAACTCAAAATAATCCATGTTAAATTGGGCATTCCTAGAACGTTATTGGGCATATTATGTTAACTGTCTCGTAAGGATCCTGACGGTGATTTTGGCAATGACTTGAAGGAAGCTGACAGGTAAAAGCTGAGGAACTGCATGAGCAACTGAGTGCTGAGTAGAAAATGGGAAATGAGAATCTGACACTGGCCTGGTTAGTTTGGCACTGGACTTCGGGGAGACCACATAAGTTTTACCAGAGAAAGCAAACTTCAGGAAGAGTCCGAAATGGGCACAGAGACACAAGGAAGGGAGGAGTGGGATCTGTCCTGGGAAGCAGGAATTTTTGCCTGAGTTCATGAATATATTGAACACAGGGAGCTGGGCTGGAGGTGGTAATTGGTACCTCACTGAGGAGGAGGAGAGGGGATGTTAACTCAGCTCCCACACTGGTGCAGAAGCTGCTGTGCCCAGGTTTGGTGTTTGTGTGTGGTTCAAAGCTGGTGGAAAGCTGGGCAGAGGTTGAGATGTATAAGGTGGGATTAAAGGTGAAAAAAGCTGCCATGTGCCGTGGGGAGAATTCCCCTCTGCTTCCTCCAGCAAGAACTTGAGAGAAGATCTGGCTAGTCTACGTCTGCTTGTGGAGAATATAGGCTGGACATTGGGAATTCAGTCTGACTGGTCAGAGTATGTGTACATGGAATCCAAAATGTATATCTTTAGGTGATAGATGCAAGCATGAGAACAAACTTCCCCAAGTCAGTGACAACTTTGTATTGGCTGCCATCTTTTACTTGGAAACTCCATATTGTTCTTCTTTTTTTTTTTTTTAAATAAAAGCAGCTGGGCTCACAGCCCCAGGAATTTGGGGTCTGCTCTGCTCGGGGGTCTGTGAGGTGGCTGTGGTGTCTTTCAGGGAGTTTGCTGGAAGATGGACATCTAAGTAAACTTAGGACAATTAAGTCAACTTATTAAGTAAACTTAGTAAATGTCCCAGTCAAGAGAGAGCCTTGACTGGGACATTTCCTCAGAGGTGTCACTGCTGTGGGTTTTGTGGCAGGGTCCTTCCAGCCCATCTGTCTCAACAACAGTGTAACTTACCTGTCAGATTTGGTTGTAACAAGCTAAAAGGAAGAAAACCAACCCAAAACCCAAATCAAGGGAAGCTTTAGGGGCAGATCTTGCCACAGAGATTTTGGAGAATGCTGCTCTGCCAGCTTTTATTTTGATCTCAATCTGCCAAATGTGTACTGGCCTGCTTTTGTTTTTTGTTTACATGGGGCTTCTCAGAGTCTCCCTTGTGCCAGTGCTGGGGGAGTACAGGGATGATGTGAGCAGCCTTTCCTCAGTGCTGTGCTTGTGTCTCACTGAGCTTTGTTCACCTGAAGGCAGGTGGCAGGCCTGGATGGCTCTAGTCCACCCTGTTTGTGAGGATTGCTCTGGGAATTGGGCCTTCTTTTCCAAGAGATGTGGTTTTAGTCTGTGCTGTTTGAGACAGAGCTATTTCCATCCCTCTGCTGTTTCCAGTTTGTTTCAGAGGCTGCTGTCAGTAGAAGGAGAGGGTGGTTCTCAGTAATATTTTGGTAGGTGAGGAGAAAGGAGAGTAGAGAGAACTGAGATTGTTTTGGGGTGTGTGTGGTTGCACTGAGTGTGTGCAGTGGTGTTGGAAATGACTGAGCATTTCCTGTTTCACAGGGAAATCCAGCAGTGTCATCTAACCCAGGTTATTTTTATGAGAGAGAAATGTGAACAGAAGGAAAGAAATCAGTGTTGCATACTTGCACATCATACTCAACTTCCCAGGATAGGCATGCTCCTCCAAGGAATTAATAATTATCAAAGAGTTATGAAAGCTCATACCTTTTCCCTTCCGAGGCAGCTCCAGCCAGCCAATTTCCTGTGTGTTTTTCGATTTCAAGTAGGCTCTTACTGTGAGACTTGTTGCTCTTTGCAGAACTAGATCAGAGCCATTTTTAGATAATGATGAATGAAGATGGGAGCTATTTTAAAAATTGCTTTGCTCTTAACAAATTAGCATAACAGATTAATCCCTGCTTGTAATCACTGGCCTGTTCTTCAGGACGATGCTGGGGGCTGTGATGGAGCAGGGATGAATTTTGTCTGGTCACTTGGAGCACGCTCCTGGCCAATGTAATTGCTTCTCTCCTGTTCCTCTTTGACGTTCCCACAGTTCCACGTACTCCCAACAGCCCCAAAGGATAGGATTTCCCTTCGGAGGGATCAGATTATTAGCTTATAAATAGCAAATGCCTGCTCAGGCCTACTTTCCAGGGTGATTTGGTCCCTGTCCTGTCCAAAGCAATGAGTACAACTGCATCCACACCTTGTGACCCAGAGCCGAATCCAAGGAAAGGGAGATGCTTTCCCTTGAGATGGTGAATTTGTGCCCAGAAGGAAACTGCCCTGGTGCGAGGTGCTTTGACTTTGCAGGCAGAGCCTCAGAGGGGGGATTGACTGGGAGGCTCCGGCAGCAGCGGTGCCCTGTGCTGCTGGATGTGCCGGTGCAGCACCAGGAAAGCAGCTCTTTTCTGTTAATGTGAGCTGAAATGAATCTGAAACATGTTCAGTGGCTGAATTGTGTTTGAAATGAGCCTGTGTTCCTGCCAGGAAGCCTGTGCTGGTGGTGGGGCACCCTTGTCTCAAAGCATGAGCTCTTGGAGTCTGCTTTTAGTTGCACACATTCCCCCATACCTATTTCCTTCCAACTTTCATTTCTTTTCTCTAGTTTAGTCAATCCTGGGCTGCTGAGAGATTCTGACACACGTGCTGAGGTTTGATGTGCAGCCTCTGGTGGCTCTGCCATACCTGGGTTTGCCTCCTGGGAGCTGGAGGAGCCCCTTCCAGCGGGGTGTAGTTAGTTTTCATGGGGTGTGTTTTGCAATGTGGTTGTGTGGTGATCTGTGTGTGGTGGGTCTGGGAGCAGCCTCGGCCTTTCCAGACAAAGATAACTTTAGTGGGACAGAGCATCAACAGATCTAAACTGACAGTTCCCACTCGTAACAGCGGTAAGGCCTTTGTTGTTACTTACTACTTTGTCTGTGTTGCTCTTTCTCAGTTGAGAGATGCCCTCAAATTTCTTCTTCAAGAGGGAGAAGCCTGCCCAGAGCCTATCCCAAGAGAGGAGAGTTATGTGTCAGTATATTCTATTTCAACATGTATCAAGTTTCTGGCCGCAGAGGTTTCATTTTATGTTGTGAGCATTTGTAGGCGCTTTATTGCCTTTAGTCTCTGATGGCGGTCATTCCTGATCGGCCTTCCCTCGTGGATCCTATTGCTTCACTTCGAGGTGGAGTGTTTGCTCAGCAGTGTGCGTGATACAGCTGATCTCAGGCACTGCACACCCAGCATGGTTGGCTGGCCGGCCACGCATGACAGAGTTCTGCTTTTGACAACATTTATTTTCCTGGGGGACAGAAATGCTGCACTGCGTCTTGCAAGGGTGCGGGTCTGATCCCACCGCAGAGACAGGCACAGCATTCACAGGAAGGATGGCAGTTAGGATTGTGGTTTTCATAAGCCTTGGGAATGGGGCTTGCTAGAAATAAGATAGGTGGGAATGTAACAAAGTACAGGAGACATATTGGGTACCTCTGTCTGAGACAGAGAAAGAGCCAGATCTGGTGACTTGCTGAGGCTGCTGACCACGGTCAGCTCCTCCCCGCTTTGGAGGAGCCTGTGCATGGACAGAGGTAGACATGGCTCACAACTTACCTGCTTGGGGGCAAAGTCTTGTAGCTGAACTTAAGCCCAGAATTGCAGTGGGGTATTCTCTGGAGCTCACCTTTCTGCCATTTCATGCTGTCAGAAGAGCACTGGCTGGGAAGTGGAGTCCTTGCTCCTTTTCCCTGACCAGTTCTTCACTGCAAAACGAAATTGTGGAATTGTTCTCAGAACGTGCTTGGACATGGCACTGCCTGTGAGTGACACTTTTATGGTAAGGACCCTCAAAGCATTTCTACTGTACAGTCAGTTCAATTGCTTAGGCTCTGCCAGCCTTTCCCTGACGGTCCCTGCTGAAGCTGAGGATCACTCCGAGCAAGTGAGTGCTGCAGTTTGCATTGTTCCTTCTGGAAGCTTCAGAGGGTTTTGTTGGTCTGTTTAATTCTAGAAACTTGAAGTAGAGAGCTTCCCCCGAGTGGATGAGTGCCTTGTGGCAATCCAGCATGAATCTATTCAGTTGTCTCTGTTGTTTCAACTGCTGCCTGGAGTCAGAAAAAATTTTTTAAAAAATCTTTCTAAGGACTCGGCAGAAGTCTCCTTATTGCAGGAGCATAACTGGCACGTAGCACTCAGGGCCACCAGTGTGACAGAACCAGGTGGGATCTGTTTCACTGTTTTAATGGGAATGAGAACAGCCGTTGTCCTGTTTATGGACATATAAACGTATCTCGTTTATGAGGCACCTACACCCAGTTTCGACAATGTCTCACGAAGGGTACCCTGGGAGAGCATGGCTAGCTGCCAGCCTGGAGCCTGGGTCATGCCCATGCTTCCTGCAGCTCAGCTTGGCTGCCAGCACCACCTGGCAGCCTCATCACCCTGCAGGTGCCTTGTGACCTGGGGTGCTCAGGAGGAGCTTTAGGAGGATGTGAGGAGTCCTGAATGTTGTTGCTTCTCACCCCAGTCAGCATCGTTTGGACTTATACTCAGTTCTGCTTTCTAGCCAGATAGCACCCCCTTCCTGCCTCCCCCAGGTCAGGCCTGCAGTTGCCCCCATGCCAGAGGCACTTCTGCCTTCCTTCCCAAATGGCAGACTGAACTTCCCAAAGGCTAAAATGTTCTGTTCTTGCTGAAAACTTTGGAGGAAGCCCATGGCATCTGGACACAGGCCAAAAAGCCTGTGCTGCCCTGGAGTTCAGGCTTGGGGCAGTAGAAATGAGTCTCTTCAGGCACGAGGACCGGGGAGGCTGAAGTTGGATGTGGGGTAGAGCAGCCTGTATGTGCCAGGACGAGTCTATGTTTGGATGGGGGAAGAACAACTGTGAGGTATTTGCGGTTTGGTGGGAAGAAACACATCAAAGTGAGAGTTAGTGAGCTCCCCTGGAAACACCAGAGATGTTTTTCAAGCTGCTTAATGTACCTCTGAGGATGCTGTGTCTGTGGTACATTCCCAGTGATCTGGGGTGTTAAACTTTCCTCTGGCTGTGCTGAAGTACAGTCCATGGTTTGTGTCCTCTTGTCAACTTTCATGTGCCCTTAGGTAGGTCTGGACCCTTTTCAGCCGTACATTCCCTCTCCAGTGCTGCTTCAGGGTTTCAGCCTGAAGCCTGAGACTTATGTCCTCTGTATGTGGGATTTATTTCCTTTGATACTATAGTTCAGTGCTGCTTTATTTTTTAAAAGCTGTGGCCCTTGTGACTTGGGCTGCTGACTTCTGGCATGATGAGTGTCTTGTCTGTGTGCTCCAGAGCAGCCATTTCCCTCCAATCCCAATGGACAGCAGGATGGCTGGGAGCCCTGCAGAGGGATCAACTCTGGCTCCTCTTTCTGGGTATCAGCTTTTTCTTCTGTGTGTTTGGATCCTTTGTGCTCCTAAACAATATGCCTGGTTCTTCTCAGTCCCCTGCAAACGTCTCACCTGCACTGGGCTCTTCATCACCTGCCTGCTGTGGAGGGAAGATCTGCCACTTCTGGAAAGTGCCAGTGCTTAATATTTTGCTGTCAAGAAGTCCTGGCTTGTGCTTTTCATATCCACCTCTTCACAAGAGGTAACTTCTCTAGGAAGAGAAGGTTCCTTGTGTCTACACACTTCCTCTGACAAACAGGTGATACCTTGATGCCATGGATGTGTGTGCAAACCCAGCCAGGAGAAGTGGATACAGTGAGAGGGAGTCTTGGCAATGAGACTTCTCATCTTGCTTGCAGCAAGGAAACAGCTCCTCTAGATCTGGTTTCCACAGAGTGCCAGGGGCTCTGCCTGCTGCCCCTTTCCCATCTGCAGAAAGAGAGAATAACACCATGTCCAGGGAGAGGGACAGGAGCTGAGGTCAGCAGTGGCTCTTCCCAAATAAGTTGTAGCCTAGCTGAGCTGATTGGTAAGCAGCTGATTGGAAATTTTGGTACTGATGCCAGCTCTGACACTGCCAGCCTTGGTTGGTGCTACAGGTCACAGGGTACCACGCCTTTATAAAGTAATTTTGTTACTACATTGAGGGAGTTTTATCATACCCGGGATAGCCATATCCTTCCTATTTGCACTCCAGCTCCCTTGCTGCTGCCCTGCTCAGGGCCTTGCTGCCTCGAAACTCAGGTGAAATTTCATTGCCTCTGAATGTTTGTTACCACTGTGCTCTGAGCATTCATGTTTGGATATAGCTGCGTACGGGAAGAGAAAGTCCCTTGATTTCTGAGGAGAACTGCTTGTTTGTGGTGTGAAGTCCCTATTTTCTGGGGGGTATTGAACCTGTGGTACATCTTAAAGGGCACATAATGGCAAGAATAGAGGATCTTTTCTTTAGAACTGCTGTGGTGGGGTAAGGGGCTGTGGGAGACTCCCAGGCACTAGAAGGGGGCTGCAGAAATCCCCAAGGGGACCCAAGAGCAAGTCTCAGACCTTCCCTGTCTTTGCTGGATTGCACCATCCCTCCCAGGCCATGTCAACGGCTCCTGCCCACAGGGGAAACAGTCCCTTCAGCAAAGCTGTTGCTGCAGCAGCTTTGTTTTGTGACAGCTCCACTTCTGCTCCTCCTGGCACTTGGGATCCTTGGAGTGGGTGTTCACCGTGCCTGGTGAGAAAACCAGGGGGTGTTTGCGGGCAGCGTCATTCGAAGGGGTGACCTGGGCACAGTTCATCTTTGCCATAAACATTCCACACAGATGCTGGCTGTTTCTGTGTGATGTGATACTGGGGATTATCACTCTGGAAGAGCAGATCCTTTGTGTCCCACAGTTGGTTGGGTGCACAAAGAACTGTGTTGGAGCAGAGCTTTGCTGCTTGCTGAAGGTGAGGGATGAGGCTTGGTGTAGGAAGGGGTAATTAATGGAGCTGCCTCAGACTGATTTGATGGATGTAGGGAGGAGCAGGGGCTGCAGGGAAACCTCTGCAGGACTTTGAGACAATACATGATTAGAACAACTGAATGAACAAACCTGCTTTGGCCTGAAAAATTGGTCATGTCCTTTCTGGTGCCTCTGGCTGACTCATACCACTGAGTGTTCCTCGGGGAGCTGGTAGCTCCCAGCATCCAAGGTACTGTGCTTGTTATACGGCACCCTGGAGACATATTGCAGGCAGCAGCCAGAGGGAATGCCACCTTACCGGCAGGCAGCCAGCACAGGCTGGATGCAGATCCATGGGAAGTGGATGCCAGGGCTGGGATGTGCCAGCGAGCGACTCAGATCCCTCCCTGCTGTCCTTTGAACTTCCTTGGACTGGCATGAGGTTATTTCTTCCTTACTCTGTTCTTTGCTCTTTCCCCTTTCTGGAACTGGAAAGTTAATCTATCAGGACTCTCCATGGAGTGCCACTCTTCCCAGTATGCCAGTGAGCAGATGGATCCTTCTCTGCTGTCTCATGTCTGCATTTCCAAACAAAAGTGGGTAGCTAACCTTTGGATGCTGGCTAAGATAATCCTAGACAGAGCCTATTTTGTTCAGCAAGGAGAGCAAATTGAGATTATTTTTCAATGTGAAACTTTTGAATGCAGAGATTCTGTGCAGATTTAGCTCATCAGGAAACTCTGCAGAGAGCTTTTGTTGCCATTGCTAATTGAGGTAAAAGAGGAAGTAAAAGTGATTCTGTGCTGTGAATTCATAGTTTTATAATAAACCACAGACTTAGGGACAAGTGAATCCCCCATCTCCCTTTCCCTTGTTCCACTGCATAGTTCCTTCTTCAATAGGTGTTTTTACTAGAGGAATTCCCAGAAGAATGAGAGAAACTGTTCTTCCTGTGAGCTTGTCTTTTGTTGAAATACAAGAGGAAGTTCCTTAGACTTCTGTGAAAAGGTTCAGTAGGCCTCATGGCAGAGGAAGTCACATTTTCAGCATGCTTTGCTAATGACGAAGTACTCAAAACCAAGCCAGAATGAGCAGCCAGTTCCTCTGTTGGAATTCCCTGGGGAGCAGCAGCCCAGCGAGTGGAATCCCACTGCCCTTGTGCTGCCAGTCCTGCTTCCTCCCACCCCCCAAAATCCCACAGCAAAGGGTTGATATTGGAGCGATAGAAGCTGGAAGTGGGATGTTTCACTGAGTACTGCGACTCCAGCTTTCCATTCTGCCTGTTCTCTGGAGCTGTGTGGCTGGAGCCCAGGATGCTGGCCTGTGTGGCAGCATGGGCTGGGGTAAAAACACAGTGCTGGGGAAAATCTGGATTCAGCTGGAATTGCTGATAAGAGTTGCCACTAGTTTCAGTGACCATGGGGTTCCATCAGTGTGTCAGTGATGCACTGTCAGGAGGAAGGGAACTGCTTCATGTTTGGGCAAAGATGATAAAGATCCCAGTGCTTCCTGAGATTTGTCTTTGTGTTAGATAGCGTAAGTCTGATGCATTGCAGTCTTGTCCTAAACTTTGTAGAGGTAGGAATTTGATCCTTAATGAGTTTTATTATAGTCAGTTATAAAGGGGAAGAAGTCCCAGGCTCTGTTCCCTGTGTGAGTTGCAGCAAATGAGAGTAAATCCTCTGGCTTCTCTCGGTACCGAGCTCAGCATGTGGCCACCTTCATTCCTGGTCCTGCTGGAAGCTGCCAGCAGGGAAGGGACAGCATGTGTGAATTTGAGCAGCTCTTGCTGCTAGATAAGCTGGAGACTTGCTATATATATATCAAACTGCCTTCTCTTCCCTTGTATCAATTGGCTGGGGATTTCCCTTCCTAAGAGTGCCTTCGGAGCAGCCGGCATGGTCAGTGCTGTTTTTAGAAGCAGTTAAGCTTGTGCTTAGAGAAAGCACGAGATAGGAGCACTTAAGCTCAGCTGAACTTGCTGACCTGCCCACATCCTTTGAGGTGAGGTTATTAATGAAAGCAGGTCAGTGTGCAAGGCAGTACCTTCATGGGATTTTCCATTGCTGAAGTGCAAACCAGTTTTGAAAGGCTCCTGATACCTGGAAATTAAGGACCAAAGGCTCTGGTTTAACCTTCTTAAGCTTTGGAGGCTTGGGGTGGGAAAGGGGAATTGTTAAACACCAGGTAAGGTATTGCTTGGCTTTGGGAGGGATAGCACCTGCAGAAAAGCCTCATGAAGGCCAAGTTTCCGAGTTCGTTGCCTGGTTGTGAAGAGCAGCTGTGGCAACGCAAAGCCCTGAGAGGGTTCCTTGGGAAGGAGGATGTCCAGGCTGTCGACATAACAAACCATCAGGAGACAGTGCCTGCAAACCCAGAGTTTCCATGAGAGCCAACAGCTCTGACCATGCTCAGGTTGGACATGCAATTGAAAGTGAGCTCTTAGCTTATTAATAACTCCCAAGGGTTTTCATCTCCTCTTGTGGTCTTCTGTAGCTTGATGGTAAAAACCCTGAGCAGATGTTTATTGCTCTGTTTTAGAGGTTCTTCCTGTGAAAGGGGGAGCTGGGAACTTAATGTGATGATGGCACAATTATTGCAAATTTTGGAGAGGAACTGGCTTTCCCCCAGGAGCGGGGAGGAGCATTCAGCAGAGCTGTGTGTTCCCAGCCACATTTCAAGGGTCAGTGCTGCCGGGCCTGGCACAGGATCCTCTTTGTCGCTTGTGAGGAGGCTGCTGGGGAAACTGGGCTTGGTCTGGGTGAGTCAAGAGAATAAATCTTGTTGCTTCCTTGTCCTCTCAGACCTGCTGGTAGCTTTTTCACATATGTGTTTATGCGGGTTACTAAAAGGTGCTTCATTTTATTCCTATGGAAGAAAACTACCCTTGGAGAAAACAGGCTTTCCTAGAAATTTTGCTTGTGGTGAATGGTGGCACTTGAGCTCTGGCCTGGGGTCTGCCTCCAGCCAGGAGCATGAGGTTCCAGAGCTGAGGTGCCTCAGCTGGAGCTGACGCATGGCTGTCACAGGGCTGTGAATCCCGGTAATGTTAGAGGACATGTGATCACCTGGAATAAAAGCAGTATTTTCTGCTTTCAGACACTGTTTCTATTGACTGTCCCAGGGGAGATTCCATATCCTTGCAGGCAGGCACCACTTTAGATGTCAAAGGTGTTCTGGCTGCCCTTTACCATGGGCTATAGTTCTCCCCATCCATCCTATCCTCCGTCTGCAGAAACATACCTCAGAAACCTTAGGACTCCTAAAGTAATACCTATCACATGGGTATGTTTATGCACCTGTATAAAAGAAGAATAGTTACATTTGTAATAACAACAGGGCTGAAGTTGTGTTGCTGCTGTTTGGTTGAAAATATTTTAAAATAATAATTAATTCAGCCCACATATTTAATGCCAGGGTATTAGACATGAGTGCTTGGGAAAGCCCTGAGCTTGGCTGGGAAAACCTGTAGTGGAGTAGGGTGGGGAAGTGGCACACTTTAGGACTTTATCTCTGGATTTCAGAGCCTTCTGGTGTGTTTGGGTCACATATCTCAGGTTTTTTCTGCAGTCACAAAGATTGCCTTTCAGAAAAATCTGTGGCTGTCAGAGACTCCCCAAGTTGATGGGAGTTAAAGGTGAATTCTCCTTGTGCATAATGAGAGCTGAGCATTTGCATAGAGACCAGTTTAGGCAGCACTTGGGATGTGACCTGAGTAGTGCAGGCACGATTTCCTTGAAGCTGTTGCTGCTGCTTCCTTCCTGAGATTGAGTTGAAGTCAGTGCACGGTGTGGAGGGAGGGGCCGGGGCAGCCTACACATCCCTCCCTCCGGAGCTGAAGGACGCTAGGAGCAGTGGGAGCCTGGATTGCAGCTGGGATGGGTCCGTCTGCACCTGCTTTGGGTAGGGACTAGGCCAATTGTTTGCACTTAAATAAAGGCTTGTGACTTGAAACGTCCCAACTGCTTTTTTAAAGAAAAGCAAACAAAGCTGGAGAACAACAGGCTGGAGTTACAGGGAACTCAGAAAATGTTTGCCAAAGCTGTGCTTCCTGTCTGTCAGTCCCTTGGTCACGGAGTTCAGCTTGGAGCCTTGGCTTTGAATTCCTTCTCTGCCAGTTTGGGATGAAAGGCCCGTACGGTGGGCGTGGTGCGAGGGCAGCAGGGCTCTCTCGGTCCGTGCTTCCTCCACGTGCCCCCATGGAAAAGACTGAGGGGTCTGTCCCTCTCTTGCGGCTGCCTCGGGCTGTCTGGGATGGGGAATGAATCAGTGCGGTGATGGCAGCGCCTCCGCCAGGCCCCGCTCCCGGCCCTGCTCCTGCCAGCTCCTTCGGAACACGAAGGAGGCAGACGCTGCCCTGGCAGGGGACCATCCCCGGTGTACTGCTGCCACCTGGTGCCACCGCCTGCCCCAGCCCCGGGAGGAGAGGGGAGGTGAGCTGAGAAACTCCTGCTCCTGGTCCTGGCTCTGCTTCCTTCATCGTCATTGCGTTCCCCTTGAAACTCCGATTTCACTGTCATTAATGTAAAGAGCAGAGTCAGCTGGCAGGCAGGCAGGCTGCTGAAATTAATTACGCTTAAAATCATTGCAGAGGTGGATAGCGGTGCTTGTTAGAGGTCTGGCAAAGTGCTGGGCTCTGTTCTCTCATTATCCCGTACACCTTGATGGCACCTGGGTGACACTGCTGGACCCTCCAGCTGGGGGCTGTCAGAATCTGCCTGTGTACTGCCATCTCATAGAATCACAGAATGCAAAGTTTGAAAAGGATCTTAAAGATCGTTTTGTTCCATCTTGCACATGATATAAACAGTTCTCTGGCTCCTCTGTGTATCCATCTCTCCTGACTCTTGGCTGAGCAAGATGTGGCAGAGGAAAGGATGGGACAGACAAAATGCTGCTGGGGACATGGTCCTGGAGCTTGGATGCACCATAAGGATCTCCCCCTCCCCAGTTCCTTCACTCTTCTGCAAAACAAGTTGTCATTACACTGCTTTGACAGTGTTCCCCGGCTAAGCTGTTCCCTGAGCCTGACACAGATGGCTGGCAGGTCTTGGCTGCAGGTGTATCCCTGGCCCAGCCTATTGAGTTCAGCATTTTTAAAATTTTGGTGGTGTTTTCCCTCCCCTAAGATCTAGTCTTGTTTGCCTGTTTCCCCCTCCAGCTCTTTCCACACCCTTTTCTGCATTCCTGCATCCTTTCTTCCACAGCTTCCACTGTTCCTTCCACCCTCAGCGCTCCTCAGTTCTACACTGTTCAGCAGCACAAACCCCAAAACTGCCTGTACCCCAGTGCTGCTCCTGCTCCAGTGACCCCTGCTCAGCTCAGTGGCCCCATGTTCCCACCAGCAACTCTGCCCGAGGGTCTGCGTTGCACTTCCCAAGCTCTGTGATCTCCAGCCACTTCACATATTTCCTTTTCCAAAATTTCTCCTGTTCATTCTCCCTTTTGGCAGTGGTGCATCCAAGGCAGCTCTGGGGCCCAGGCCTGCCGCAGCTGTGCAGGCTCAGGGCTTGTGGCAGAGCTACTCTGGGCTTTGCTAAACCAGAGCTTTGCTTTTATTGGGCATTAAGCCTGTGGCTGCTCCAGGTACTCCTCTGATTTCTCCAACCTTCTTTCCCCTTTTTTTTTTACTGCAGAGCACCTTGTTTCTTTAGAGGGGGAAGGACAAAATATGGTGTCAGCATTCCCTCCTGCCTCTCTGCATTCCTCCTGGCACTCTGCTCATTTTCCTGCACCAGGCACAAGTTCTCCTCTGGTCTGTCCTCTCATCTCTGCCCCTGTGCTGTCTGTTCCTCTCTGTTGCACTATTCCTCTTCCCCCCCCCTTGCTCAGTTCCTCACCTGCCTCTGAATCCTTCTCCATGCTGTGTAGTTTCTCCCCTGTTAAAAGCAAAGCTCACCTCTGGTCCTACTCACCCCCTATCCCTAATCTTTTTTCCCTACTTTCACGGTAAGTCCCTTGGACACAGCCCAGTCAAAGTGAAGTCACTCATCTCCTCAGTTTTGCTGCTGCAAATACCCTGAGCTTGGCAAAATCTTCATGTTATTCTCCTCACCTTCACCATTTGGGAGATTTGACTCCGTGGCAGTTGTGTTCCTGAAATCTTGAACTCACTCTGCCCATTTTCTCCTTTGCTCTGCTGCTCCTCCTGCACTTCCTTGGGGATTTGCTGTCCCAGCAGGGTTCTAGTTTCTGTCCTGTTGCTCTGTGTAACCTTATCGTCACACACATCTCCTGCCCTCTTTTGCAGCTGGCACAGGCATATTCTGCCCCTCTCCCTCTGTGCCTGGCTGTCAGTTACAGGCTGGATAATCTGTCCCTGTGTCCCCCTGTGACTGAGCCCAGCCTCCAGCATTCTCCCTGTACAGCTGTATGTGCTTGCCCTGGTAATGGGCATGAGGACCAGCCCAGCACTGGCCATGTGTGTTTTTGAGGGCTTTTCTCCTGTAGGATGGTGCTGTGCAGTCAGGAGCATTCCTGGCTACGGCAGCTTTCCCTGAACCCTGCAGTCCTGCAGAGAGGTGATTTATGTGTCCTGGCTTGAGCTCTTGGGAACAATCCCATGTTTGAAACCTGGATGTTCCCGCTTGGAATGCAACTGAAGCCTCAACAGCCTTCCAAGAGGTCATGGTTACTTTTAAATATGAAGAAAAATGCTTTCAGGGTATTTTAATCATGACCTGACTCCTGGGTTGGACGACCAGGAAGACTTTGCAAGTCGTGACCTTCTGCTGGTGGCTGTGGGTGAGCCGGGCTGGGATGTGGTTCTGTGCCATGGGCCGAGTGAGGCAGTGGCCGTGTCTTGCTGTGTTGGCCTGAGACCATCCCCTGGAACTCAGGATGGGCCATGCAGTGTAACAGCAGGTGGCCCCCTCACCTGGGGTAATTCCTCTTGCCCTCCCCACATCTCCCAGGTAGGATAACTTTGAACATGAGACTCAGTCTGTGATTCCAAGCCACTGATCCTGGGAACAGCAGCCAGAGGTTGGGGTGTGCTGAGGGCATCGTCAGCAGCTCTGCTTACCCAGAGCTTGTGGAGATTCATGTATTCAGACCAGGACTAAAAACAACTATTTAATAGAGTTTTAAATACTCCAAGCAACAAAACCATAAGCTTGATGGAATTTATTCCATTCTGAAACTTGATCTACCAGTAATTGGATTGAGATCTCTCCTTGTCAGCAGGACCAATACTTAGCATAAATACTGCAGTATATTGAAGAATTATTTTATTATCTTTGGGTTTTTAAGCTGCATAGGTGAGCTGGTTTTGCTTTGGATCAGTATGTGGGACTGGTCTTCCTGCTCCAAGTGTGCTGGCTGAGCTCTGGCAGTTGTAGCCGTGGTCCTAGCAGTGCTGGGGACAGAAGTGCCGCCAATCAGTCCCCTCCCTCTGTCATCACTGCTATTATATATTTTTGCAGTGGACTTTTTCCCAGTCCCTGTTGAGCAGCTCATGTAGGGGTGCCTGGGAGATCCTCTAATCTGTACTTCAGCAGCCCTTCATCCATGGGTAATTCTGCATCTTGGAGTTCAGCCCTTCCCCCTGGTTAGACCATAAATTATGATCTCTTTGTGCTGCAGAGCAATCTGAATACTTTGGCAACTTCTTACTATCATCTGGTATTACTGTGACATTTGTGGGCTCTGGTAGCCTGATCTTTTTAATAGTTATTCAGTAAATAACTATTTAATAACTATATATTCAGTAACAGTTATAGCAGTAAAAGGGTTTTGTTGTTGAAGATCAGCTGGTCATGGCCTTCATTAGAAACAACCCTCTGAGCTGTAAACAAAGACCAGCCTATACAATCTGCTTTGCATGTAACTGTAGGGTCTGACAATTACATTTTTAGCCTCTAATTAGTCGGGAGGCTTGAGATGGCTGTTTCTGTTTCGTTTGGGATCACAATAAGGCTAATAGGTTCCCTGTTTTTTTCCTTCTAACATCCCCTGTTTAATATTGGACTTGTTCTTCCCCTTTAAGTGCACCAGGACCAACTCTATGGTTTTAGCTGAAATTAAAGCAAAAATCTCTGCCTGGGGCAGATGCTGAGTGCAGAGAGCTCTGCTCCAACTGCAAACAATGGCTGGAGTTTTATGAGCAATTAAAATCGAATCTCCTAGCAGGGAGCGAGGAGCTGCCAGGGGCCACCCACCTTGCCTGGGGCACCCATGACACCCCTGCAGCCAGGAAGCCTTAGCCAGCTCTTGCTCCCTTTCCCAGCTTTTTAAAGCTCCATATGTGTATGTGTATGGGCACTCTCCCTCCTTCCCACAGGATCCCTCTTCTTTGCTGTGCTGGCAGGTGATGGCAGGGAGCAGGTGCTGTTCCTCATTATTCTGTGTTCCCAATGCCTGGCTCACCATTTCTCATTATTCTGTGTTCCCTATGCCAAGCTCACCATTGTTAGTCGCACTGTGCTGGAGGCAGGACTTCCAGCTTTTTTCAGAGGTTCCTGTAAATTCACAGCACTGTGCTTTTGTGGCACCTCTGTGATACCTGGGGAGGCAGAGAGAGAGGAAGCGACTCTCCTGGGTTTTGACAGCCCAGTTGTTTGTGGGGATTGCTGTGATTCCCAGTTCCTGTCGCATCCTGGGTTGGATTGCAGTTGAGAGGGGAACTGGGTGTTGCAGTCCAGACCTGCAGTTTGGAAAAGGAGCAGTCTTTTCCCTCTCTGTGTGACAGTCTGGCCAGGGCCGAAGGCTGTGAACGTCCTGGAGGATGCAGGCAGAGCTTGGTCCTGGCCAGGTTCTTCCAGCAGCCTCTCCCACCATCTGCAGGGAACGGGGACAGAGGTTTCCAGACACTGCTCCAGTCCCTGCCCCTGTGTTTCTCATCAGGAGGGGCAAAGATCCCTGGAGGCAGCAGTGAGGTTGCATAAGGAAGTGTGGTGTGAGTCATGCGAGCATGAGGCTACAGGAGAGCAAATGAGGAGTTTTAGGAGTTTTACGAGTGTTCTCAACTCTTGACACGGCTTTGTTATCTGAGGGTTTGTCTCTTGGACTGAGAGTTCCAGAGGAGGTTACAAGCTATAAAAATGCTCAAGAGAAGTGAGTTATTTTCTCTACTTGGTCCAGCCCAGGTGTGTCAGGTGGCGTCACCTCACCAGCAGCACCAGTACTATCCTGTGCTTCCCTCCAGTGAGCGATGGGGAGGGCAGGCAGCTGTTGGCCCCATGCTCTGCCTGTGACTGCACAGCAGCAGAACAGCCTGAGGCTCTGGGCTTTGGGGTGACTTCGGGGTAAAAAAACTCAACATGAGCTATCAGCGTGCATTGGCACCCAGAAACCAGTGACAGGACAAGAGGAATGGGTTCAAACTGAGAGAGGAAATTTAGGTTAGATATACTGGGAAGGAATTCTCTCTGAGAAGCTGTGGCTGCCCTTGGATCCTTGGAAGTGTCCAAAGCCAGGTTGGATGGGGTTTGGAGCAACCTGATCTTGCCCATGGCAGGGGCTGGAACAAGATGAGCTTTAAGGTCCCTTTTAATCGAAAGCATTTTGTGATTCAGTGATTCCATCTGTGTGTGAAAGGCCATTGTTCTCTTTTATCTTCTTTTCAGTGCCATCCTTTTTGTCTTGGCTTTCTCTGTCCCCGGTCTCCTCATTTAATTCTGTAGCATCAGCCTCCACCTTGGCATAGCAGGTGGCCAACCCCAGTCCATCCCCTGTGACCAAGATTTTAAGGGGAGCTTCTGTCCTGGATTTTGGGGTAATCCAGCATCTTGCATGGGAAGTAACTCCTTGAGCAGATACCAAACCTGACTTCCACAGGAGAAGTTGGTGGGTCCAGCCCAGACAGGTGCTGGACAGCATTGCTGGGTGCAGTGGACAGCTACCGCCTCTCTCCCAAGGGCTGGAGACCTTGGGCTGGAGGCCACAGGGGCAGAGCCAACAGCCAGTGGGAGACAGCAGCCTTTGAAAGGAGGAGGGCCATGGCCAGCTCTGAAACAGAGGGATGCATTTGAGATGCCAGCACAGGAGCATGTGGAACTGCACAAGTGCTCGAGTGAGACTGTCTGGTGGCCTGGGCCAAGTGTCATTCGGGTAAGGCTGGAGGTCCCCAGAGGTACAAGCAGCACTTGGATTTTTGTAGTATCTCCTGGCTTTTTCTCACCCCATAAATCCTCAGTAACCTCTTCAGCTTTGTCCCCACTCCCACAGCAGGAGATAGGCCCTGGAGACACAGGAACAGCAGCATTCCAGCAGGTTGAGCTGATGGGACCAGGAGTCCTGCTGCCATGCATTGCTTTCCTCTTGGGCAACTGGCTGTCCAGAGAGCTGGGTGATGGGAGCAAGGAGGAACCTCCTCAGTCATGATGCTGCCACAGAGTTTCAGTTTCTGGTCATTACTGACTTGTACAAGGAAGGAACTGAGAAACTGCGCTGGCCATTAGCAGTGATTGGATACATTGGTACAAAGCACACTACAGGAGCGGTAATCCTGTTGTTCAGTGTTGTCAGTAATTTAAGTATCTTCAGATTTAGTGAAAAAAGCATATTTAACATTTTTCTTCCCTTTCTTACCCACAAACTAATTGTGCTTCTCATGTTGCTTGTAAGTCACCGGTTGGCAGTAACTCTCCTGGGTAGCTCCTGCTGGAGGCTCTTTCCTCTGTGAAGTCTGATTTTTGAGATCATTTGTTAAGTAGTGGGGAAAAGGCTTTTCATAGTTCAAAAGAGCCAGAGTGATCTGGGTTTGAGGGGTGATAGTGCAGTATTTGGCTTTTTCTGTTTTCTTAGGAAATTTGATTCCCAGTTTGTGGTTTTTTCATAGTTTCCTGGAACTTGGGTGATCTGCTTTTAAATGTAAGGTAATATGACAGAATGGTTTGAGTTGGAAGGGACTTTACAGACCATCTTGTTCTACCCCCTGCCATGGCAGGGACACCTTCCACTATCCCAGGTTGCTCCAAGCCCCGACATTCAGCCTTCGACACTGCCAGGGATCCAGGGGCAGTCACAGCTGCTCTGGGCACCCTGTGCCAGGGCCTGCCCACCCTTGCAGGGAACAATTCCTTCCCAATATCCCATCTCTTCTTGCCCTCTGGCAGTGGGAAACCATTCCCTGTGTCCTGTTCCTCCATCCCTTGTTCAGCTCTCCTGGAACCTTCTCTTCTCCAGGTGAACATCCCCAGCTCTCCCAGCCTGGCTCCAGCACAGAGGGGCTCCATGGCCCCATAAAGATAAGAATTAAATGTAGAGATATATTGCACAAGTCTGGAGTCCTTTCTGACCTCTCATTCCTTTCTCCTGTCCTTTCCAGTCAAGTGCATGGTGGGATGTGAGAGATGACCTGGAAGGCCAAAGATAACAATTCCAACCTGAGCACAGCAGGAGCAGGGTGGGAGCAGCTGCTTCACTGTGGGAATCACATCTCAGCAATGACTCCTCGGTGCTGGCATTCAGCTTGGCCTTCTGATGTGTGGGTGTCAAACCTGACTTAATTCTGGGCCGGGAAGGAAGTCCCTATACAAAAGAAAGCCTTGGGGAGGTATTCAGAGCTCTTCTGTAGCCAACACAATTCCTCAGTGGCAGAAGGAGGGGGATTCCCAGCTGGGCTGTGTTGTGTGAGATGTCTAGATAATCTCCAGTTACACATTTGTTGGCATTTGTTTTTCACCTGAGGAGGAGAAAGGTTAAAATTAATGGTGGCAAAATTTACAGAAGACCTTGAGCATTCCCAGGGTTCTGACATGCTATAGGGAACTGGCAGAAGTCAGGTTTGGTTGGCAAGCTCTGAGCCATTCTCAAGCTACATTGAAATACTGAAGATCCCTGTTTAAAATATAATTGTATTT
This sequence comes from Dicaeum eximium, assembly GCA_013396995.1. Taxonomy (NCBI): domain Eukaryota; kingdom Metazoa; phylum Chordata; class Aves; order Passeriformes; family Dicaeidae; genus Dicaeum; species Dicaeum eximium. The sequence goes on along the minus strand of VWZP01005331.1, from coordinate 223,284 downwards.
AAAAAACATTGGCACACACACATGCAGATTTCTGTGCTGCTTCGCAGAATCCCAGAATTGTTTGGGTGGGAATAGGCGTTAAAGCCCATCCTATCCACTGCCATAGGCAGGGACACCTTCCGCTATCCCAGGTTGCTCAAAGCCCCATCCAGCCTGGCATTGGACACTGCCAAGGATGGGGCACTTGGAGTGTGCTCAGGCACATGAGTGGTATCAAGACAGGAGTGCTCAGGGCTCAGCCCATCCCTGGTCCCAGTGTTTAACTGATAATTCCATCCCCTCTGTGGGGTTGGAAGGGCAAAACAGAGGCAGAATGTGGGCAGATGAGAGAGATGTTGGTGATAGACTGATCTTGTATTGGAGACACCTGAAAACATTGTGGAAGGATCTCTTCCTCCATGGAGTTCCCAGGATCACCTGTGGGACCATCTGGTCCTATTGGAAAAGATCTTGGAGCAGGACCTTGTTCATGTCTTGCTGCTTGGCTTTTCCCTTCCTACAGACGCCTCCTGTGACCTCCCTCAAGCAGGGCAAAGCAGGCAGAAGGACCTGCTGGTTTTTCCTGGTACTTAGAGTGTTTGCATCCTGTCACACCTCCCAGGCAGGACCCAATTGGATTTAGAGGTGTTTTCCTCCCAGGACCACAGTGATCTTCTCCTAACATTCAAGTTCCCTGTGAAGGATCTTCCCCAGATCCTTGAACCACAATGACCAAGTCTGTCTTCTTCAGCTCCCTCCTGTGTTCCCCCAAGTGTGGGTTTTGTACCTGTGGGGCACAGGCTCTTGTGTGCTTATGTGATAAGTCCTGGGTGCTAGTGCTGGTGCTGTGCTAGTGAGTGACCAAAAGGATTTGGTGTCTCCCCGATGCTGAATCTGGTTTCCAGCAGCTCCTGGAAAGGGCACAAAACAGAGGTTGGCAGGGATAGGTAGAGACTGGGCACTGGCCTCAGGGGTCTTGATTTTTTTCCCCTATATGTTCACACTGGAGTACCATTCCTGTAAATTAAATTTCTTAACTAAATTTGTGGAGACATAAGCTAAACCTCTGCTCTGGGTTGTCTCCTCTTTGCTGCAGGTGAGACTTGTGGAAGAAGAAGAGACTGAGCTGTGATTGAACCACGAGGGTTTTGGCGGTGTCTGAGGATGGTGAGTCCATGTCCTATTTCGTCTCTCCAGGATGGACACTGAGGGGCTGGAGCATGTCCAGGGAAGGGAACGGAGCTGGGAAGGGGCTGGAGCCCCAGGAGCAGCTGAGGGAGCTGGGAAAGGGGCTCAGCCTGGAGGAAAGGAGGCTCAGGGGGCCCCTGTGGCTCTGCACAGCTCCTGCCAGGAGGGGACAGCCGGGGGGGTCGGGCTCTGCTCCCAGGGAACAGGGACAGGAGGAGAGGGAACGGCCTCAGGCTGGGCCAGGGGAGGATCAGGTTGGATATTGAGAAAATTTCTCACTGAAATGGTGGTCCAGCCTTGGCACAGCTGTCCAGGGCAGTGTTAGTGTCTCTCTGCCTGGAGGGGCTTAACAGCCCTGTGGATGTGGCACTTGGGGACATGGGTTAGTGGTGGCCTTGGCAGTGCTTTGGGGATGGTCAGACTCAATGATCTTAGAGATGTTTTTCCAACCCTAATGATTCCATGATTCTGGTCTGCCTCTGTCCTCTGTGGGTGGTCTTGTTCTTTGTGTGTCCAAATCTTGTATTGCTATTAAATGTAGGAGAAGAAATACAAGAATGAGCAAAAAGAGTGCAACAGTATTGTGTATTATATACAATAATATAATAGAGAGGATTTATCACTATCGCTATCATTAATATGCGTTAACAGGAAACATTAACTCCTGAATCTCTTTATGGGACTATATTGGGGAAAAAAGTAATTAAGACTGAAACCCTCTTCTGTCTCCCTGGACTACTGACATAGTCATCCAGTTTTTGTGGCTGATGTATTTTTTCTTTAAAACTTACTGCTGGGGTTTCTCATTGTGCTCCTCCCTTGCCTCTCAGTGAAGGATTTCACACCATGTTAATAACAGCTCTGGTGCCACCAAAGCAGCAGAAATTTCACAAGAATTAGTCACAGAAAAATGTGGTAGCAAAGAATCTGAACAACAGCCAAAGCAGCCAGATTGCTGATAAACTCAGATAAAGGGCTTCTAATGCCTCCAGCAAGAAATAACCCAAAATACAAGGGATCTGCTGAGAGGAAAAAAGCTGGAGACTGGGAATGTTAAAAGATAGGTGGAGAGTGCCCTGAGGGGGGTAGTTTGAAGAGGGGTGATCTGCATGTGGGCTGTGGGTGGGCAGAGCCTGAACTTGCTGCAGTGACAGCACCAGCTTCGTGTTGTTGTAGAGGAAGAGGTGCTGAGGAGAACTGCAGAGACAGACAAAGGGCTGGAAATTCAGATTGAGGACATGAAAATTTAGGTTAAACATATTAGAAGAAATAAAAGATAAAAATCTGGCAGAGTGCTCGAGGAAATGGTGACATCTCCTGAGGGATTGTCCCTGATGTATTTTGTTGACAACTGGAATAGGAAAGGAAACGTGCTTTCTGCATCAGTTAAGCTCTCAGCTCAAGTAGTTATGCACACAGCATTTTTGCTGTAGCCCCTGTCCTCATTCTTCCTGGTGCTGCCTCAGGATCTCCTGTGCTTCCTGCTGGAAGAGCTGATCCACACGCTGCAGGGTGAGGAACTTAGTCTGGGGTGGGGAGGTGAAAGTCCTCACCTGTCAAAATCTGATAAAGGACCTCACACTTCAGCTTGGAGCTGCCCAACGGCTTCTCTGGGTGGGACTGAGGTGAGAGGGATGCAAATGTATCCAGATATGAATGAAAAAGGGGGAATAAACACATGGAAAATGCATCAAAAATCCCCCCAGAAACACGGAGAAAGCCAGACTGGGCTCCCTGAGGGCAAGGCTGGTCAGACACCCAAGTGATAGGGGCCAGTGAATGCTGCAGGGGCAGGTGCCTCCGGTGTGTGCCCTCACCTGGTGGGACCTGCAGCTCAGGGACTTGGTAATCCAGAAACAATTTATTGATGTATTATGAGCCCTTGGTAGTTTTTCCTTCCATGAATTCACGAGGCTTTTAAAAACTAGGTGGAGATTTGCGGTTGTGTCACAGCTGTGCTGCTGAGCACCTCTTGCTTTGTTTTGTAACCAGCCCCGTGTTGTTTTGGCTGGTTCTTGTATTGGGAATAACAATAAAGTGTGGTGCTGCCTGTGAGCATCTCCTGCCCTTCAGGATTTTGTAGATCCTGAAGGGACCTACCCACATGTTCCCCTTAGACATCTGAAGAGCTCTAGTCTTCCGAATTCTCTGTAGCAAAGCCACCTTTAGTTCTCATCGCCCCTCCCTGTACCTGTTTTTTGGGGTTTTTGTTTGCGGGGGTGTTGGGTTTGGCTTGTTTGTTTTGTTGGTTTTTTTTGGTTGGGCTTTGGCAGGGGTTTGTTGGTTGTTTTTTTTTGGGGGGTTTTTTTTTGTTTGGTTTGGTTGGGTTTTTTTGGGGAGGGGTTGGGTTTTTTTTTTGGTTGGGTGTTTGGTTGGTTGGTTGGTTGGTTTTTGGTTTGTTTGTTTGTTGGTTTGTTTGGTTGTTTTTTTTTTTTTTTAAGTGCAGAGACTGCAATTTTTGATTTACTAATACATGGAAGCTTTTCTTTTCCCTGAACTCCTTTCCTGTGTCTGGACAGACCTTACCCTGACCTGGTTCTGCCCATCCTTAGGTGTAATTATTGTTTGGTTTCTTCTACATGAGAGGGTTTCCTTATCAGTACCCAAAGATACCTTTATGTTTCAAAGGACCTTCTGAAAACGTTGGGGTTTTTTTATATTTTATTAAAATACTCCTGTGATTTTTTGAAAATTATGTTTTAATTTTGGAAAAAATAAACCAACCACCAAAAGCCCCTCCCATTTCACCTACTGTTTTGGGAAGAGACTATGGGCTTTTTGTCTCCCATGGCAAGGGAGAGGATGCTACCTGTAATTGCAAGCTGTAGAAATAAGCAGTTACCTCCACCCCCTTACCTGAGCTTCTGTCAGCAACCAGAAGGCAGAGAGCTGATGGAAACTCTTGTCAGCCTCCTTGGAGTTCTGCTGTGGCTCCCGAGTTAAACACAGGGAGGGGTTAAGCCTCGGGGCTGGCTGGATCCGTGTTCCCTGCAGGGATACTGAGTGCTTCCTTAATTCCCTGTGCTCAGGGCAGGCTGAGGCTGCAGCACGAGTGTCCTGTGGTTAGCAAGGTCAGGCCCAAAAGCTTTGCCCTTTGGGCCTGAGCAACACCCCAGATGTGCCTCACCACCTTCTCTCCCCTTTCTGCTGCTCTGGATTGGTGGTCTAGTGTTAACAGCTTGGATTGCATGACTCTTCCCACTTTTCCCCAAAACTAGCTGCTGATGGGAATGACCTTGAAGACAGCACTAGTGCTGGTTTAATCCTTAACTCTGGCTAATGGAGCCCTAACGAGCACTTGGTACCTTAATACATTACTTAAAATTAATCAGGCAGGTGTGTCGGTGCAGGTGCTGTCTGGCAGCTCAGTGCTCAGCTCCCACAGCAGTGTTCCCTCTCTTGACTGCTGTGATACTGGCACTGTAGGCTGGTTCTTACCATGTGGAGGGGCCCATGACTTACCCGAGGTGGGCATTTGCAGCCACCCGTCATGCCCTCGTGCTGGTGCATGGACTACACAGCCCATAACTTGTGCCCTTTTGTCCCTCTCCTCAAAGGTCTCTTGCTGCATATTCAGTTCTGTGCTCACCTCTGGGCACCTTTCTGAACAAATACCAAATGCAGTATTACAGATCTATAAATTCTTTTATCATCCTATCCAGATTAAAAGATGGCACCATCCCAGTGCTGATTTGCAGGGTATAAAACAATAACTGCTCTTTGCACAGGTTTAAGGGTTTGTTTCCACCTCAGGCTCAGCAGTCTTTCAATTCAGCCACAAACCTTCCTAGGCCTTGAGGAAATGAACTATTTATGTAGGGCGACCTGAAACAAAGATGCCCTTTGTGCAACAGAAGTAGGGGAGGCAGAACAAGAAGTGCCTTTGACCACAGCTTATCAGTCCCAGCATCAGTTTATGGAGAGAGAGAGAAATATATGTCTGAGTGCAGGTCATCTCACCCAATGTAGGCATCTGCCAGGCAGAAAGAGAATAAAATTTAACTTTTAGAATTAGATAAATGATGTAAGTCTCTCCCTTCCCCATCTCACCTGGGAAAAAAAATCTAGGTAACCAGTTCCTAGCTTGATCTCCACTGAAAAGAAATATTCAGACCTGGAAGGATCTAAAGTAGAGTATCCTGATGGCCCCTCTGCTGCCGGAGCCTCTGGCTGTCACACAGAGCTTCCCTGGCTCCAACTTAGACTTCTCATATCCTGGAATTTCCTACCCAGGGCAGTCACCTCCTCGTGCCAATTTTTCTGTTGGTTTTCTCCAGCTGGAGGCAGATCAGGGCAGTCTGTGCAGTGGACGTGCTACCAGTGACAGGGTTGTGCATGCAGGTTTCTGCCATCCCTTGCCTTCCCTCCCCTCCATCTGTGGGGTGATGCCCTGTGCTGGGGTGAGGAAAAGCCCACCCTTAATCTATAGAAGGGATGGGTGTGGTGCCTTCTGCCTAAGGAGAGGGTAATTTTATTTGAGGTGCCAAAAAGAAATAGGGGATAAAGCTATGCCAGGGTTGGTAAGGTTGTACCTGTCTGTGGAAGGCTGAGTCAGGTGTGCTAGCAACTCCCTGCAGCAAATGGGATCAGTTTTTCTCTTAGAATCATGGAATGGATTGAAGGGACCTGGTTAGAAGGGACCTGGCCAGATGGGAATTAGCTGCTCCCTGGCCCACACTTTCCCAAACTTGCAGAAAGCTGGACCAACCACTGGCAAAATGATTCATTTCAGGATGCTGACTGGCTCCAGACTATGAGAGAGATTTCAGCATCCTGATGCCTGTCCTGTGCTCCCAATGCAGATTCCTTGGGCAAGTGGGACCAGGTGTTCCTGTGCTGCAGGCTGGGCTCCTGGTGCATGCAGGTGTGTCTCCATAAGGAATATCATCTCCTTTGGAGGCTGCAGGATGGCCCCTTGATTGCCATTTCCTATCTTTGCCAAGCACTGTATTAGCTCCAGGCCTCCAAACCCCTTTTGGGACTTTCAGGAGAAGGCTTCAAGCTGTTTACCTGCAGTGTGGATCCAGGCATGTTGGGAGGGGTGGGAGGAGCAGCACAGGAACAGTGGGCATTGCTAGTGGGAGGGAAAAGGAGCAAATCACTGCCAGCTGCCCTTAAGAACATGCTGCCCATATTATATTCAGCTCCTCTTCCTCAGAATTGAGAAACACTTGTAACGGTGGTTGGGAGATGAGGGAGATTTCTCTCTCTGCCTACATGAACACACACACTGAGAACATTCAGAGGAGCCCAGTTCTGTGAAATAGCCTTCTCTTCCTTGGTGCTTTGTGATAGTGGAGCAGAGCCCAGCTGGGGAGGCATCCGAGGTGGCATTTAGGAAATCCCCCTGGCTAAGCCAGCTAAGGAGTCTGGAACACTCTGCAGTCCTGTGCTGGGCTGCCCAGCCCCACTCCTGCCTTTGCCTGAGTCACTGGAGGGAAAGGAAGGCAGGTATTTTGGGAACTCTTAAAGGAAATGAAAGCAGAGTCTGAATCAAGTTCCTCTTGAAAGTCTGTGAAGCCACTGAACTTCAGAGCAAGGTTTCTGCTCTGCACCAGGCTCAGTGCTTTGGCAGAAGTTTCTAAGTCATGTGTGAATCTTCTTCTGATACTAAAAGTGCAAAAATATTCCAGTGAAAGCAGAAGTTCTATTTGTGGATGTTCCGGTCGGCTTAGATTGGAAATTCAGAGTACTGGTCTGATGAGCAGCCCTTTAACCCTGCACAGCTGCAGCTTAGGGGGGTTACAAAGGTCCTTCTGCAAAAAATCCCTGTGCCAGGCCCTGAACTGAGCCTTGGTCCTAAAAATCTTACTGTTGGTTGAAGCAAACCTCTTACCTATTTTGTCTGTGGTTTTGTGTGTTATAAACTCTGGTCTTGTGTTGTGTGCACTTAACAGCAAAGTGTGCTTGCACTCTGTCCAAGTGACTCCCGGACTTCAGCCGTTCCCCAGATGTGCTGTGTTGCTTTTCCCCCGATACATGTCAGAAAAGCAATAAATACTGGCTTTACAGTATTTATAGCCACACTTTCTCTCCAGTATAAAAGGTTTCTTCAGCTTTAGCTGCTCTGGTTTCTCAGCATTCCCTCCAGTGACCCAGGCAAAGGTCACCTGCAGGGAGCAGGGCACCTCTACTGCCACTCACTTTTGGCCAAGACAAATCTGTAACCTCATCCATGACCCTCTGTCCTGATGTGTAACCCTCTGTTTGTGTCCATAACCCTCTGTTCTTGTGTTTTGGTTTGTGGATGCCCACTGGTTCAGGTGCCCCAAGGATGAGCAATGCCTGACATCCACCCACTGTGCTCCATGTAAATGGTGGTGTGGGGCAAAGCAGGGGTGGAATGGGATTTCATGGCTTATCTCCAGGTGTGGCTATGTGTTCTTCTAAGTCTACCCTATGTAGTGAAACTGGTGTAACCATGTGAGTCTGTGAGATTGTTCTGTCAGCAAGGGAGCTCATGGAACTGAAATTTGCCCTGCAAGTGACAGTGGGCAGCATGTCTGGGTGTCACAAAGCTGTCCCTTTAGCCAAAGTGGCTCTGAATAATCTAACCCTGAACAATTTTGCAGAGAAATGCTGAAGTCTTTGATCTGACTTGAGAAAAACCCTTTGAGATCCCATTGGTATTGCTGGGGAGAACTGTCTGTGGTGTCTTTGGGGCAAGCACATCTAAGAGGACCTCAATGGCAACAGGCTGTGCTCTATTTGTGATTTGGGAGCAAAAAGCTGGTGTGATTTGAGCCAGATAGTGGGGCCTTTGAGGGCTGATGAACGGTCAGGTTTTAATTTTGCATTTTAACAAAGAGATTCTCCCTCTGGCTCCATGATGGGGGCAGAGCAGCAGCTGATGGTAGAAATGAAGATGGGTTTGCCCAGGAAGCTGCTCCTGTGGTTCCTGGGATAGGCTGTGGCCTGGAAGCTGTTTGTTCCTGGGCTTGATGAACAGCAGGTAGTAAAGGTGAGCTCATAGGGGGCTGGTGTGGGGAGGCGGGTGCTCAACCATAGCATTTCCTGCACCCATGGTGTTACCTTGTGTCTGTGAACATTTCCAACAGGAGCTGGGGAAACTTCACATGGGAGCTAAGTGTCCAAATGGTCAGTGAGAGGAGCCTTGTCCACTCCAGAGCCCAGGCTTCAATACACAGGTGTTGGTGGGACCCAGGGACACCCGACTATTCCCTGTGCGCGTGAAACTCCTGGAAAGGAGGACTTAAAGTCTTGGGAGTGTTGAGCAGTGAGATGCAGCAGGGCAGCCCCTTTATCCTCATTTCCTGGTCCAGGCACGGAGGACTGCTGGAGGATAGCAGGCTCAGGGGTGCAGTGGCACATCCTGGCTGAGCTTCTGGAAGCAAGGCCGGGGCTGAGGGCTCGGCATTGAGTGGAGGGCTGGGGGCAGAGGGGTCAGTGCTGGTGCAGAGGCCTCGGGGCGAAGAGCTTGGTGCTGGGGTGGAGGGGTTGGCACAGGGTTGAAGGGCTCAGAGCAGAGGGCATAGAGCTGGGGCTCAGTGCTGGTGTGGAGGCATTGGTGTGGGGTCAATGGGCTCATGGCAGAAGGCTCCGTGCAGGGGTGGAGGGATCGGTGAAGGGCTCGGTGCCGGCGCAGGAAGCAGCCTTCCCGTTATTGTTCCCGGCACTCCCACTGCCGCCATCAGTGCGGCACGAGGCAGGTGCCGGCAGGAGCAGCGCTGTGGGCCGGGAATGCCGCTCCCGGCCGAGGAACGGCCAGTGCCTGCGGCCCCGCGATCCCGCAGCCAGCTCCATTTTCTGTCTCGCCCGTTACGGAGACGCTCAGATGGCAGAGCCGTGCTCGGCGGCCCTGGGAGGGAGGTGGAGTCTGCCCGTCCTCCGCCCGCCCTCCGTCCATTGGCGGCGGCGGCGGCGGCGGCGGCCGCACCTGCTCGGGCCGCCGGCGGCCGGGATGCTCCTGCCCTTCCCGGCGGAGCGGGGACGCTGCCGCAGTGCTGAAGTCGCAGCTGGCAGCCGGAGGGAGGAGATGCTGCTTGTGCCTGCCCGGCCCTGCTGCCGCTTCGGGAAATGAACATGAGTCTGCCAGGCCGCGTCTCCTGCTCCATGCTCAACTGCTTTGTAAGTGGTGCTTTTTATTCCCTTTCATTCCTCCATGAAAGCGGGGCTGTAAGTCAGCTGCGCTCTCCAGCTGACCTGCCGGTGGAGGCGTCCTCTGGATATGCCCGGGGAGAAGGGGGATCCCCTTCTCCTAGCTCCCACATGCCGCTGGAGGACGCCGTGGCCCGTCCCTGCTACCCTGGCCGGGCCCAAGGGCACAGCAGTGCCTTGCGCCGCGGGCTGAGTCCCAGCAGGCCCTGGTCCCTGTGCTGGGTCCCGCAGGCTCTGCACCCTGCCTGGAGCTGGGAAATGACCGTACGAGAGCAGCCGACCCCCGGGGAGCCCTGCGCCCCCTCCCTGGCTGCAGCTGTGCAGGACCCCTCCAGTGATGTGCTGTGAGAGGTCCTGCGCTTGGCGCCTTTTATACCTTCAGCGAGAGGCAGTTTCCTGCTCTGACCCTTCCTGCAGACCCACCCTGAACCCCCAGGACACTCCTGGCCAGATGGGCTTCGAGGGCTTTAGGAGACTTGTGAAGAGAGCAGGGTGCTGACCCCCGCCCTGCCAGTACCTGGGATAGGGCTGTGGCAGGAGGGGATGCTCAGCCTCTGCCCGCCCTGTGCTGCAGGCGAGGAGGGACTCAAGGACACCCAGGTGGGTGGAGAGCTCAGGCTGCCCTGTTCCAGTTCCTGCTGCTCCCTGGGATTTCTCTGTGAACTGCAAAGTGAGGATGGGAGAGGATCTCTGCTTCATGGCTGCCGCACCAGCACACGGGCACACACCTTCCCTTTGTGCTCTCCTAGGCTGCTGCCTCAGCCTTGGAGTTAGCCACTGGCAAGAGGGGCCCCAAGCCCCCAGTGGTCTCCAGTGAGCTTTGGCTGCTGCTGGAGCTGGTGCTGTGCCCTGTGTCTCTCACAGCATGGTGACAGGGGCAGTGCCTTTGCCTCCAGCTGGGGCTGATGCTCAGTTCTATGAAGTCTCTGACAGCATCTTACCATGTGTGCCGGTTCCTCGGATGTGGGATGGTAGGGGTCTGGCTGCCTCTGTCTGACGTCCAGGGAGCACCTCAGGCCAGGCTGTTCCTGCAGGCACTGAGGCTTCAGCCCGTCAGTAACGCCAGAGGATTCAACATCATTTTAAATAATCCTGAGCCAGAAGGATTGGGATCTCCCTTTCTTCAGGTTGAAATTGGGATTCTGGCTTGGGTGACATATCCAGAAAGATATGTCATTTTAAGTACTACTCAGTGCTTACAGAACACAGTATTTCCTGGTAAATGCTGGAGCCTAGAGCTAGAGTTAGAGACCAAGCAGCCTTCTGAAGAAAACATTCCCACACCAAATACATGTGGAATTAGCACCATCCTGGACTCCCAGCAGTGAGCTGGAGCTGAATGTCCAGGTACCACTCCTTTGCAACAATTCAGTGATGCGACAGGGCCTGGGTAAGGGCTGGTGAAAATTGGCATCAATAGTTCACGCCAGAGCTCAAGGAGCATTCGGACAATGCTCTGAGACACATGATGGGGTTTGGGGTGTCCTGTGCAGGGCCAGGAGAGGGACTTGATGATCCTTATCCCTTCCAGCTCAGGGTAGACTGATTGCATGAGTGAATGAAGATTCTCGTGTTCCAAACTGAGACATACACTCCACTTGTCAAGGGTGGCATGCGCAGGTTCCATGTGACTATCCTGAGGTGTCTCTGGGTTTTCTTGGGTGTCCATCTGAACAGGCTGGACATGTCCAGCTGCCCTGGGCTCGGTGCTGGCATCAGTCAGTAGTGCCTGTTGTGAATTACGTGTGCTGGGGTGCAGTTGTTGTAGGTTGTTCACAGTTGTATCTTCTCCAGAAGATTCAGGCTCTTCCCAGACTTCTTTGGCGTGAGAATGCAAATGAAAACTCCCAAAACAAAGCGGTCCTTAAGAGGAGGAAGAGTAGGCTGACATTGGACTGTAGATGGAAAGCCTCTGGTGTCATGGTGTGTCTGCTCTGGTGCCATGGAGCTGGTAACCTGAACAGCTGGCATGACAAGTTACTGTCACATCAGTCCCAGGTGGCCAAGGTGTGTCTGCTTGGCTTTCCAAGCACCACTCAGCTGGAAGAGGCGGGACTTGGAGGCTTCGGCATTTTACTGTGCTGTGGGCACTCTGCAACAGGCAGAGGAACTGCTGGAGTCTGGAGGCAGAACAGGCATTTCCATGTATAGGTATCCCCAAGCTCCTGGGGTGCCAAGAGTATGCAGCAGCTTCAATTTTTGGCTTTCATGCCGTATTCTGGCCAAGGCTATCTGACTGTGTGCTCTATTTGCAATGCAGGGTGAGGAAGGCCCTCCCAGTTTGGAGTACATCCAGGCCAAGGACTTGTTCCCCCCGAAGGAGCTCATAAAGGAGGAGGAGTCACTGCAGGTAAGGAAGCAAAAACACCCAAACAGCTCTGGGATGGGCTCTGCAGAGCAGCTCTCCAGCCCAGCACATCCTGGAGGCCATGGGAGGGCCAGTGCCAGGGGCACATTTGGCGCAGCAGGTCCCTGTGTATGGGGGCCAGGCCAGCTGTTCCCAAGGCTCTGTCCCTGCCTGCCCAGCCCTGGCAGGATGTGTCCAGCATTGCCAGCCACTGGGAGCACAGCCGGAGCTGCTGCAGTGCATGGTCAGCCTGAGCATTCCCTGTGGGAATGTGCCGGTTCCTGCCCAGCCTGCATCCAGGGAGATTCCCAGGAGAGGGGGAACATGGGGGCCGTGCTCTGTGCAGTCACAGCGTGCAGCTGCACTGCCTGCTCTGCCCTCAAGCACCTTGCTCCTGGCATTTTCCTGCTGCACGGCGGCTGGAAGAAGGAACCTCCATATGGTGCCAGCCTCCTGCTGCAGAAAGCCTTGGGAAGAGCCCCAGGGTGCTGTTGCTGCTGTGCAGCAAGGGCAGCATTCCCTCCTGGGAATTGGTGCATGCTTTAACGTCATCCAGTGCTCACTGTCCTCCTGGGGCTGGAGCCAGGCTCACTTGTTGTTGCTGCTGTAATGTTTTGAGTTTGTTCTGAGACTGTCACTGCCTTAGCAAACATTGCTGGAGAAAACAAGGACTGAGAGCTATTGGCTCAAAGCAACAGCCATAGGCTGGGGAGTTGTGCAGGGTCAGGCCTGCCAGGGCTGTGGCTTTGGGGGGTGAAGCTGCTGAGGCAACTCTGAACTGAGTCTTCGGTAGAAGAGCAGACTCTGCCTTAGTTTGCTGCGTGGAGAAGTAAAGTTCAACCCTTCCAAGGGTAATTTGCCTTCAGTAAATTGTTAATTTATTGTAAAGAGGAGTGTTCAAGACCAGCCTGGATGGGACTTGGAACCTAGCCTCGTGGAAGATGTCTCTGCCCATGACAGGGCATGGAACTGGATGAGCTTGGGTTGGGATGTCACTCCCTGCCCAAACCAGTCCAGGATCCTGGGACTCTAGGATGCCATCACTTGATAACGAGCTGTATTGAGGCACCTGCTGGTTTGTTCCAGGATTTCCCTCTGTTGCTTCTTTCAGCCTTCCTGTTCTGTCTCCCTTCTGTTGCTGTGTGAAAGAGCCATGTAAGCAGGAGAGACACATGACAGATAAAACCAGCTCTGGCAAGCATGCAGAAATCAACTGTAGAAATAAAAAGAGGATATTCTCTTAGGCAAATAATTAATTTTTTCAACAGTGTTCGGACAGATGCCAGGCTAAGGTGGTTATTTTTGTACAAAGAAAGGAGAAGTTGCTAGTACAGTTTCCACTTGAAGTCTGAAATCCAGGAAGTTCAGGTTTTTATACCCAAGCCGTAGAAACAACTTCAAAATAAAGAGAAGGTGGTCTGACTTGTACTAATTACAGTGTAATGAATTGCGTCATCAACTGCCCTGTCTGGCAGGTTTCAGCTCTGGCTGAAATGATGAATTGTTGTGACATTTTTTGCATAATTGGTGACCAACATCACCTGGTGTAGGTGGCATTTAGGGAACAGGAGGAGCCTGATCAGCTAAGGACAAAGAGGCCTGATGAATTTTAGGCTGTTCTGCCTTCTTTTTTTTAATATAAGAAAAGTTAAACTTGACTGTCTGCCAGGATCCTGTGTTTTAAAAATAACTATGGCATGTCCAGATTGATGGAGAAAAACAGACACTTGATTATGGAGATATTTTAAAAAATTGAATACAGGTAGCTTTAATGGAGCTTTCTTGCAGTTTAATCAGAACAAGCTTCCTTAGTCATATAAATAACTATACACAGAGAATCCCTGAGAGCCTTGTTAGCAGAAGCTGGGTACAGCTTTGATTCATTTGCTTACCTGGATGGTACTGCTGAGTCTCACAGGGCTGCTGAGGGCCCCCCGTGTTTAAATGGCACAGCAGGATCGCATAAGTGACACTGCCCTGGGACAGAGGCTTCTGATCACTGAGCCTGGAAAAGACCCCCAAGACCATCTAGTCCAACTTGTGGCTGATCCCCACATTGTCACCTGGCCCAGAGCATTGAGTGCCACGTCCAGTTGTTCCTTGGACACCTCCAGGGATGGTGACACCGCCACCACCCTGGGCAGCCCCTTCCAGTGCTTCCCTATGGTGCTGGGCTCTTTCAGGAGCTGTGCAGAGCATTCCCCTCTTCTCTCTGAGCTGTCCTGTTGTCGTGTCCCTCTCCATGCCATGTGCCAGGGCTGGTTTCCCCTCTCCCAAGAGCAGGGACCGTCAGTCCCTCTGTCCCCAGGCCACCCCTCGCTGCCGGATGTGCATGGCACACAGGTAATCCTTCAGGAGGTGCTCGCTGGCTCTGGAGGTGTCCTTGGGGAGAGCTCTGTGTGCGGGGCTGGGCAGTGGTGCTGGTGCTGTCCGTCCTGTTCTCAGGGCACAGGGAGCACATTGCTAGGAATGGTTCCTTGGGAGATGTACTGCGGAGGCAATGGGCAGAGTGGCTCTGGGAATTCCAGTACAGTTGTGTGACCTGACCTGGTGCTGTCTCCCTTTCAGGTGCCATTCACTGTGTTGCAGGGTGAGGGAGTTGAGTACCTGGGCCATGCCAACGACGCTGTGATCGCCATCTCCAACTACCGCCTACATATCAAATTCAAGGACTCTGTGATCAATGTGAGTCTGGCTCTGCCTGCACCATCACCTTTCCCAGGATTTCAGAGCAGGGAGGGGTGGGAATACCCCATTCCTGGGGCCTGTGGCACAGGAAGGTGCCTCTTGGAGGATGCCAGACCTGGGCGTGCAGTTGCTGTTTTGTTGCTGTGTTTAAGTGTGAGGATGGGGTTTTCCTTTGGATGGTAATTAGGTCTTTCCTTTGCTGTTTTCTTTAAATTCCAGCAATAACTGATGGTTTTAAGGCTGTTGAGGTCTCTTGCAGGCCAGTTTTAATGAGGCTTCTCACCAACACAGAGTCAGGCAGTGGGAGCTTGAGGCTTTCTCTCACTGCCTTGACTTGCTGTCTCTTACTGCAGCTGTTATTTGGCTCAGCTACCTATGCTTGACTGGATGTGGTTGAGTCAGGAACTGGCCCCAAGTGGGAGGTTACCGAGGGAGAGAACAGAAATCAGAATAATAATCATGGAAGAGCTCTGTGCTGACTCATGGAGCTCCATAATCTTGGGAGTGGGATTGTAGCTCACAAAAGCAGCTCGTGACTAGTGGAGCTGTGCTGGAGCATGAGGACGCTGTGGGCACAGCTGCTGGGGCTGCTCTAGCCAGCGGTGTCATGCTCTACATCTGTCCCTCGCAGGTGCCTTTGAGGATGATGGAGAGCGTGGAGTGTCGGGATATGTTCCAGCTTCACATCGTCTGCAAGGACTCCAAAGTGATCAGGTATCTGGTTTATTGCTGTCGTGCAGCTGCTGCTGCTGCAGGCTGGGACCAGCTCTGGTGCCTCCTCCTGTGCTTCCATTGCAGTTGAGCCTCTCATAGTCAGGCTTCTAAGGCTTGGGACCGTGTTCCTTTTCCTGGCTCGGTCCTGGGTGGGTGAACGTCCCTGCTGAGGGTGATTTGCCTTTGGGTTTGCAGGTGCCATTTCTCCACCTTCAAGCAGTGCCAGGAGTGGCTGAAGAGGCTGACTCGAGCCATTGCCCGCCCTGCCAAGCCTGAGGACCTCTTTGCGTTTGCCTACCATGCCTGGTGCTTGGGGGTGTGTGTGGATGAGGAGGATCAACACGCACATCTCTGCCGTCCAGGTGAGCTCCTGGCCTGGCCCTTCCTGCTGCTCTGGCCAGCAGCACTGCACTGCAATTGAGCTCTTGTTCATAAACTGTCTGGTTTCAAATTCGCCTCCCTGGGTCATCCTGTGCCTGGCCTAGAGATCCATCTGATGGCCATATGCTGCTGGATAAGAAGCACAATGAAAGGAATTAGTTACAAACTACAAACAAACAACAGTTACAAACAACAAAAAACTTTCTGATCCAGCCATACAGAAGCAGCTTTTCCCTTTCTCCTTGAGAGAAAACATCCCATACTTAAGTTGTCTCATCACAGGCAGTCCTGTCCTGGAGTGGCAAACAGCATCAGTTTTGAGGCAGCCTAATTAATATGAGCCCATCTGCATCTCTTCTCCAACATCCAAAAATGCTGTGACATTCCCAGGATCAGGTCTCTGGAGAGCTCTGGCTCATCCTCACACAGGTGCAACTCAAGTCTTTGAGTCCATGAAGAGAAAACCAGAGTTGTGCTGGTGCCCTCGTGTGGACTGGGAGTTTCCCTTCCCTGAGAACGCAAAGTTCACCTGTAGTTGCTTTGTCTTATCGATGATGAAGCTGTTTAAAAACGAAATTAAAATGAGTGAGAAACCTGGCTTTAGACTGAAGATGAGCTGATCGTAGAGGAGAGCAGCAGTAGCCTTAATGGAATGTCCAAAGACAGGTGAGATGGAGGGATTCAATAGTACAGCTATTCTAAGAGAAGCTGATAGTGAAAAGATAAGCTCTGTGTCCTTACCATGCCCCAAACACCAGCAATCAGAGATATTTGCTGTGTTTCCTTTAGGGAAAACGTTTAGTATAAATAAACTCACTGGTGCAAGTTGTTGCTGCAGCATATGGCTGAGGTAAAGAGCTTTTCTTTATTAACAAGATTTGACGCTGGAGCAACAAAGGCATCCAGAATTTGTGAGGCAAGGCTAAAACATGAGAGAGGAAACCCTGAGTCAGCATCTGAGAGCAGTCTGGAGGAAGGAACTGAAGATCCTCAGTGCTCCTTGCTACAGGGTTCCTGACATCCACTTTGGAAGTTGTCTCTGCCAGATGGACAGAAGTGGATTAAATTAACCCCCACACACCCCCTTGACATGGAGAGGCTGTTTCTGTGCCCTGAGTTGAGATCTGACTTGACAAAACAAGCAGGGGGAGCACCTGTGAGGGACAAGTCTTTCTGGCTTCTGAAGCACAATCCCTGCTACCTGCTCTGGAGTTTCTCCTTGCCAAAAAGATGCACTGAGGGCTGGAGCCCCTCTGCTCTAGAGCCAGGCTGAGAGAGCTGGGGGTGTTCACCTGGAGAAGAGAAGGCTCCAGGGAGACCTCAGAGCCCCTTCCAGGACCTAAAGGGGCTTAGAAAAAAGATGGGAGAGATTTTCTGTAAGGCTGGGTAGTGACAGGACATGGGTGAACAGTGTTGAAATGACAGAGGGCAGGGATAGATGGGATGTTAAAATGAATTCTTTAATCAGGGAATGGAGAAGCCCTGGCAAAGGGCACCCAGAGCAGCTGTGGCTGCCCCTGTATCCCTAGAAGTGTCCAAGGCCAGGCTGGATCAGGCTTGGAGCAACCTGGGATAGTGGAAGATGTCCCTCCCCATGGCAGGGGGTGGAACGGGATGAGCTTAAGGTCCCTTCTGTCCCAAACCTTCCAGTGGTTTTGTGACTCTCTTCAGCCTGTGAGAGTTGCTGTGGAATTCCACAAACACGTTCAGATTTCCTCCATGCTGTCAGTAACTCCCTGTGCTCTGTTCCTCAGGGGACCACGTGAGGTTCCGGTTCGAGATGGAGCTGGTGAGGATGGGCTTTGACCTGCAGAATGCCTGGCGTGTCTCTGACATCAACAACAATTACAAGTGAGTGTTTCATCACTAGGCTCTCCCCACTCTCCTCTTGCCTTACTTTTCCCTTAGTAATCCCCGTGCACAGCAGTGGGTGAGTCAGATGCCAGCTAATCTCCTTCCTGGCCTTGACAGCCCCCAGGCTGATCAGAGTATGAGCCAGATCCCTTTTCTTTCCGCCTTTCACATCATGGAATTGGAGACGGAATACAGCCCAAACATCAGAGCTAGCAGGAACTGTAAATGCTGACTCAGGTAATGTGGTGGCTCTTATGGAAAACATTTGGGAGTCTGGAGGTCCATCCACTGTGTGTTTGTCTTTCTGGTCAGTCCTTCTCTCTAAAATGCTCAGTTTGACACAACAACCACAATTTTCATACACTCAGGCCGCTGTTCAGCTCTGTGAGGAGCTGGGGTTAGCCAGCAGAGAGCTGTTGGCAGGCTCAGGAGTCTGAGAATGAGCGAGGCTGAAGGGTGATCTGCCTCCAGCTGCTGGCAAGGCATTCACAAAGGGCATGGAGTAAAACTCCTGGCAGTGGCATATGGCAGAACAAGAGGTGGCAGCCCCAAAGTGCAGCTTGGGAGGTGCACGATGTGGAAGGGAAAAGAGCATTCCCTGGGAACATGGTGGTATGCTGGGCACATCCCCAGCAGGGGAGTTCTCCATCACTGTGGTGTCACATTTCAGTTGAGCCTGTGTTGGAGGTGTTCCTTGTGGGCATTGGGGTGGAGATCTCTATAAGGTTTTCGCACTCTAACAGTGGAAGAGACCTTTTGCCACCAGTGTTTCCACCTTCCTGCTTCCAGCCTTCTCTTCTCTTCTCTTCTCTTCTCTTCTCTTCTCTTCTATTCCTGCAGGAGCACAAGACTCTTGGAGAAGGGTAGCTGCACTGTTTGCAGCAGGTGGCATTAAGCCAGTGAAATTTCAAACTTTGATGGACATACTCATTTGTGCATTCCTATAATCCTGCCCTTGAAACCACTGGTGTCTCTCAGTCTTTCCTCTGTCCCAGGCAGTCCAGGCATCCCCATCACCTATGGATTGGACAGTTCTAGGTCACTGTTTTTATGTGGAGACCATGAGAAACCTCAGACACACTGGACTGGAGAAATCCCAGCTTTGGAGCTTGCTGCCTGTTCTCTTTTCCTGAAGAATTCAGGCTACAAGCACTAAATTTGGGGGTGATTTCCATTTCACCTCTGCCCTACTGACCACATTGTTGCTTTGGGACTGTTCACATGACTTTGCTGGCATTACACAGTTTCTCCAAGGATGCCAAATAAAAGCCATCCTGAACTGCTCAGTTTTGGAGTGCACAGCCTGTGGGTCCCTGCCCTAGGTAGGGTCTCTGTATGTTGGCCTTCTTCCCTGCTGGGTCTTGGGGTGTGGTTCCCTCCGACTATTTCAAGAAGTTTAGCTTCCATTGACCATCCGTGCTTTGCTTCATGGCCAGTAATCCACAGCCATTAGCCACCTTCTCTGAAGACAGGTGTTTGATTTCCAACCAAACCAGGGAAGAAAGGACTTAAAACAAACCTCAGCAAGCTGGGTGTGGGCCTAGCTTTGCTTCCCTCCACCTGCCAAGTTCCTCCCTGTGGATCCTCACAGCTCCTAGCTTCCTGCAGGCATTCCGAGATCTCAGGGATGGTGTAATTGCCTTGTGTGACTCAAACCAGTTCTCTCTTGCTGCTGGGGGAGTGTGGTTTTAAATCCTGCCCTGGCTTTTGATCATAACCACCTGCCTCTATTCACAGGGATTAGGTTACTTTTTAACTGTTTATAGTCCTTTTATCTTTTATTTCCTTGCATTGGCAAAACAGTGTTGTTAAAGACAGGATACTCCAAGGTAATGGCTTTGTTCCTTGTCTTTCAAGTCTGTTCTGAGATGTCCTTATCTGGGAACTATTATCTCCTTCCTGGCGACAGCCATTGTAAAATGAGAGCAATATAAGCTTATAATAACCACTCCTTCAGTCTTGATAAAACTATACAGAGATAATAAAATTATCGGTCTCTCTCTGGCTCTCACATCTTCAGAGATCTTACACCCAGGGAAATGGGATCACTCCAGTATTGCCCGTCTGGTCCACAAAAGCTCTATGAGGTTGTTGTTTCATATCAGCCCTGCTATTGGTATGTTTGGTACACATGTAGTTTCTTCAAAAAAAGGAAAAAAACATCAAAACACTTTTCCTCCAAGTTTGATGCTCATTTTCAGGTTTCATCTTTTTACTGTTGTGGTTTTATTTAACTTTGAGTTTATGAGGAAAAAGTTGCCTGGAGTTCTGTTACTGCTTTAGCCAGATGGTGTTTTCTACTGGTTTCTGGGACTGCTCTTAAGTCAAATTTTGTCTTCTTTACACCTCTCTATAAATTTTAATACTATCCATACCATTGGAAAGTGATAATTACTGTCCCTGCTTGGATTTGCCACAGGAACATGGGGGCAGTAAGACTATGAGGACTGTTAGTGTTACATATGTTTGCCTTCTGTGAAGCAAGGGCTTAGACAAGGCTCTCAGGGATGGGATGGGATTGTTGGGGTGTCCTGTGCAGGACCAGGGGCTGGACTCAATCCTTGTGGATCCCTTCCAAATCAGGGTATTCCATAATTCCTCTCCCTCCTTGTTACCTCTGTGGTAAGAAGGTTCTCCATCGATCCTCGTTCACAGGTGCTGATTCCTCTGTCTGTGTTGTTCCAGTCGCCCTCTCCTGCCATCAAACCTCACAGTTCAAGGCTGTTTCCCTTTGTTGTCTGGCTCAGCCTGGTCCCGGGGCTTTCCAGGCCACCCCACTGCAGGTGGTTCCCTTTAGGACTCCTGTTGCGGTGAAAAGTGATTGTTGAGGTTCTGAACTATTTCTTATCTTCTTGAACTATTTCTTATCTTCTCAAGAGCAGCTGTTTCTTAAGAGGAGCATCCTTCAGCTCTGTGGGGCACACCTGTTAAAAAACACAGGCACACAAAAAATCTCAAAAAACCTACCTTCTGAAAATCGAAATCTGCCCTATCTGCTAGTTCACTGATGTTTGGGGTAGCTCTCACACATGAGAGCTCCCTCCCACAGCTGTGTTGGTTCAAAACCCAAGTGCACTGAACTTAACCCTTTGTGTTGCTGTTGTGGGAGCCTTACTGTGGTTCTTCCACGTCAGGCACCAGTTGTTGTTGTTCTTTCTTGAGGGGTTTCCCATTGTGGTGGTTGATTCCCTTGTGCATAAGGACTTTGACTCTATGTATCAGAAGGCTTTAGATAGTTTTATTATGATTGACTCCATGTTTCAGGCATGAGGCTTAATGCCTTGTACAGTGCAGCCTGGTACAATCTTCGTACAGTGCCTTTCTTTTAGCGCTTAGTACCAGAATGCCTCGACTTCAGTGATAACAACTCTCTTTAGCATTGGTTGAAAGAGAGATAGAGAGAGAGACCTATATCTCCATATTGTGGAGCAGAACAGAAAAACACCACCTGTGTCCCTGAGAGGGAACACAGCTCAGAGATTGTTTATAAATCTAGTGGGAAAGTGAACTTTCCCTTGGGAAGCAAGCTTGCAGTATGAAGTTGAGAAATTATCAACACAACATGAGCCTTATCCTCTCTAAAAATATTATTGAATCTACTGAGTGATGAATGCTGTAACAAAGGGATTTTTCAGTTATTCTACTTTAGAGCAGCTTAGGTCCAAAGGAAGAGTCAGAGACCTCTGTATGATTTTGCTGGTAGCACCAAGAAATACGTCAGTGTGTCTGAAAATGTCACCTTTGGTTCAGACACTTGTGTTGCTTCCACACAAAACACACAAGTCTCCCATGGGAGTTTTTGCCCTTGCAGCCTTTCTGCTTCTCTTCTAGCCTCTGTGGATGTCATTCCTGTCACTTCAGAGGTTGGTAGTGTTGCCTCAGTGCTGTCATGTTTCTCTTTAGGCTTGGGATTTGATCCATGCACATTCCGATGGATGCTGGTCACTCTGAGCATTGCACTTTTACCCCCACCTTCTCCTGGAAGTTGCCCACACTGTGTTCACAAGCTCAGCCTATTTCAGGCCCCCTACAAATCTTGTACTCTGAAATTTAGAGTGCCGCAGATATTCTTCCTTGTATCAGTTTATAAGATACTGTTAAGCCAACAGAGTTGCTTATCCTGGGTTTTCACTTCCTCTACTGTATTCCTCTGGAATTCTAGCCTAGAAAGACATGTCTCTTTGCCTTGACATTATTGCCTGTTTCCATGCACCCTGCTTAAATTTGGCTTCACTTCTTAAAGATGTCCTGTTTCCTACCTGAATTTTATTGATTTCTTGGTGTTTTCCCAAGGCTACAGAGTTTTAGTTATTTAAGGCTTGGAAGATACACTCCTGAGCCTCTCCTAGACTACCTCTCCCCAGTCTGTACTTTTAAGACATCAACCATGTTTCATCTGAGGTGCCAGCGAACTATTTGCACTTCAGTGAAGCCTGTTCATGTATAGACTCAGCTATTCCAGAAGTTCCTCCTGACCTGAACAGGTGCTAACCCTCTCCCACATTCCTGCATCTTCAGTCATGCTTCGCTGCTTCTCTCATTTCCTGACCACCTTTACTTACGGAATCTGAGGCATTTCAGAGATGTCCAAGCCCAGACATCCTACCACAGACAACCTGGGTTCACCTTCTTTAACTGACAGCTTTAATTTTGCTTCCTGAATTCCTCATCCTCTCCCAGTTGTTTTCATCCTTTAGCCTTGCTTTTTGCCTGGGGCTCTCGGAGGAGCTGTCTAGACACTGCAGTGCCATTTTCCAATGTGGCAGGCAGTTCTTCACTAGCACCATAAACTAATGCTGAATTGTGCTTGTTGCCATCAGCTGGAATAGCCTGGGCTCAGGAACACCAGACCACCCTCTGGAGCTTACTGTCTGGATCCTTTCACCCTCCTCACATTGCTCCCCATCTGCCCTGAAACATTCCTGCTAAATGATGTGGGATAGCCTTGAGCCAGAGCTGCTGTTTGATGTTCCCTGCCATATACCCACCTGTGCCTGCCTGGGCTGCAGGGGCTCAGCTGGTCCAGCTCCCAGGCATTGTTGTGTCTGAGCCTGCCCTCAGCCTCTGCTGCGAGCAGCAGGGGCAGGGCAGGAGCTGCAGGAGCCAGAAAGCCCCCACTGCACTCCTGGAATTTTGTGTGTGCTACAGTCCTAAAGTGGTTTGTGCTGGAAGGGACCTTAAAGCCCATCCCATTCCACCCCTCCATGGGCAGGGACACCTTCCACTATCCCAGGTTGCTCCAAGTCCCATCCAGCCTTGTCTTGACAATTTCCAGGGATCCAGGGGCAGCCAGAGGTTCTCTGGGCAGCCTGTGCCAGGGTCTCACCCATCCTCCCAGGGAACAATTTTTTCCCAATATCCCATCTCACCCTGCCCTCTGGCAGTGCTCTCTGCTCTCAGAGTTCTCTCACTGCTGGTATGTGTTCAGATGGCTATAAGAATTTGATTTCTGGCACCCCACAAAACAAGTTATGATTTAGATCTCACTCCTGTCACTTTATTTTCATACCCCCAGTCCCCACTGCTAAATTTCTGGGCAGATTTGTGTCTTCCTCGCTGAGCAATGTGTTGAGTTGAGCAGTGGTGTTGTGTTCTGCTGGGCAGAAAGTGGTAGGCCATTCTTTACCAGAAGCTCTATGTGTACCTGCTACAAGAAAACAAAAACTCCATGTAAATTATTGACTGTTCCCCTAAACCCTTATGAATTCTTAAATCCAGAGGTTGTTCCAAAGGCGTCCTGGGAAGTACTTGGATACTTAGTATGAGCCCAGAAGTGAGGTCTGAGGTGAAAGGAGGTTGTCATCTCTCAGCTCATTCCCAACAGCACATTTTGGCTCACTTGTTGAGGCTGCACTGAGACAGATAGGAGGAGGAAGAGTGAAAGTCCTGCATGTTGAGTTTGGGGAAATGTGAGCTGCTCTGGGGCAGATTTTTGATTGCTCAGTCCTCATCCTGCCTTTCATGCTTTCTCTTCTCCAGACTTTGTTCCAGTTATCCCCAGAAGCTGCTGGTCCCTGTCTGGATCACTGACAAGGAGCTGGAGAATGTGGCTTCATTCAGGTCGTGGAAGAGGATCCCTGTGGTGGTGTACAGGTAAATGCAAACCCAAATTACCTCCCCCAAACCCATGGCAGCTACTGTGTCCTCATAGTCCTGCAGGGGCTTTGGGACAGGGATGGCAGGAGAGTTGTTTATCCTTTTGCCTCCCACCTGCAAACGAGGTGCTCCTAGGGCTCCTTCTCCCAGCACCATCTGCAGCAGGGTGTTTTCCAGAAGAGAGAAGCAGAGTTCTAGAACTGTCCTTTGCCACTTTCAGTTAGATTTGAAGGTGTGGGTGACTTCTGTCCTATGAGAGATGTTGCAAGATGAGGTCAAATTGAAGTTCTTTCAGAGTCTCAAAATCTTTCCACACATTGGTCTTTGTCTGGCTGCTACTTTGAAAAGAAATCTGAGCCAGAAGGAGCCTGCTGAGTGCCCTGTGCTGGCCTGGACAGACCTGGACAGACAGGTCTGTCCTGCAGACCTGGACAGACCTGGGAATGCCCAAATCTGCAGCTTCTAACAAGGGGCAGTGGAGGGGCAGCTCTGATCTCTGCTCTTTGATTACTAGAGACAGGACCCAAGGAAACGGCTGCAGCTGTGTCAGGGAGGTTTAGATTGGATTTTGGGAAATGTTCTTGCCCCAGAGGGTGCTGGCACTGCCCAGGCTTCCCAGGGAATGGGCACAGTCCAGAGGCTGCCAGAGCTCCAGGAGTATTTGGACACCGCTCCCAGGGATGCCCAGGGTGGGATTGTTGGGGTGTCTGTGCAGGGCCAGGAGTTGGACTGGATGATCCTTGGGGGTCCCTTTCAGTTTAGAATAATCTATAGTTCTATGAAATATTCCCTGACCGGCCTTCCAGAAATAATCTAGAGCGGGATGCAGGAGGCCAGGCAGCCAATGGAGCAGGGCTCTGCAGGGTGGGTGCTGGTTTCTCATTAAATGTGTCTCCCAGGAGACTGATGTGTTTGAAAGCAGCAGGAGGGTGATGGAAAGGGACATCCAGGCAGTTGTGCTGTTGTAAAATGTACATTATGGTTTGTAGCCTTAGACTCTGTGTTAGCAGTTACCAAATCCAAATATAAAAAAACCGAGAAATATCAGGCTGTATTAGAAAATATGAAAGTCAAGAAGCAAAACCAGTGAATTTACAGGTACCTTAACTCTGCATCTTCACACTTCATGGCTTCCTATTGGATGTGGCAAAACACTGTGTGTTCCTTCTAGAACTCAGTTCTGCAGCAGAGTGGGGATGAGCACAGTATATCAGATGGAGCCTTTCCCTCCTTGTAACCAACTCAGCTAAGAAGTTAATTGTATTTGTGATTCCTTTTGCTAAAAATGGCCTGGTGCTGGAGCTTGTCCCAGTGTGCCTCCCCACCCGAGGGCAAAGCCATGTCTTTTTCCTACTCCAGTAATTATTTTGTTCCTTGCTTTACATCTCTGTAATGGTACCCAGTAATTTATGAGCTGAGCGCAACCCTTTGCAGCCTGGGATCAGATTACAAGATGCTGACAAGTGATGTTACAAGATGGGGCAAGTGCTTGCACATGTGTCTCTGATTTTCATGCAGTTTTTTTAGTCTTTGCCCTCAAAATTGAAGTCTTTGGAGCAGGAGGGTCCTTGAAGATCACGTCTGCTTCAGCAGTGCCTTGTGTGGAAATGAAAAGCCTGACAGTCAGCTCCTCTTCCTCACTCAGATTTCAGGAGAGAATGGATAGGTACCTGCATCCAAAGGGACTCTGATAGACCTCAGAGCTTTTGGATAAGGCTGATCTCACTGGATCATAGAGCTGTAAAACATGACACCAAAGGTCCAAAGGTACCCCATTATCAGATTTCTTTTAAAAAGTATAGTTTAGCTATTAAGCAAAACAGAAATTCATCTCATTCCTCAGCAGAGATGTGCAGGAGAGATGCGGGAGCCTCCAGGCACAATCCACTTCTAAAACAAGGCAAAGGATGCAATCAATTATTTAGCTGAGTAGAGAGGCAGACAGGCACAGTGTGGCAGGTCTGGCTCTGTCTGCTCAGCCACCTTGAGGAGACCTTTGGCAGCAGGAGTGTTCCTCCCAATGCTCAGCATCCCCTGCCAGGGGACAGTGGGCACTGCTCCACCCCATGGCTGAGCCTCGCTCTCAGACTCTCACATCCTGCCACAGTGAGACAGGAGTTTATCCCAGTGATCTGGGAAATGGAAGCACTTATACACACACGCACGCATCTCCGTTGGGAACTTTTAGGCTCGGCTCAGTAAACCCTCTCCAAGCTGTTGCTTGTGCTTTAAGCCAAGCTCCTTGGCTTGTCCAGGAAAAAACAGATTTGGAAGATCTGAGAATCATGGATTGGTTTGGGTTGGAACGGACCTTGAGAATCATCTACTTCCAACTCCCCTGCTACCTTCCATTAAACCAGGTATTAATCCATTGTGGAGGATTGTTGGAGATTAAATGTGCTGACAGTGTCAGATGTGCTCTAGCCTTGTGCTCAGAATGAATCTGTGAGGAAAAACTCAACTGATAAACTACAGAGGCACTTCATATTACAGCTTTGGACCATGAAAGGGTCTTGAGTCATTAAAACTAAACTGAGGATGTCTAAAGAGCCATTTGCTTCACGTAAGTTAAAACACTCTGGCACTTTCTGACATTCTAGTTTCAAGAAAGAAACTTTTTCCTTTGAGAAAAAGCTCCCTAAAACTCCCAGGTAAGAAAAGGCCTTGAATGGTTCCTGTGCTCGTGCTGGGGAGATGTGCAGGGAAGGCAGAGTCAGGCTCTGGTGCTTCCCTGCCCTGGGAAGCTCCTTGCAATCTCAGCTGTGGTTTTGGTTCCTCTGCTGGCACCTGCTGTACTTTCTGCTTGTTGGTGGCTTCACACTCATTGGTGCTGCCACATTTCCTTGTTTACTGGCAGGTCACTGTGTCCCTCGAAGGTCCCCAGCCGTTGTTCAGTGCTCAGAGGTTTGTGTTACCAAGATTTTGCAAGTTCAACGCGACCCTGGCGACATCAGCAGCTTTGCTGGGAGCAGCTGCAGTGTCCTGCACCCTGTCCTGCCCCCCAAGCTGCCTGCTGGGAGCAGTCCCTGGTACAGCACCTGCCTTTCCCAGAAACGTGCTCCAGCGCTGTCTGGGAAAGTGCTGCTTGGCACAGGCCAGGAGCTGTGGGTGGCTTACAAACAGGCTTGGATGATCACAGGCTGGTGCTTAAGTCCACACCTTGGCTTTGTTTCATTTACTACTATAAACAAAGCCTTTGCTTCTCTGTTATCAATCCTTGAGTGATCCTGAAGGCAGGAATAGAGTTGCTGGGAGTCACTGTTCTGCAACTCACCTTGCAAAACAGAGCAGCACTTAAAGTAAAGGGTCCCCACGATGTTTTGACTTGGCAAAACATGAACATTATTTCTTTGGAAGGCTTCAGTTTAAAGTCTTCATTGTTATTATCTGTGAGATGTCATTAAGGAAGCTACATAAACTGTCGGAGGGCAGGGTTATCTGGGATATTGGAAAAAATTGTTCCCTGTGAGGGTGGTGAGGCCCTGGCACAGGGTGCCCAGAGAAGCTGTGGCTGCCCCTGGATCCCTGGAAGTGTCCAAGGCCAGGTTGGATGGGGCTTGGAGCAACCTGGCCTAGTGGAAGGTGTCCCTGCCCATGAAGGGGGTGGAATGGGATGGGCTTTAAGATCCCTTCCAGCACAAACCATTCCTTCATTCTGTGGTCTGCAGATAAATGCTGCAGCAGGGGTGGCAGAATGGTTGAGCGTGGATGGTGTGTGGATCTGGTTCAGGGCTGTTCAGTTCATTTTCCCATCTCCAAGAAGGACCAGGGAGCAGGAGCAGCACCTCAGGGAAACATAACAAACAGGATGGGGATGCAGGCGCTCTTTCCTGGTGCATCTTTGGAGCATCTGCTATCTTAGATTTCCTACACCCATTTGGGAGAATGGCTGACTGTCTCACGGTCACTTGGTGCCCCTGCCACCAAATGTCAGAACTAGTTAGTAGTTCCACATTGCACCATGGCTGTGAGTCCACTCTTGGTTTTGTTTGTTGTCCAAGAAATACTTGTGTTTCTGAAACATGACATGACCATTCCAGTGTGTTTGTGTTTGTGCCACACATCTCTGGAGCTTGGTTTGACTACAACATGATCCTTTTTGAGAGGAGTTTGTGTCATTTTAGGATGGTTAAGATGTGAAACCATAATATTTTATTTCTTATTCCTTTCCCAGTAACTGTTAGCACATCCTCTTACCTTCGTGCTTCTCTTGAGCACTGAGTTGAGGCTTTTGAGAGCTCCCCAGTAACTTCAAAGCCTTTGGGATCTGAACTGAACTGCTCTATGTCACAGCTAAGGTTATGCTTTGATCATCTGTAAATAATCTTCACTTATTAATGCTAAATATCACACTCTCTTCTCTGTCGTCAGAGCTTTGTCACATCACAGTCCCTTCCCTTTCCAGGCCAGTTGGGAATGACTTGACCAGTGTGTTCATGTGAGAAATACACTGATTCCTACTTCAGGCCTCCTGACAGGTGTCAGTAAGCACAGCCAGAGTAGGGTTCACATTTAGGGGTTGTTGATAAACACCAGCTCAGGCCTCCACCCAGAAACTCCCTGGTTTGATGCCAAGTGAGCTTATCTTCCCAACTTAGAGGTGATAAGTGAAATGGTTTAACAACAGGTCTGTAATTTAAGGGAGGAAAAAAAGGAAGAGAAGGAGAGAACAGAACAGCCTTAAAATCAAGTGGAAGGTGTCCCTGCCCATAGCAGGGGGGTCGAACAAGATGATCTTCAACCTCCCTTCCAACCCAAGCCATTCCATGATTCTAGGAAATAACTATTACTTTCTCAAAATACAGCCATAATTATTTATGTTCTCTCTGGTTTAATAGATAAATACTGTCCTGTCTATATAGAATAATATCTATTTTATATATTATATATTTATAGGTTACAGGATATATTAATATATATAAATAGAAGTCAGAGATTGCACTTGGGAATCTTGAAGGTCTTTTCCAACCAAAATGATTCTATATTATTGTAAATAAAAGTATGAGGCTGGTTTAGCTTCTCTGTCAGTGCTGTGGTGATGAAAAATGGTTGAGATTCCCTGCCCTCTTTCACTTCTTGATGAGAGAGTCAGTGCTGTAGATAGAGCAGTTGCTGCAGCAGACAGAGCAGCCAGGAGTAGCTCAGGTGTGGCTGTGCACAGGAGCGTGTCCCGGGCTGGCCCCGCGCTCTCCGGGGCTCAGTGAGGCTCTGTGTCCCTGCAGACACGTGCGCAACGGGGCGGTGATCGCGCGCTGCAGCCAGCCCGAGATCAGCTGGTGGGGCTGGCGGAACGCCGATGACGAGTACCTGGTGACATCCATTGCCAAAGCCTGCGCCTTGAACCCCGGAGCGAGGGCGTCGGGCACCGCGCCGCATGCTGGGAGCAGCGACAGCAGCGAGCCCTGCGACACCGACTTCGGTGAGATGGCTCTTGCCAGCCCTCCTGAACGGGGAATATCACAAAGGGGCTGCCAGGGCTGTTCCAGGACAGGGCTTTACTCAAGTGTCCAGGGGGAGAACCTGGGCCCCATGATGCCATGACTGCGGTGTGTGGGTGGCTCTCTGGGCTCGCTCACAGTGGCACTGGGGTGGAGGGAGGGAGGGAGGTGCCAGGAGCTCAGTCCCTGTGTGTCCCTGCATGTCCCTGCAGACTCATCCTTGACAGCGTGTTCAGGTGTGGAGAACGCGGGAACCCCCCAGAAGCTGCTGATCCTCGATGCCAGGTCGTACACGGCAGCTGTGGCCAACAGGGCCAAGGGAGGCGGCTGCGAATGCGAAGGTACCACAGAGCATCTTCCTCTTGGGCCTGGCATTGGCTCCTAGGGCACAGCTGGGGATTGGGGCAGCATTTCGGTGCTTGGTCTCTGGGAGCATGTTCCCACACAGGGATCTGAACAGGCTGGATCAACAGGCCAAGGCCAATTGGATGAGGTTCAATAAGGCTAAGTCCTGCATTTGGGTCACAACAGCCCCACTGGAATGCTCCAGGCTGGAGCAGAGTGGCTGGAAAGCTGCCCACTAGAAAAGGACCTGGGGGTGCTGGTTGGCAGCAGCTGAACATGGGCCAGGTGAGCAACAGGTCAATGACACCTGAGCTGTACGAGCAATAATGTGGTCACAGGGCAGTGACCGTCCCCCTTGTCTGGCCATTGCTGAGGCATCTCCAGTCCTGGGGTCAGTTTTGTGCCCATTAGGACAAGAAAGACCATGAAGAGGGAATGGAGCTAGGGAAGGGTCTGGAGCCCCAGGAGCCACTGAGGGAGCTGGGAAAGGGGCTCAGCCTGGAGAAAAGGAGGCTCAGGGGGGACCTTCTGGCTCTGAACAACTCTCTGACAGGAGGGGACAGCCAGGTGAGGGTCAGGCTCTGCTCCCAGGGAACAAGGCACAGGATGAGTGGGATGAGTAGAAATGGCATCAAGCTGTGCCAGGGGAGGTTTAGGTTGGATATGAAGGAAAAATTCTCCATTAAAGGGTTGTCCAGCCCTGGAACAGCTGTCCAGGCCAGTGTTAGTGTCCCTGTGCCTGGAGGGGTTTAACAGCCCTGTGGATGTGGCACTTGGGGACATGGGGCAGTGGTGACCTCGGCAGTGCTGGGAAATGGTTGGACTCAATGACCTTGGAGGTTTTTCCCAACCTTAGTGACTCCATAAACACCAGGAGTGGTGTATGAAGGGTGGCTGCACTGGGGTGTGGAGGCAGTTGCTGCAGTAGCAGCAGATTTGGATTCAATGACCCTTGTGGGTCCCTTCCAGCTCAGAATGTTCTGTAGCTGCTGTAGCTCTCTCTAAATGTTCCTATCTCTTGTATCAGAGTATTACCCCAACTGTGAAGTCGTGTTCATGGGCATGGCCAACATCCATTCCATTCGGAACAGCTTCCAGTATCTGCGTGCTGTCTGCAGTCAAGTGCCAGACCCCAGCAAGTGAGTGACTCTTCTCTAGCTGAGTTTGATGCCATATCTGTCCGTGACCTGGGAGAGTTTCACTCCTTTTTCCTGTCTTATCCCAGGTTTCAACCTGAGAAAATGGAGGGATGGGAAAGTAGTCACAGTGCTTGAATGCTGCTAATTTTGATCCATTAATCCAGAAGGGATTGTGGCACTGTCTCAGTGTCACTTGATTGTGTGTATCCTCTGGAGGTTTCTAAAATGTAGGTGTATTTGAGAAAAAATAAATTTGTGGTTGGATTCTTTGCCCTTCTTTTCAGGCTCCCTGGCTCCTCTGGGACATGTCTTAGAATATACTGATTTTCACTGAGGACTCCAAGAAAACTGAAGTTAAAATTTTTTTTTTTTTTTCTTCAGTGGAGAGCTAAGCAACCGTTTTCTTGCCTTTTTTCCCCTTTGCAGCTGGCTTTCAGCCCTTGAGAGCACCAAGTGGCTGCAGCATCTGTCGGTCATGCTGAAGGCAGCAGTTCTGGTCTCCAGTGCCGTGGACAGAGAAGGGCGTCCAGTGCTGGTTCACTGCTCCGACGGCTGGGACAGGACTCCACAGATTGTGGCGCTGGCAAAGATTCTCCTGGATCCTTACTACAGGACCATGGAGGTAGGATTGTGGTCTGCTGCAGTTCATGTCTGTTCAAAGGCAGCTTTTACCTTGGAATTCCTGTTGAAAGGAGCAGGATTGCATTTGGGAATAAGCTTAGGGGTGTTTCTGAGCTGCTGTGGTGGGTGTTGAGTTTTCCCTGTTCTCTTCCTGCCTGTTTTGGGCGAACTGTTCCTCATTCCTCTGCCCACCCTGGGGAAGTGCTGTGGGAAATACCGTCTTGTGCTCAAAGTTCAGCTGCTTCCCTACTCTGAATTCTCTGAGCTGGTTACTGTGTAGACATAACAACTGCTAGTTTTTGTCTGGAAACCTCCAAACCTGGTGAGCTTTGCTCCCAAACTGGGCACCGCAGCAGCCTCCTTCCCAGCCTTTCCCAGTGGATGAGGCTTGCTTTGTCCTGCCACATGTCCTCAGCAAAGTCTCTGCAGTTGTTTTTTCTTTTATTCACAGGGCTTCCAGGTGCTCGTTGAATCAGACTGGCTGGATTTTGGTCACAAGTTTGGGGATCGCTGTGGACACCAGGAAAAGGTGGAAGATCAGAACGAGCAGTGCCCAGTTTTTCTCCAGTGGCTGGATGCTGTTCATCAGCTTCTGAAGCAATTTCCCTGTCTCTTTGAATTTAATGAAGCTTTTCTGGTAAGAAATACCTGTGAGCAGAGACAGAGGGAAGGTCGTGATATTTTACAGTACTGGAGTTGAAAGAAAAGAGGTCTGCAGAACCTGGGACATTGTGATGTGATCACAGAATTCCAGAATGGTTTGGGTTGGAAGGGAACTTAAAGCCCATCTCATTCCATCCATCCCCTGCTGTGGGCAGGGACACTTCCCACTACCCCAGATTGCTCTGTCCAACCTGGTCTTGGACACTTTTAGAGATGGGACAGCCACAGCTTCTCTGGGCAGCCTGGTCCAAGGCCTCACCACCTTCACAGGGAACAATTTCTCCCTAACATCTCGTCTAAATTTGTTTTCTTTTCGTTTAAATCTGTTCTTCCATGAAGGGGTGGTGGAGGGCTTATATACTCTGGTTTTCCTGAATCCTTTCTCCAGTCCCTTTCCAGCCCAGGGAATTCAGATGCCAGCAGAAGCACTGGTTTGATTTGCATTTCTCAGAGCTATATGGGTCTGAAATATTTAAAAAAAAAAAAAATGCAGGAGAGGGTTCTAGAGAGTAATTTGGTTCTAGAGGGATGGGTTTGGTATCAGTTGAGTGTTACTTTTCCTTCAATTTTAATGATCCCTGTCCTGCCCAGTGTGGAAGCAGTGAGGTCACCCAGGGTAGGCAGTGCTTGAGCCATCCCAAAGGAGGGGAAGACATGTCCCCTGTAGGCAGGAGCCCCCTTTTCCCCATGGCTCTGAGTGTGGCTCCCCCTCTGTGCCAAAGGTGAAGCTGGTGCAGCACACGTATTCGTGCCTCTACGGGACCTTCCTGGGGAACAGCCCCTGCGAGCGCGAGATGCACAACATCTACAAGCGCACGTGCTCCGTGTGGTCCCTGCTGCGGGCTGGCAACAAGAACTTCCACAACCTTCTCTATATGCCTGGATCCGAGCAGGTCAGTAGAGCTCCTGGCCCTGCTTTCCAGGCTTTTCCCCTGGCAGGCACCAGGTAGGGGCTGAAGGGGTTTCCGTGGCATTGGGCTCTGACGCAGGCGGTGTCGCAGGTGCTGCATCCTGTGTGCCATGTGCGTGCCCTGCACCTCTGGACAGCTGTGTACCTCCCGGCCTCCTCGCCACATCCTCTGGGACAGGAGGACATGGACATCTACATGGCCCCTACATCTCAGAGCCAGGACTTCAGTGGCAGGTGTTTGGACAGGTAAGAGCTTAGAGCTTCAGGCTCAGGGTGTTGCATACCCACAGATCTTCCACAGATCCACAGATCTTCTTACAGTTTCTTGTAGTTTCCCTGTTGTTGTTCTCAGCTTCTTTGTGAGAGCAAGAGCGCTGTAGCAGTGCCCCAGCCACTTGGAGAAGGAGTTGAGGTCCCTGGTGCTCCTCAAAGGCAGGAGGCCACACTGTGGTGTTGTGCATTTCAGCTCCTGCAGCTGCACTGCTCCTCTCCACCCACCCCTGGAGCTGTAATGGGGAATATTTCCCTGCCCTCATCTCAGTTTTGACTGAAACCAGGGAAGTTTTGGGGGGGTTTATTGTGAGATTTGCTTTGCTTTTGGGTTCTAGATTACCGAAAACAAGATCTATGGATGACCTGTTCTCAGCCTGTGACTCCAGCAGCCCTCTGACCCGCACATCCAGTGACCCCAACCTGAACAACCACTGTCAGGAGGTGCGGATGGGCTTGGAAGCCCGGCATGCCAGCACTGAGGGGGCTGAAGGTGCTGTAGAGGCCACAGGAGAGGCACAGCCCAGGGCAGAGGAGGAGAACCATCCTCTGCAAGGCAGCAGCCGTGCTGAGCACGAAGGGCCAAGCAGGCAGCTGGGCAGCCAGGCTGCTGTGCCAGCCAGCAGTGTCCCTGTGGAGGCAGAAGAGGGAAATGGAACACTCACAGAGGAACTGGATGGCATAGGTCCAGATCCAAGTCCTTCCGGACAGGAGAATGGTGACAAGGTTTCCACCAGTTCTGGAAGGCATTTGGAAACCTGTCCCCAGGAACCTTTGAAGGCTGCTGGCATGGTGTCCAACAGAGGAGGCTGTCCCAAAAGAATCACCACCCACCCAGACATTTCCAGCCAGGAGTCCCTGGCACCAGGCACACCTTCTCAGGACATCCCAGGCCCTGCCTTGGGTATCCCATGCCCAGATGCAGACAAGGGCAGAGGTGATGCTGGTCAGAGCATGCCCTTCGACGAGCCTGGCCAGCCAGGGAGGCTCCTGCTGGAGCAATGGCGCAAGCCCATTTCCCAGAGCCAATGCAGCGAGTTCTCCTTCCTGGGGTCCAACTGGGACAGTTTTCAAGGCATGGTGACATCGCTCCCCAGTGGGGAGCCCACACCCAGACACCTCCTCTCCTATGGCTGCTGCAGCAAGAGGCTGAGCAGCAAACCGCTGCGGGCCCCAGGCCTGTGCCTCAGTGGCCCGTGGTCTGGCAGGGAAGGTGGGAAGCCCTTGGCCTGCGCTGGCCATGTGAGCACACATTTCAGGAAGCCCAGCCGTTTGTGGCTGCCCTGCCACCTGAAACAAGCCTCTGGTCCCAAGCACCTGCTGCCAAAATGTCCTTCTCCTGTGCCTCCTCTCTACCTGGATGATGATGGGCTGCCGTTCCCCACGGACGTGATCCAGCACCGGCTGCGGCAGATCGAGGCCAGCTACAAGCAGGAAGTGGAGCAGCTGCGCCGGCAGGTGCGGGAGCTGCAGCTGCGCCTGGACATTCGCCACTTCTGCGCCCCTCCGGCCGAACCCCCCATGGACTACGAGGATGACTTTGTGAGTACAGGCTACTCACATCCCACTTCCAGGTTCCTGTACCCCTGCACACCTCCCTCTCCAACCCACAGCTCTCCATACCTTTGGGAAGGGGTGGGAAAGATAGTTCGTCTGTCAGTCATGTCCCTGTCCTGGCCATGCCCTCATCCACCTAGAGGTATTTCTGCTGCTCAAGGACCAAACTGCTACACACTCATAGATGCTTTGCCCCATGTCTGGGGGCTCGGGAGCCACCTGGGTGCCCCTCACCAGCACAGAGTGTGCAGAGCAGGGCGTGCCCTGCAGTGTGCGCCCAGCAGCAGAGGGGATTGGTGACCTGGTCTCATTTTGCAGACATGTCTTAAGGAATCAGATGGCAGCGACACGGAGGATTTCTGTTCTGACCACAGTGAGGACTGTTTGTCAGAAGCAAGCTGGGAACCCGTGGATAAGAAGGAGACTGAGGTGTGTGTCCCATCATGGAGCTGTGATGCAGTGGGAGGGAATATTTTTTGCGGCTGACCTGGGTGGGCACCGCAGCAGAGAGTGGTCTGGAAGTAAGGCAGTGAGCATGTCCTTGACACATCCTCTGCTGCTAATGGCTCAGGTGGGCTAGGCTCACTGTGAGGTGTGGCCCAAAGCCACCCCCAGCCTGCCCAGAGCTGTCACTGGGGGGTTACAGATGGGAGCTGACTGGTGTCTGCCCTAGGTCACACGGTGGGTCCCAGACCACATGGCCTCACACTGCTTCAACTGCGACTGTGAGTTCTGGCTGGCCAAACGGAGGCACCACTGCAGGTAAAAATGTCAGTGCTCTGGGCCCTTCTTCTCCTTGGCCTGATGTCACAAAATGCCCCTTTGCCAGGTCTGTTCCCTCTAGCTCCCAGGAGAAGCTTTTAGGTCTTTCCACTACATGTCAGGCCTCATCACTTCCCTGCAGAGTTCCATTCTACGTTGTTCTTGTTTCTATTTTTCCAAGGCCTTTGATCCCTTTCTGGGACAGCAGTGAGTCCCTGTCAGCAGTAGCAGTTTGCTTGCACTGCTGACCACAGTACAAGAAACACGTTTACAATCCTCAGTCAGGCTGGTGCTTTGCCCTGACCTGGACCCCTTTGTGCTTGCTAAAGTTCTGCCGTGGTGGTCCCAGCTCTCTTCTCACTGGTTTTCTTGCTCCTTGACAGAAACTGTGGGAATGTGTTCTGTGCTACCTGCTGCCATCTGAAGCTGCCCATCCCTGATCAGCAATTGTACGATCCTGTCCTCGTTTGTAACTCCTGTTATGACCATATCCAAGTGTCTCGTGCCAGGGAGCTCATGAGCCAACATATGAAGAAACCCATTGCCACAGCTTCCAGCTGAATGCCAGACAAGGGCCCTGTCTAAGCCCAGCCTTTTCTCTCGTGAGTTTGAAGGGTGACTGCCTCCAGGGTAACTGAAGGCCTTTGGTGCAACACTTGAACATCAAGCTGGAATGCACTGTCTGCAGCAGCCTTGCTGCCAGGCTGGCGCAGGGGAGCTCAGATCAGAGAGTTCGCTGTGTCCCCACCCTGGAGCCGGTGGGCCCGTGTGTTGTAGCCCTGATGGCCCTAGGGCTGAGAGAAGATCACCTCTTCCTTTTGTGGGCTGGAAAGCAATGTTTTCACAGCTCTTGCCTGTGCAAAGTCCCCCCAAAGCAATAGAAAAGCATGTTTAGAACCACCTCCCCCTCCAAAGGCAGGCTGCTGTATGAGAAGGAAGAGGGCAAGCTCCCGATGGTCCCTCGGGCGTTGGAAGGGCCTCAGCCTGGAGCAGATACGTAGATTTTCTTTCCATGAGTGTGATTTGCGATCAGCTTGGTGAACAAGACTCATTAGCCATCACTAATTGATTTTCTCTCTGGCTCTGAAGAGAAATTAATTCCAGCTGAAAAGGGCCGAGCAGATTGTG
Source organism: Dicaeum eximium (assembly GCA_013396995.1). Classification (NCBI taxonomy): domain Eukaryota; kingdom Metazoa; phylum Chordata; class Aves; order Passeriformes; family Dicaeidae; genus Dicaeum; species Dicaeum eximium. Next base: position 187,086 of record VWZP01005331.1, on the reverse strand, counting down.
CCCATTTTCAGGCTCCACTGGGATCGGTGTCACACTGGACTTTGTCCCTGCCCCCAGCACCATGGGGAGATGGGAGATGGCTTTTCACTTCTGCTCTGCCTGTCTACTTTGTCTGCGGTCGTGTCACAGCCTGGTGCTAACAGAGGAATGGCACCCTGATCCTCTCCTGGCATGGAAACAGAACTCGTGTTCCTGTGTTGCTCCTCCTCCCCTTTTCTGCCCTCAGCTCTCCACTTCTTACTGCTCTTTATCCTGAAAACTTGATACCTTGAGGGTATAGGCCATAATGTGTTGTTTTACCTCCTGGAATGTGCTGTCTGGTGTATGTGAGGGTTTCAGTCCAAATGCTGCTATGTATTTCTGTGCACTTAATGTAACCCGAAGAAGGGAGAATGAAGCATCGATACCAAAACAGGGGTGGGGAAGGACACTGGCTGACATAGACACTATGGTCTGTGCTTTTCACTTTAGGATGTACAGCCAAGCTGCAGTGATAACCATGACATGTGGCATCTGTTCAGTGGTGGAAACAATCTCTCTGACTTGCCCCAGTGCTACCTGAAATGCCTCTTGAATTTGACTTTTTTTTTTGTCTCCTGTACAGAGGTCAAAGTTCAGAGTTGCCAACTTGTAAATGCCTCTCTGCTTCTCCTTTAAACTAGAGAGCAGGAATCCCAACTCATCCTAAGGACAAAGAACTGGGTTTAGAAAGGAATAAAGGTTTGTAAAGTAGGCTTCAGTGGGCTTGTAATCCCTAGATCCTTTGGGGAGCATCCATTCTGCCCCTTTTGTAAGGCATCTGTGGATACTAGTCAGGAAGAAGAGTTTGAAAGTGGGGCGTTTCTTTGCAGAAATGTAGGTTTTCTTTCCAATATATTCTGCACTTCAGGAGCTGAGACTCAGTATGTGGCAGGGAGGACCTGTGAGGACATTGGTCTGCTAAAAAGGCAAAGGACTTGACACTGTTGTGATCTCCCAGATCTTTTGGTGATGGTTTGTCATCTCTGTTGGAAGGAATGAAATAAGGACCCTTTCCTGCACTTTGACTTGTCAGCCTCTGGTTTTGTAAATCCTGATGTGTAAGTGAAGCTCATCTTCTGAAGACCCTGTACTTACTTAGACTGCTTCTTTTCCATACTGGGAACAACCAACATGGGTCTGGGAAGATAAGGCACCTTGCTTCAGATTCTCCCCTGCCTTGTACCTTGCAGTCATTGCCAGACATGGAAGTGTGACCATTGGCCTGGCAGAAGAAACTGGATTTGCTCCTGTTTTGCATGTGTTGGAATGACTGCAAGTGATGAGGAATCCAGAAAGCAGGTACTGCTGGCCCTCCCATTAAGGCCATTAGCCCAAACTGCTTTTAGCTCTTGTGAGTTTCAGCGTCACAATGTGCTGGTCAAAAACTTTCCAGTCAGTTTGATGGCATTGTGACAAACAAAATGTTCTGTACAACTCGATACAGTCAAAATAAAATCTCTATATTAGTGCCGCTGGGTTTGGCCCCTTCTTTCCTCTGTGAGGAGTTCTGCTTGCCCAGGGGGTTTCAAGCTGCTGTTACGCATCACCTTTTCCCTCGATTAAGGTGTGTTAGGGATTTAATATCCCTTCTCAGAATCAGAATAACAGGTAGGGCACAGAACACCTCTGCCCTCTTCCAAACAAACCTGCAGGATGTCTTTCCCAGGCTTACCAGGGCCTTCCAGCCTCTCCCATAAGGACTGAAGAAGTTGTTTTCTTTCTAAGCAAGCGTGGTTGGGCAGGATTCCCTGCTGAGAGAGTTGGGATTGTTCACCCGGAGAAGACTCCAGGGAGACCTTAGAGCCCCTCCCAATGTCTAAAAGAGCTGCAAGAGAGCTGGAGAGGGCCTTTGTACAAGGGATAGAGGGACAGGACACAGGGAATGGCTTCCCACTGCCAGAGGGCAGAGGTAGGTGGGATATTGGGAAGGAATTGTTCCCTGGGAGGGTGGGCAGGCCCTGGCACAGGGTGCCCAGAGCAGCTGTGGCTGCCCCTGGATCCCTGGCAGTGCCCAAGGCCAGGCTGGATGGGGCTTGGAGCAGCCTGGGACAGTGGAAGGTGTCCCTGCCCTGGCAGGGGGTGGCACTGGATGAGCTTCAAGGTCCTTCCAACCAAACCATTCTTTGATTCTATGATCCCCTCACTCCTCACTGATGTTTTCCTACCATCTGTTCCAGGTAGGTGTGTGGGTGGTTCCTCTGTGCAGGATGGTGGGTGGGAGAGTTGTGCTTTGTCAGCTGGATGGTGCTGCAGTTATAGTTTGTGATGGAGCCAGAGAGAATCTCCTGGAAAGCCTGTCCCTGTCCTGGTCTAGGGCAAATTTGCGAGAAAACCTCCGAAGTGGTTCCTCTAGAAAGCAAATTCAAGTGGCCCCTCCCCCAGTTGGTTTGGGAAAAGATTTCCTTGGAGAAAAGTGGAAAAAACCCTGTTTATTTAACAGGAAAATCATTCACCAGCAAAAAATGAACAATATTAAACAATAAAACCTCCTGCCAATCTGAAGAGATGACAAACTCAGAAAGTCCCCGTAGTGGGCTGTAGGTCAGCTCACTCAGTCTGTTATCAATCCCTCCAGTGCTGGGAATGCTGTGGCCCAGGCCTGGCCCGGTGGGCTATAGGTGAGAGCTGCCGGTGCTCTTCTGGGTTTTCAGTCCAGAGCAGGTTTAAACAGTTCCAAGAATGAGAAAAACCATAATCCAGGGAACTTCTCTGCCTCAGCTAGCTAAAAACTAACTAAAAGCAAAGGAGAGCTCTGTCCCACAGTCTGTCCGTGCCGCAGACAACACAGTCCAGAAGAAGGATGCAGAGGAGCAAGTGCAGTTTCTGATAACAAACTCTGCGCTTCTCTCTGCCCCTTCACTCTTGGAACCAGTCTTAAAGGTGCAAAACTTATTTCTGGGCTAAACAGACGAAAGCAGATACAAGCATCATAAAGTCACCCCAGGACAGTCCTCAATTCAAAGATCCAGGGATATTGAAATTCATCAGATCCCTGCTAAACTACTCCCTTACTTCAGCTCAGGTGTTCCTGTAAGACAGGTGATACCTAAAGGTGTCGTATCAGAAATGAGGGGAACAGTTTATTGCATTGAAACGTGAACCATTGTTCCTCACAGTCACATGAGGTCAGCTCAGGAGGCTGCTTTTGCTGGAGATAGTAAAACTGAGACAAAGAAGGTGTTTAAATGAGATTATTTTTAGAAACCAGATAAATCAGTGAAATTATAGTCCTGCAAATACTTGAATACAGATTTGTGATGTGAAATGGAATTGGTACTACCCAACTGACATGAGAATTATGAAGAGTTTAGACGATTAGCCTCTCTATGGAATGTGTAGTCACTGCCCCAGTGGGGCAAGGGCTCAGCTTTGAGGAATTCCCTCAGGCAGCTGCTGACCCTCAGAGAGAATCCCTGACTGCTGACCCAAGGATGAGACACCACTGACCCTGGGCAGGGCTCCAGCCCATTCCATCTGATCTGTGGTCAAACGGTTGCATTAACTGGGGCTGGCTGGCATCTGACCTGCTGCCCACCACAGGTGTGACACGCTGGTCATGCTGGGACTGCCTGCGGCAGGACACTGGCTGAAGGGGCGGGTCCCAGCTGTGGTGGGCGCTCCACCACGGCAACACTTCTATTAGTCATGACCAGCATTTTTGCAAGGAAAGGACATATTAACTTCCATCTTCAGCAATGTCATCTGGAGAGGCAGAGGAAGGCTGACTGGTGGGACATGGGTGTGTCCTGTTGGCTTCTTATCCCCAGCAGGGAAAATACCACAGGAGAATTTCCCCCATGCACACTTAAAAGATAAATCATTATTTATAAATAATAATTATTAATTAACAAGCTGCTAGGACACTTGTGGCTAGTGTCACATCAGCCTGGCCACCCCAGTGAGGGGCACTGGAATCTCCTGGTTATTAAGCATGGAGGGAAGTGTTATCACTACAGGAACATAAAGCCCTCGTTGCCAACACGTTCAACCTGAGGTAATCAATATCTGCCAAAATGGGTCTGAATCCAGCACAAACAGGGACATCAAAGCCTTCCCCATCCATGCACCAACTGCCAGGAATCTTTGGTGAATTAACAACTGGGGCTGCGTGTGATGTGCCACGCTATCTCAGCAGCCTCTGAACAAAATAAACACACATTTCAGTGTAGTGAGAAGCCAGGTTAGGCTGGCGAGGGCTGGGGTTACTCAGGTGTGTTAATGGATAACACTAAAACCACCGGGGATGGGGAGGAAGAGGAGGAAGAGGAAGGTGACATGTGGCCTTGTGAACCCTGCAAGTGCACTGCTGCGCAGGAGACGATTCAAAGTGACAGGCACAGGTAGGAAGGATTTCCAAGCTTTCTGAGGTGTGTGAGTGTCTCTCTGGTCTGTTTTCAGTGATAGTTTGCACAGTTCACTCCGAAAATCTTGGACTTCTGTGAAAGTGAACTTGGGATGCTGCCATGTGTTTATGGGACCTCTGGTATCTCTATGTCCTTAGATAAAATAATTGTCTGTAGATGAAAGAGGCTGCATGCACGCAGCCTCCAGTATTTTTTAAATGACTAATTTGAAACAAAAAAAAGTTGCCCAAAGCAGTGCACAGCTTCAGTCTCACTGAGCTTACGCTGCTCATGCAGCTTTAGAATCACAGAATAATTAAAGTTGGAAAAACCCTCTGAGATCACTGAGTCCAACTGTTCTCCATCACTGCCAAGGCCACCACTCACCCATGTCCCCAAGTACCACATCCGCAGGGCTGTTAAACCCCTCCAGGTGTGAGGAATCCACCCCTGCCCTGGCCAGCTGTGCCAGGGCTGGACAACAAATTCAAGGAACGAATATCCCCAAAATCCACCCTGAGCCTCCCCTGGGCCAGCCTGAGGCCGTTCCCTCTCCTCCTGTCCCTGTTCCCTGGGAGCAGAGCCCGACCCCCCCGGCTGTCCCCTCCTGTCAGGGAGTTGTGCAGAGCCACAAGGGCCCCCTGAGCCTCCTTTTCTCCAGGCTGAGCCCCTTTCCCAGCTCCCTCAGCCCCTCCTGGGGCTCCAGCCCCTTCCCAGCTCCCTGAGCTGCTCCTCATGGCTGCGCCCATTTCCCGCCGTCTCACCTCAGCCCTCCCTCAGGGCGCCACAGCCGGGCCTCGGCCGGACACAGCGCACGGGGCGATGTGGCGTGAGGGGGATGGCGGGGCTCTGAGGGCTGGGGGAGCGGAGGGACAGGGAGGACCTGCCCTGGCGGCTGCTCGGGTCACCCGGGGTAGGGAACGGGCTGTTCTCCATGAAGGTGGATGTGCTGGATCCCGAGTCAGTCTATCCGTACCCTGCGGCTCCGTGTGCTGCTCTGACACCCTCACCCTGCTTCCTGCAGCACCATCCACCTTTAGGACAGGTCAGGGTATCCCATTCCTTATATTTGGTTACTGTTTAAGAGCAGGAATTGCCATCTGATTCCTGAGATGTTTTCTGTGGTATGTGTGGGACTTCACATGTAATACCAAGAAAACAGAATGAAGCATTTGAGAAAGCAAAAAACTCACCTCAACACCAAGTTAGGAAGAATTTAAGATTTGATATTAACATTGTTAAGATGAAGATGAGTCATTAGAGACTTCTTCAGTGCAGCCTGCTCTGACTGATGCACTGCAGGGCAGTGGTAGAGCAAACACTGGGACATGGCCTGTTGATTTTTTGGCCTCTCTATGGGATGCAGTTTTAGGTAGCTTTGGTTCTCGGAGTTTCAGTTTCTAGAAAGACAGAACAAGGCAAACATCAGGTTTCATGTGCAGCCAAATTCCAACAGGTTGACGGTTCCCTGTCCTGATGATTTAGGCATGGCTTTGCTGTAAATGTGAGGTAATTTGAGAGACAAAAGATATTTTTGTTTGTAAAGTGTCAGTCTGTTCCAAATGTCTTGCAACATGTTTATGTTAAGCATTCAGGAAAACTCCTGTCAAGCAACTGTTCTTCCTAACTTGGCATCCTGTGGTGTCTTGTTAATATGTTAAGACTAGGCAATCATAATTTCCGTATCCAAAAGCAAAATATAAACAAGGGAATTCTCAGATGTCTGCTCATTCTCTGTTAATATATGGTAAAAATACTGATTGAAATAAAAATACTTACTTTCTGCTCTTTCTGAGCAGGAAATAATCAGTCCTAAATGTTAACTCTTAATAGATTTTTCAGGGCCAAGTTGTTTTTATTTACTGAATTTTAATGAATTAATGTGAACTTGCAGAATGATGACTGTACGTTGTCCATCTTGAGTTAGTTCCCATTGTAGAATCATGGAATGGTTGGGGATAGAAGGAACCTTAAAGCCCATCCAATTCCACCCCTCTGCCATGGGCAGGGACACCTTCCACTAGGCCAGGTTGCTCCAAGCCCTGTCTAACCTGGCCTGTCATAGGACAGAAAGAGGTAAATGTGAGGCTATTTTTAAAAATTCCTTTAGAGTGAGAATTGGGAACTCCAGGGTGAGAAAGCCTGGCTGCTGGATGCACCATTTTGGTGTAAACTGTCCTGAAATTTGTACTTGGCATGTGACATCTCTGTGGAAAAGGCACAAATGCAGGTGTTTGTAGGAATTCAGCGAGCACAGGGATCCTGGGTGTTGCTGTCAGTGTCTGAACAAATTCACTACAGCCTCTAATAGGAATCAAACTGTCACAGCTTATGAGCTAATTTAATGAAATAATCATCAAGAGAGGAAGCTAAGAGAAAAATAAATAGAATATCTATGAAATGACAAAATTGCAATGTTTGGGATATTTTTGTCTAAACTGAACAAGTTGAGCTGACTGGAAAAAAAAGTTGACTTTGAATTTTTATTCTTGACAAAATGCCATGTCATAAAGTGCTTTCAGTGTCACCTAGAAGGTTTGGACATTGCTCTTCCCTAAGTTGTCCAGGAGCTGCTAGCACTGGACTTCTGGTGAAGTCTGGCTTTGTGATTTCCATTGGTTTTTACCATATTGTCAGGTTTACCACACAGCACTTTCTGAATGACTGCTTTTGTTTAGTGGCTCCTACACAGTGGGATTTCCAGTGCATTTCTGAGCATTGGTGACTTGTTCCGGAGGTTGGAGGAGACTCAGTGCTGCACAGAGGTGGGCTGGCATCGCCCTCCTGCCACTGCAGCAGCACTGTGTGCTCAGGGTGGAGACACAGCCTGCTTCTGGGCCAGCTGTGCTGCAGCAAAGGTGGTCCTGCTCCCTCAAAACTTTGTGGAGCCTCAGTTCCTTGTGCTGCCTTTCACTGCCTGGGAAAAGTCCTCTCCCCAACACTCGTTTCACTTTCTTGTGTACACCCTGCAGCACTGCAGACTCAGGGCACTTTTATCATCAGGGCACTTTCTTTCCATGCTTTTACATAACAACCTCATCCCAGAGGCAGGAAAATTCCCAAACTTTTCCAGATAAAGGCGTTTCCACTCTGGCTGCTTCAGCAATGGGCTCCACCACCGCTTCTATTCTCCAGCCCTGCACATCCTCAAGGCAGGACTCCGGTCCATCAGGTATGAAAAGAATTTCTGCACTTGCTTGTCAAAAAGAGAGTTAAAAGTGATACTTTTACATATATTTCTGCAATGCTCTGTTGTGTGTATATCTCAAGTGAGAATTGGATAGAAAGTGGAAAGTCTAAATGGAAGAGAAACCTTTAAGGCCAAAAGATTCTCTGTTTGGTGTTCCTGTCCTTCCTTCAGATTTTGAGCATTCCCTGGTGATTTCCAGACAGTCCCTGCTGAGGTTTAAGGGCAAGGAGAAAAATGTTTGTCCACAACTAGTCACTGTTAGCTTAACATTTGTATTTTTTTTAATTAAGCAAAATTATGACAATAAAGAACTGATGATGTGTTGATAAGTTCTGTCTCATGTTTTCCCAGGTTATGTTTTTAAAGGCAAAAATTAGTCAAAAATATTGTGTAGAATAGCTCATTCTGCTCATATTTTTTCCTTGCCTAACTTAATGTATTTTTATGCACTTAAGAGCAGAAAGTACAAAAACCGTTACTTCTTCCTTTCATCCAAAATGGTTCTGCTAAAATTTTCAGTCTCACTGAAATATTTTTTTTCTTCAGATGAGAAGCTGAAACAAGTTACTAGAAAAAAAATTCTTCCCTGTGAGGGTGGGCAGGCCCTGGCACAGGCTGCCCAGAGAAGCTGTGGCTGCCCCTGGATCCCTGGCAGTGCCCAAGGCCAGGTTGGATGGGGCTTGGAGCAACCTGGGATAGTGGAAGGTGTCCCTGCCATGGCAGGGGTGGCACTGAATGGGCTTCCAAAGTCCCTTCCAACCCAAACCATTCTTTAATTCTGTGATTCCTATATCCCTTAATCTCTCTGCTCTCCTTCTTTCTCTACAGTGTAACATACAGAATGCTAAAAGCTTATTTCTTCTTGTGTCCGCATAAAAACATTTCCCCTTCATCTTAAGGGCACAGAACTAAGATTAGCCTATTTGCAAAGTACTTCGAATATGTATTTCCTAAGTGAGGGGACCAAAGAATATATTTTCAATCTTATTCTCAACTCTTTTCATGTCACTGTTGAAGTCTAAGTAAATAAATTCAAAGTAGAACTTTGTCAAAAGATTTCTTTTTATGTGTGTTCAAACTTCTTTGTTGACTTCAGCAACAAGAAGATTTCTCTGAGTTTTTCACTGTGAGAGCAGTAAAAGAAAAGATGCCCACCTGGGTCTTTTAGACCATAATTATTTGAAGGATTTTGTTCTGTTTGCTTTCTACTATTGGCAAAACCTTTGCTAGATGTAGGGCTGGATCGGAGAAATGCAGTGAAAGCTTTATTATCAGAGAATAATGAAAAATCAGTAGAGGAGGCTGTATGAGAAAAGGGAGTTATTGGTGCCACCTGACCTTGCAAGTCCAGTCATGCCTTCAAATGCATCAGTAGCCGAAGGTTCTTTTGCCCATGATCACCTTTATGGCGAGTGGTAACCTCAGAGCAGTCATGGTGCTCTGAGTGATATGCCCCTGCTAAGATAAATAATTGTCTTTGTATGCAGGGCTTAAAATTCACATGGCCAAAAGGGGATTCTTAAAATAAAAAGCAGCTGAAAACATCTGTTTTAACACAGCGTGAAGAGCACCACATTTTCCCTTGAGAAAAGCAGAGTAGCTGCATTAGTAATGCACTTGCAAAACTCGTTGTAGGATTCATCTTGCCTAAGATTCATCTGAATGTGTAATAGTCAGTTGGATGTGCCTAGGCTTGCACAGAGATTGCACAGAGAGTCAGTGGAGAGAAACAGGCACCTCCCAGAGCTTGAGTCACTCCAACTTTCTTAGACGGATGCCTTTGGAAGACAATTAATTTCTTTCTGATGAGCCCATTAGTTCATCAAGTGTGCAGCTGCTAGACTTCAGCGGCTGTGGCAGGAAGGCATTAATCCCACCTGGCTGTCGAAGTGCAGACAACACTGTCTCTCCCATTTTCCCTTCTTGAAGAGACTTTCTTCATTTCAGTGAAGAGATCATTTTCATTTTCATCAGTCCTTTGGTTGGTACAGGACCAGAGCTTGCAGGTTTTGTATCCAGACCCATTCCAAGTGTTCATTGATCAGGCAGGAATGGGCACAGCTGCATTCTCTAATTTTCTGCACAGCTTTGAGTTCTGTTGACCCCAGATAAGTAACTACCTCCCCTTAAGCATAACTTTTGGGCCTGACTTTATAAGTTCCCAGTGAAAGGATGGTCTTAAGCTGCTTCCTTGGTATTTCCCATGCAGCAAATGCTCGAGCGGGATGGGAGATGCTGAAGAATGTCAGTCTCATATCCTTTGGCCAGCTGAGCTGATGATAACCCCTTTTGATGCCTATTCATACCCACAATGCCTGGAAATGATCTGGGCATTCCTTCAATTTCCAAAACATCTTTGGAGAAATGATGTACCATGTTCTGCTTTGAGCTTGGAACACATCTGATGCTTGTCATGTTGAGTTAGCATTTATTTCATAGAACCTTAAAAACATGGAATCGGTTGATTTGGAAAGGATCTTAAAGCTCACCCCATTCCACCCCTGTCATGGACAGCGACACCTTCCACTACCCCAGGGTGCTCCAAGCCCTGTCCAGCCTGGCCTTGGACACCTCCAGGGATAGGGCAGCCACAGCTTCTCTGGGCAGCCTGTGTCAGGGCTTCCCCACCATCACAGTCAAGAGTTTCTTCCCAAAATCTCTTCTATCCCTGCCCTCTGGCAGTCGGAAGCCATTACCCCCTGTTCTGTGACTGCAGGCCCTTGTAAATAGTCTCTCTCCATCTTTCTTGTTGGCTCCTTCAGGCACTGGAAGGTCACAATGAGGTCACCATGAATCCTTCTCTTCTCCAGGCTGAACAATCCCAACTTTCCCAGCCTTTCCTCCCAGCAGAGCTGCTCCATCCCTCTGATCATCCTGGTGCCTCATCTGGACTTGCTCAAACAGGTCCATGTCCTTGCTGTGCTGGGACCCCAGGGCTGGATTTCTGGGCTTTCCCATTTCCTGAGCTTGCAGGTAGCCCTGGGATCTGTGAAAAGCCCTCAGTACCAATATGAGCCCCTCCTGAGTGCAGACTCCACCAGGAAAAGTGCCCAGAGGCACTCAGCCTCATCGCTGGACCATTGGACTGGTGAGAGCTCTCCCCAAAAGTGCTGGGCTTAGTTCAGTGCTTGGCATGGGGCCATTCCCACCAGGCTGTTTGGATGTGGCAGTTCTGAAATGGAAGAGTAAGAGATTTTCCCTGTATTAACAGCCTCTGCGCCAGAGAGTGGAACTGGATACAGTTGCTGGTAAAGCTGCAGCCTTTGTGCCTTCAGCTGAAGTGATGATTGATTTGTTCTTTACTGGAAAACTGAGAGCCACAAAATAATATTGGCTCAAGAGGAAGGTGTCTGTAAGAATGTGGTGTTAATGTTATCACCATTCCAGCTAGATTTCACATGCTTATTTCTATCCAATTAATCCAATTTTTCCAGTTTTGAGAAAGCAGGATTTAATGAATGTCTGAATAATTCTCTAATGAACAGATCTCTGCTTTGAAGATAAGAACGCTTCCTTGGTCAGACCAAACTCCCATCACAAAGCTCACTGTCTCTTCAGACATCAATGCCCAAGGAAGAGGCAGGAGCACAGCAAGCAGGGACTGATGCATTCCCAAAATACTTCCAACAGAGTGTATTTCCTCACTGACAGGGTGGTCAGGCACTGGAAGGGCCTGCCCAGGGACGTTTGGAGTCCCTATCCCTGGAGGTGCCCAAGGAAGGCCTGGACATGGCACTTGGGTGCTCTGGGCTGAGGACAAGATGGGCACAGCTTGGACTCCATGGTCTGGGAGGGCTTTCCCAATGCAAATGATTCTGTGATTACATGGCTGAGGGAATAAGTTGTATTTAATAGCCCTTGGTGGATTTAATTTCCATTAATTCGTTTGTCCCAAGTGATGCACATGCATGACTGTGGCAAGGAATTCACCATGGGGCTGTTGTGCCCAGAGCCACCTTCCCTGTCTCTTTTGAGCCTCCTGCATTCAATCTCCACTTGGCTTTGGTGTGATTGGGTCTCCATTCATGTCCCTCTCACAGCCCATGATTTTGAACACTTCTGTCTCGGTTCCCTCAATTGCATTTCCTTTGGAATGCAGAGCCCTGCCACACTTCGCTGTTCTTCAGGAGAGTGTTCTGTCCACCACCCATGTGCCTTCCCTGGTATGTTCTTGCTGAGATGCAGAGTACATCCAGAGCTTCTGTGGGCCCAAGTACAGCTCCTTTCTGACCCAAACCAAATTTATTTTAAGGTTGATCTGTCTTGTTTGGAAGATGGAAGGGGCTGTGGTTTTTTCATAATTTATCAGTAAATATTGATTTATTCCATAAAATGCCATTCATCCCCGTTTCCATAGTACTCAAAGGAGATCATTGTTCCCAGTCAGATATTTCATAACAGCTGGTGAGAGAATGGGCTGTAGCTGGTAATTTCTCCTGCGTAGGACTAGATTAACCATAAGCTCTTAGACAAAGGAGCTTAGAAACTTCTCTCAAATTAACAGGGCAGGATGAGAGCATGTGAGTGAAATCTCCTGGGTCTGTTTGTTGACTCTTGATTCAATCTTGAAGTCTTAGAAATGGATCGCTACCTTCCCCTTTGATATCTCTCTGCTCTCAGCAAACACTTCCTTCAGTGGTTTTGACTTTTTACTTACAGCTTTTAATAGCATATGATCTGGATTTGATGTCTAATACTTATCTTCTATACAAGCACTTGTTCCCTTCAGGTCTTTCCTACTCTTTTTTTAGAAGATTGGGTTTTTCCGTAGTATCTGTTTTCCCTTGGAATCATTCCAACAAGCTACAAGAAATTTCTCCTTTGCTATTGCTCATTCACTTTGTCTTCACTGGAGCCCTTCAAAGGTTTCTTTTGTTGGTTTCTTGGGTTTGCAAACACACTTTGGAGCTTGCAGTGAGAGATTCACAGATATCATGTATGGGTTTTGGCAGTATACAGAATTGTGTTCTGTTCACAGGTCACAGAATATTCTCGAAGATGCCCAGATTTTATCATAAAGCTGCTCAGAATTAGCTTTTGGGTAATGTGAGTCATTCCCACATCTGCTGCTTTGGAATGATGGCCACCAGCTCTTTCTGTGTTATTCAAGTCTCGGGTTTGTTGCTCCAAACAGCACAAAAATACAGCAACATCCTATTAAAAAGGGCAATAGGCAGAGATATTAAAAACCTTCTTGGTTATCATAGCAACGATCTCGTGTAAAATCCCATGAAAGTGCCAGGCATTGCAAGTTAATTATCTGAGCTGTTTGCCGTCTCAAGTTATACTTGTTACATTTACTGATTATCACCATTGGACTGAATTTGAATTCATCAAGGATTTCTCTCTTGCTCAGAACAATTGCAGATTATAAAGACTGTTGTCCTGCAAATAATGCCTTTGCTTTTAAATTATCTCTGTGTATCATCAAGTAATACCTGCAGAAAACTGTCTCATCTACAAAGTTGATTTTTAGAAAAAAAATCACTGCTCAATTTCAGTGTGAAATTCACATTCCTATGTGAATCCACTTTCTGTGGCTTGCTATGATGATAAAGTCAAGCAGCCAAATCAAAAGGCTGATAGTAAAACATTTAAGACTGTGGTTATGGAATTTCTACATGTATGTAGATAAAATTTCCAATGTATACTTTTAATATTTATTAGAATATATATAAAATAAATACTATATATATACAACAAATAGAATATATAACATACATTAGAATAAATGTTTTTGAAGACAAAGAAATCAGTCCTCAAATAACTTGGGTAAGAATACATTTCTGGAATTTATTTTACTGTGCAACCCTTGAAATGTTAAATCAAAATAATCCATAGCACTCTGCAAATTGAGCACAAATTCTAGGAGTCTGGCGGCTGTGTTCAGATCCTCGAGCCCCACCATGGGGTTGTTCAGCCCCCAGCCCTCTCAGGCTGTGCTGCTTTGCAGCTCCCCTGCCACAGCAGCAGCACCTTCCAGGAGAGCCCAGGGAGCAGGGGAGAGCAGGGGAGACTGCAGTGGAGAACTGGAGGCTTCTGGACTTCTGGAATGACAGCTATAAATTTGAAAATGGATCTGCTTGAGAAAATGGAAAGCATTGTGGGTTACAAGTATCTATTTCAAAGAAGCCCTGAACATGAAACAAGAAGTTCTGTAATTCAAGTGAGGTACCAGGGCAGCAGCATAGTGGGTGTCCTCATCAGTGCAGTGGCTTGTTCTTCAAAAGTTTCTTGCTTGACTTCACCAGAATTTATCTTAGTTAACGAGTCTATGTTTATCTTTGATGAATGTCCTTGCCTGTACAAGAAGAGATTCTTTATTATTATGAAATTACTGGGAAATAGCTCAACTTTTTTTCCCAGACAGCTTTTTGCAGCCCTGAGTTTCACTTGATTAATGAGAAAAACTATGGTGACTTTTGGAATTGGCCCCACCTCCAAGGTGCCTGATTAAAGAGAACTACAGGACTTACTGTAAATGCTTTATATCATTCCAGTGGAAAGTGCTGCTTACGTGGAAGGCCTGACTTATCAGGTATCAGAAGATCTGAAGTAAAAATGCAAGGGCTTCCTTTTCTACCACAGCATAATGCTTATCCCTTTTTTTTCCCCTCACAAAGGACATGCAAAGCAAGTTATGCTTATGTGTGTTGAAAAAGGCTTGACCTACCCAAGCTTGATCATCCAGTTTCCTGCCTTGCAAATATCAACCTTTGTCTTTTATTCACGATTTTTTTTTTTAAATAAAAGCTTATCCAAGTTTATCCAACCATATCCAACTTGGCCAGGCTATGGCTAGGGTAATGTGTTGGCGTAAAGATGGGAACAACCAGCAGCCAGTTAGGCCATTGATATTCCAATATTTATTTTTCACCCAGTCCACCTTTGTCTTCTCACTTTCATCATGAGCTTCTTTTTCATCCAGGACTTAAGCATCAGAGTGATGGGAGTCACAATCACAAAACTTATCTCAGAATGGATGTTTGGGATAGAAAATTATTCCAAAGCTTTTGGTTTCATCATGGCAGTCCCTGAAAAGGGCTGATTGTTAATGAAATTCCCATCTTCCCTTTCACTACTTTGGCTAAATTTAACATATTTTATTCTTGAGCTCAAATGACCAGCAAACCATCAGTTTTTGAGTCCTGACTTTTCCATCTTTTTGTCCCTTTTCATTGTTTTACTGCTGCCCCTGTCCCATTCTTGTTTGTCCTAGCTAAAGAAACTGAAAGGATTTAAATTGCACTTTGGGCAGTTTTTCCCATTTGAAATGCATGAGATCCTATATTGCATCCCAGAAGATGACCTGTGTTACAGCAGGTGCAAGCTGAGGTCCCTGAGAAGAGGCAGAAGAAGTTGCAGTGTGGACAGGTTTGGTTTTGTCAGGATGAGCTCATCCATCCCTGGACAGTTGAATTGGGAACCAGGATCTTACCTGAAATCCTGTCTGCTTCAGACAATAATCAACCAATGGAGCAAAAGTGAAACACCTTATTCATGGTTTTAAAAATACAGCTGGAAAAGAAATTAAGTGAAAGGATCACAAAAATATAGAAGTCATTTGCATTTAATGGAAAGGCTTTGCTTAACTTCACCCGTAAACTTCTCCAATTCCAGCTTTTCTCTTCTCCTCCCTTTCCCCCTCTCCACAGATGATGGCTGTCTGCAGGCTGGCATATCTGCATGGCTCACAGCAGGACTTGACTCCCCTAGTAGGTGATCCTGTGGCTTCCTGTTTTCATTAATTCATCTATGGAATTAGCTTTTTATTAACCATTACCTCAGCCAGAAAATCTGAGGATAATCAGGCACTAAGGACTAATTTTTCATACCCAGATCTCTTCCAAAATAAACCTGTATTTTAAGTATACCTGAGTTTCTCTTCATCATATTTATATGACTCATCTTTGTCAAAAAAATTACCTTTCCAGTGTCCTTTAATTCTGATTTATCTCCAGAAGAAGGAGCAGGACAGACACTGGTTGTAAAAATGGGATTTGTTGTTTCCCTTGGGTAGGACTTGCTGGATTTGAAACTTCTCCTTGTCTTCTTTCTGCTTTGAAGGTTGTTTGATCTATATGAATTCTACTAAAGAAAAAGGCCATTGGAGGTGACTGTGCCCTGTCAGCTTGTGATTTCACAACATTTCAGCAGCGTTCAGATCAACTCTGTAATGGCAAAAGCATCCTTGGGATTCATCCCCCTGTAGATGTGGACAAACCCTTGAATAGGAAGAAAATGTTATTGGCAGGTAAATGAGTGCAGGTGAATTCATGGTAAAGCAGTGGAAGCTTTTAAAAGTTGTATTAATCTTAAACAGAAGAGTATTTTGAGATTTGCCACTGAAGGCAAAGATTTTAGTTGAAAATTTATGTAAATGGTCAAATTGTTTCGATAAACAGATATTAAATTTATGTTTTCTGTGGAAATTATACTTTAATAACATTTGATTGCTATAAAACATCCTCACTGGTTTATATTTGGTGGTGTCTGACAAGTCACAATTGCACTTTGTGTACCTGTGCCTCCTATTCCTGTACACAAGGTTTGGAGTGCCATGTGCAGTGAGGTGGTGCTGAGTGTCCCTGGCACCAAATGCAGGCTCCAGTGCTGGTGCAGGAGCTAGTGGGATCTCCCTCAACACCCCTCCCTCATGTGCAGTACTGGCCAGCCTCCAACACTGCCAGCTCTGACAGCTCCTGAGCTGCAGCTCCAGGGCTACATCACAGGATCATGGAATGGTTTGAGCTGGAAGGGACCCTAAAGCTCATCTCATTCCACCCCTGCCATGGGCAGGGACACCTTCCACTATCCCAGGGTGCTCCAAGCCCCGTCTAACCTGGCTTTGGACACTGCCAGGGTTCCAGGGGCAACCAGCTTCTCTGGACACCCTGTGCCAGGGCCTCCCCACCCTCACAGCCAAGGATTCATTCCTAATATGCCATCTAACCCGGCCCTCTGGCAGTGGGAAGCCATTCCCCCCATCCTGTCCCTCCACCCTTGTCAATACTCTCTCTCCTGTCGGATAGTCAATACTATCTTTCCTGTTGGCTCTTTCAGATACTGGGCATTTTCTCTGTTGCTGAAGGTGTTTGGAGTTTGGGGCCCAAATTTCCTTGCTGGGAACTGAAGGATCGGGTGTGTGAGCTCCCTGTTTTGGGGGGAGATGGTTTGCTTTTGAGGCCCCGTGGCCTTGGGTAAGTGGTGAGACGGCTGATGGTGGTCCTGGACATGAGCTGGCTCAATTCCGGGACTTTATTCTGTGTTGAAGAGCAATTCAGGGACTATCAGCCCTTTTGTTTGACAGATTCTCTCTTTTTTTCAGAAATACCCTTCCTCTAACTCTTCTCCTCTTCCCAAACTGGAGTAGTCAGTTACTATATTCACACAGGTCTTTAGGGATATTGTTATATAACAGTGCCAAGTAATGCATATGTAATTCTATTATGATACACATATTATCTATATATATTTAATAGTGAACAGACTCACAGAAGCACAGAATTAGTAAGGTTGGAAGGAACTACACTGGTTTCATGTGGTGAGACTTATGAGTGGGATACATCTGGTGCCACCTCCCTGCTCAGGCAGGGCCATCCCAGAGCACAGGGCACAGCATTGTGTCCAGAGGGCTCTGGAGTTTCCCCGCTGAGGGAGACTCCAGCCCCTCCCTGGGCAGCCTGTTCAGGGCTGGGCACTGCCCAGGGCAGAAGTTCTGCCTCCTGTGCAGGGGCAGTTCCTGGGCTCAGTCCCTGCCCGTGGCTCTGGTGCCACTGCTGGGCCCCTGGAGCAGAGCCTGGGCCCTGCTCTGACCCTCCCTGCACACAAGGACAGGGATATTCCAGAGCCCTCTGGGTATAATCCAATTCCCTGCGCTCTGGGATGGCCCTACCTGAGCAGGGAAGTGGCACCAGTGACCCTCTGTAGTCCCTTTCAGCCTGACCCATTCTGGGATTCTGGCTTGTTTCTTCTGGCCAGTTTGATGGTTGAGGGCACAGTTCAGACTGTGAGGACATGTACTCTAACTTAGTGTCTTCTACTTTTCTGACTTTGTGTTTTGCTTAATTTTGTGACAGCTTGAGTTTCAATCTGGCACCCTCAATCCTGAGTTACAAGTGTATCATGTAACATATCTGGGTAGTGTTCACCTCATCTTAGATGCCCTTTTGAGATAGAGAAGAATAGTTATTATTTTATGCTGAAGTGATTACAGGGAAATATTGAGCTGTGTTTGGCTGGTCTTCCTTCCTTCCTTCCTTCCTTCCTTCCTTCCTTCCTTCCTTCCTTCCTTCCTTCCTTCCTTCCTTCCTTCCTTCCTTCCTTCCTTCCTTCCTTCCTTCCTTCCTTCCTTCCTTCCTTCCTTCCTTCCTTCCTTCCTTCCTTCCTTCCTTCCTTCCTTCCTTCCTTCCTTCCTTCCTTCCTTCCTTCCTTCCTTCCTTCCTTCCTTCCTTCCTTCCTTCCTTCCTTCCTTCCTTCCTTCCTTCCTTCCTTCCTTCCTTCCTTCCTTCCTTCCTTCCTTCCTTCCTTCCTTCCTTCCTTCCTTCCTTCCTTCCTTCCTTCCTTCCTTCCTTCCTTCCTTCCTTCCTTCCTTCCTTCCTTCCTTCCTTCCTTCCTTCCTTCCTTCCTTCCTTACACACTTCCTTCCGCACTTCTGCACTTCCGCGCTTCCTTCGTTCCACACTGCCTTCCCTCCTTTTTTATTTTGTTTTTTTTAAGGAGAACATAAGTGTGATCTGGGAATATTCAGGAACTCAGCATCTGACTGAATCTCTAGAAGGGACAGATTCAGCTGGAAAACTGAGTGGCAACAATTTCGTCTCCCTTGGTAAAAAAGGGACTTGTCCTTTTTTTAGAGATTGCCAAGAAAACTACACTGAGACTATTAAAGAAAGGGGAGATAGGAATAGTTTAGTTATTAGTGGCAGTGTGAATCCTCAAATACTACATTTAAAATATTACACTTGTATAGCCTCTTACAAGTCACAAGAAGCGTTCTTACCTACATACTTCTGCAGTTCCTCTTCCATGGAAAAGGTATTAATTAAATTAGTAATTAAAACCTGTAGTTCTGGGGGTTGTCAGAAACCTGGATGTCAAAATTTGGAGCTGATGTCCACAGATGTGTTTGCTGAAGGTGACAGTACTCTAAAGGAAATGCTGAGTAATGAGGTGACTCTGGAAGTAGCTGGGGAAAAAAACACCAGACTAATGAAGTTGATGTAGAAGTCCAAATATTTAATCTCAAATCACAAAATAAATGTTGTACCAACCTGATATCTATGCTGGAGCACATGAGAAAAACCAGCAGCAGAACATCTGAGGCCAAACAATATAATGAACAGAGAAACCTAAATGTCCACAGATTAGTGAGATATAAGAGGACACCAGGAGCCCTCTGGATACATTTTAGAGCCAAAGTTGGTGCCACCTTCAGCCTTGTAGGAGGCTCTTTCCCTCCCAGCTGTGCATCCAGGAGCTGGTGGTGGAGTTGGAAGAGCTGTTGCTCACTTCAAAGGGAAGTTTGTAGATTACAGATAATGGTGCTAGTTAATAATTCAGCTCATAATACTCATCAGTTTTAAACATTTAAAGAAGGAATGAAGTGTCTTTGTCAGGACAGAGAAAGAGCAAGGGCTGCAGTTCTTTGCCTCAGATGTGAATGTCTGCTGAGAGATTAAAGGTCTCCTGGGTGCCATTTCCAGGGCTGCTGTGGGGGCTTAAGGGTGTGTGCTCACTTTCTTGACCAGACACTGGAAAAATCTCCATATTGCCCCGAATTAGAGTAATTTACAAGAAAAAAAGAGCCTTTTGTTTGTGCTCTCTGTCACATCTTGAGTTTTCTGTAGGATCTTGGCACCAGCCTTGGCAACGCTGAAGTAGTCGAGCCCTGCATGGGTTGGGGAAGGTGTGTGTGTCACAAGTGGGATGTTCCTGCAGGTCCTGCCAGGCTTCAGATTAATTAATGGTGGGCAGCTGTTATCTATGGAATGGCAAACAAAGATCTTGGAGCATGGGAGTACTTTGCTGATAATGTTTTGTTGTTGTTTTATATTTAAAGCTTGAAGAACTAGAAGGATTCCTGTTCTTTCAACTGCAGGCCTCAAATTCCCAAGTTGGAGCTGTGTTTTTTAGTCCCTGATAGGAGTACACCCACCATGTGTGTGCGAGGGAATACACACAAGGCCCTAGATTTACTCAGCTTCTTCCTAGATCTCCATCTGCTGGCAGATGTGCCATTCAAGTGGGGGTGCTTTGGAAAGGAAGGAACAAGAGAGACCATGTAAAAATGTGCAGCAGCTGCTAGCTGGGCTCCCTATGTATATAGTTATATTTATGTGTGTGCACAGCTATATTTATAAATGTGTATATAGCTACAGTTAAATATGTCTATAGCTATAGTTTGTGTATATAGCTATAGTTATATATGGCTATACCTATAGTTGTATATGTCTATAGTTATAGGATAGTTTCATTTTTATATATAGTTATATTGATATATGTGTATAGTTATGTATAGTTATAGGTGTATATAGTTAGATTTATATATATAGTTATATGTATATAGTTGTAGGTATATTGATATTTCATAGGTGTATTGATATTTAGATAAGTATATAGATATTTAAATAGATAACATAGATATTTAAATAGATAATTTGACATTTTATGTCAAGTTATCTATTTAATCTGCGGTATTACTTATTACTGATTACTGAATCTGCAGGAAGTTTTTGAACAGAAATGGGTGTTGATTTGTATTTTCTCTGTGTTTTAAATTGCAGATGATCGAGTGCTGTAGTTGAAAACATGCTTCGTGTTTCAGTAGTCGTGGCTGTCACGACAAGTAACCCTCAGCACAACGACAAGTTTATAAAAGAGAGCACCGACTGCTCATTTCCATCATTTATTCATTTCTCTGAGTGACTCCAGGGGTGTCACAACCCCGCTCGCTGACCAGTTCACTTTCCTGAGGCCCCTTTTCCAGAAGCAGCGGATGCGACCCCCGGCCCACTGCGTGTCCCGGCCCGCAATGCTCCCGGGTGGGTTCCCCGGCACCGTCCCGCTTTGGCCCGAGCCCGCGACTCCGGCCCGCAGCATCCTCCACCCCCCGAGGAGCCCGAGCAGCGGAATTCCAGACCTCTGACATCAGCCCGACCTGAAAGCTCCCCGAGCCGGAGCCAGAGCGTGGGGGCGATGGGCAGAGCCCCCCAGGGCAGCGCGGCCGGCCCGGAGCGGCGGGGGCCCGGGCCCGGCCGGGTGTACCCCGCCCCCGCGGGCCCGGGCGCTGCAGGNGAGCTCGCCCGCCCGCCCGCCGGGACCTTCCGCCGCTGCCGCCAGAGCCGCGCTCAGGACCCCGCCCCGCCGCCCGCGCCCCCGGCAGCGGCTCCGCCGCCGGGTCGCTGCCCATGTCCCAGCTCTGCTCGCCGTCCGTACTCTCTGCCGGCACGGCCGGTGCCCGCCTCCGCTGCGGGGACGCCGTGCCTTGGAAGCCTTCCCGGAGCGCGCGGGGGTGCTGGCGCAGGTCGGGCGATTACATGCGGACACTTCACTTTCAGCCATGCCTGCCCCGGGAGCTCTCTGTCTGCTGTAATTTTCTTCCTTTGATCTCCCTCTTTCGGATCCTGTTTCGGACTGTGGAGCTCCGCTTGCACCTACCTGCCTGCTGAGTGTGTGCGACAGTTTTCCTCTTTTTTTTTTTTACTAAATACTTTTTTTAGTTATAAATTCCAATTCTATTTTTTTTAAGAGCGAACCCCAACATCATCAGAGCCACATGGTTTTGTTAAGCTACTAGAAATAACTTTTGCCTGGGATTTACAGCAGCATTCCCTCCCGGCCCGGCCCCTGCGGACTCCAGCAAGCTCACTGCCTAACAGGTTTGCAAAGTTTATTTTCTTGTAAATCCCCTTTTCTCTCCAGAGCCATGCGATCACTGTAACTTCAGTTTAATTGAAAACACTTTCTGTCTTAATTCTCCCAGTTATGAAGACTCCTCGATGCGTTTCATGTGACCTTTGGGCAGACCGTGGAGCTTTCTTTTTTATTTTGTGGGGCCTTGAGTCAGGATCTTCTTAACGTGTGCTTGGAAGTGGTCATACCGGAACTCGGGCGCCCTCAGAAATAGTGCGAGAGAAACCAGATACGCCGTAACTTTCTGCTTGATACCTGTTGGGCTTCGTGTCTAAACTTTAGTAGTGTTTGGGAACCTTTTTATTTCCTGGGAACTTCCAGCCATGAAGAGGAGCTCTGTGTTCTGTTAATTATCTTTGAGAACTCTCCCCGGAGTCGGACTGTGAGCAGGGATTTCTAAGGGAAAAGTGAAGCTAATCTCCAAACTTGAATGAAGCATTTCTGGCATGAGGAAGATGGAAGGGATCAACTCCATTTGGCAGGGAACGGTACCGAAGCAAGCCTTCTTGTCACCACGAAGTCAAGGAATACTGCCTGCCTAATTTCTGGAAAGGATACCAATCGGTGCGGATAACATTCAAGGTTGTGCTTATGCTGTGGTAAATGCTAGCAAGAAGGTGAGGTATCTCTCGAGGGTATTTGGGATGGATATTTTGAACCTGTGGGTCTCCATAACTCTTGGCAAGGAGACAGGAGGCCTCCACATCCGCGGGGAGACCTCCCCGTGCCTCATCTCCGTGGGACCGAGGAGTTCCTAATGCTCCCTGTGTACCCAAACTGACTTCTTGCTTGCAACCTCGTTCACTCATCCTTCTACATTTATCTGCCGGAGGAGAGACTGACGATTTAGTTGTTGGGGGTTTTTTTGTGTTTTTTTTTTTTTTTTTTTTTTTTTTTTTTTTTTTTTTTTTTTTTTTTTTTTTTTTTTTTTTTTTTTTTTTTTTTTTCTTGTATT